>SRSE01000660.1:1200000-1703622 GCA_005024645.1 Planiliza haematocheilus | reverse complement strand
AGAGAGAGAGAGAGAGAGAGAGAGAGAGAGACAGAGAGAGAGAGACAGAGAGAGAGACAGAGAGAGAGACAGAGAGAGAGACAGAGAGAGAGAGAGGCGAGTCTGGAGATGCCGGTTGCACTGGGTCGGGTCTGTCTCCAGGTTTGAGTAAATAAAAGCCGGTCTCAATTAGAAACCGGGACTGTTTTCTACAAGTTCAAGTGAATGAACAACCTGTCATAGTGCTTCCTGCTACAGTTCTCAAAACCCCGACCCGGTCTGATCCGCGAATGCGGCCAGGCTCACATGCATTTCGTCCAGCAAAAAAAGAGAAAGAAATGTTTTCTGGATCATTTTATGATTATAGCCTATTATTTCCCATCTTTGGTGACCTGATTTTTTGGAAATTAAATAAAAGCCTGTCCCATATGGACGCCTGTCTAACATATCGTGAGTTGATGTCGATGTGACTGTATTGGCTATAACTACAGGTGCACAACCAGGAGCCCCCCCTCTTTTTTTTCTTTCACAAATCGCACACTGGTTATGTGACCACATTTAAGAAGGAAATAATGAATAAATAATACTTGTTTTACAATACATTCATTTGTGTTGTTATGTGTCATTACCATGGCTGCCTGCCCTGTCCTGCCATAGGCTATAACACCGATATGATTTGCAACAACACTTCACCTATCAGCAGTGTTTGTATTAAGCATTTGTTTGTGAAGCATGCCTTGTGCCTTATTTCATATGCTGTGTTTGATCATGCTTTAACGGGATAAATTGGATAAAAAATAATAATGAATAATAAAATTGGATAAATATCGAGGCAGTATGCGGCCATGACCCCCAGTGATACTCAAATAAATTTTCAGTCAGATGATTTTTTTTTGCTTTAACCCCTGGAACTGTCCCAAGAGCTCAGAGACAGAGTTGTCTCATGGCACAGATCTGGTCAAGTTACAAAAGAATTTCTTCTGCACGTAAGGTTTCCTAGAGCACAGTAGCCTCCATAATCCTTAAATGGAAGATGTTTGGGGCGACCAGAACTCTTTCTAGAGGTGAACTGAGCAATCGGAGGAGAAGAGCCTTGGTGAGAGAGAGAAAGAAGAACCCAAAGATCACTGTGGCTGAGCTCCAGAGATGCAGTGGGGAGATGGGAGAAACTTCTAGAAGGTCAACCATTACTGCAGCCCTCCATCAATCAAGGCTTTATGGCCGAGTGGCCCAATAGAAGACACATGAATGCCTGCATACACATGAAAGACTCCCAGACTATGAGAAATAAGTTGCTCTTGTTGATGATGAGACCAAGATTGAACTTTTTGGCTTTAATTCTTAGCGGTATGTGAGGAGAAAACCAGGTACTGCTCATCACCTGCCCATTACAATCCCAACAGAGAAGCATGGTGGTGGCAGCATCATGCTGTGGGGCTGTTTTTCAGCTGCAGAGACGGGACGACTGGTTGCAGTTAAAGGGAAGATGAATGTGGCCAAGTACAGAGAGATGCTGAACGAAAAACTTTTCCAGAGTCCTCGGGACTTGAGACTTGGCCTGTTGGTTCACCATCCAACAAGGCAGTGACCCTAAACACTGAGCTAAAATAACAAAGGAGTGGCTTCAGAACAACCCTGTGACTGTTCTTAGATGGCCCAGTCAGAGCCCTGGTTTGAGCATCTCTGGAGAGAAAATGACTGTCCACTAACGTTCACCGTCTAACCTGTCAGAGCTGGAGAAGATCTGTAAGGACGAATGGCAGACCAACAGGTGTGAAAAACTGGTTGCATCATTCCCAAGAAGACTCATGGCTGTATTAACTCAAAAGGGTGCTTCTTCCTCCATGTACTATTTCAGTTTTTGCTCTTAAATGATTTTAGCAAATGGCTGCAATATAACAAAGAGTGAAAACTTTAAGGGGGTCTGAATACTTTCTGTACCACTGTAACGGTCCACGAGTCACAGCGACTTCATCTTCTAACACTTATTGTCTGAGCAGTAAGCACAAGTAGTAATTTATCAGTAACGTGAGAACAAACAGTCTTTAACTCCAGATTACAGTCCTGCGTTTGCTCCCCAGACAGAGAGGCTGGAGTGGCATCAGTTCCAGTGTGACCTGCAGGTCGCCGTGTCCGTGGCCGACCGGCTGCGGGTGGAGTCGGAGCAGGCTCTGGGTTTGCTCCAGGAGAGCCACAGGGCCGTGGAGGAGCAGCTGGCTCGGGCCCTCGGCAAGCAGCAGGAGACACACCAGGAGCTGGAGAGTCTCAGAGTCGAGCACAAGGACGTCTGCCAGAAACTAAATGAACTCACCGTGCAGCAGCGGCAGGAACGAGCCGAGCTGGACGCACTGAGGAACGTCTGCAGAGCGAAAGACAGACAGACCGGTAAACGGGCAGACTCTGAGGAGAAAATACAGAAAGTCACAGAGCAGAGTGAAGCAGAGACTGAAGCTAAAGATGAGACAAATCAAGAGGTGGATGCTGAAAATGTCCCTCATGATCCTGAGGAGACAAATGGATCAGAAAACTTGGAGGTGAAAGGGAAAGGGGTGGCAGAGACATACCTCCGTAGTCTGGCTGCTCTGGAGACGAGGAAAGACGGACGTGGACAGAGAGATCCCAGGAGAATAGTCATGCTGTCTGAAAGATCCTGGTGAGTGTCCACAAAAGTTCACCCTACAGCTAATAAAGTCCTTACAAACACATTCTTGTTTTTTTTTTGTTTTTAGGAGTCTCTCTCGTCTCCCACTTCCAGCCGAGTCTTCTCCTCAGAACGAGGCTTCAAAAAACACAAGCACAACATTGCCTCTATGCAAGGTATTCCATCTGTTAAATAACACTGGGCATTGATGATGGAGTCTCCTGCGTGGAATCAGTCCTTTGTGTCATTTCTCATCTTCTCCAGAAAGAAGAGCCGACAAAAGGGAGAAGGATGGAGCGCATTTTACAGAGGCAGGACAGCTGGTCCAGCTTTTATTCAGGTGAGAGAAAAACCTTCTGAACCACTGTCTGTGTTTTTAGATTGTCTAAATGTACATTTGTATGACTATAGCATTTGTGTGTTGCAGGGAAACAGGATGAGGATCAAAGCTCAGATTCTGTCAAGTGAGTGGACGTTTGATCTAAACAATGAAGAAGCTTTACTTGCAGGTCTAGATTTAAGGATGATACAAACACATGGACAATGTGCTGCACCTGAACTACAACATTTAAATAGAACCAGGACATCGTGTGAACCACTGACAGGAGAAGTGAACAACATTGACCATCTTGAGACAATTCAATGTTCTGCTGGGAAACTTTTGGACCTGGCATTCATTCATGTGGATGTTACTTAGACATGTAGCACCCACCTAGACCAGACCAGACACCCCCACCCCATAACAATGACACTCCTTGATGGCAGCAGCCATCCCCAGCAGGATGCAGCCTGACACAGAGACACACAAAAACGCTTTAGGAACAACTAAAAAAATAAGAACAGCACAAGGTGTTGACCTGGCCTCCAAATTCACTAGATCCCAAATTGATCAAGTATCTGTGGGATGATCCACAGAGTCCCCTCCCCTCAACCCATAGGACCCAAAGACCCCCATTAACAACATCCTGTTAACAGACACCACAGGACACCCTCAGAAGGACCATGTCCATTCTCTGATGAGTCACAACTGTTTTGGAGGCACAAGGGAGATCTACACAATATTAGGAAGGTGGTCATAATGTTATGCCTGACTGGTGTGTGCCCTCTAGATAATTAGTATAGCTCGTAGTCATAATTCACTTAAGCTGTATTCAGTGACTGATTCCTGATGTGTTTTTATTTGTAGACCTCAGGATGGTTTCAGTGCTCTGCTGAGGCGTCATGGCGGCTCCAGAAGAAACTCTCTCCTGCGTTGGTGCCAGAGTCGCACCCAGGGTTACAAGGTTAGAGAGGAGAGTTGGGATTAGTGAGATGTTTTAATTTACTTGATTATTTGTAAGGTGTGGGGTCCAGTGCAGCAAAACACTGAATTATTATTAAAATCATCTATTTTTTTTGTTTTGTGACAGAATATTGAGATCACCAACTTTAGTAGCAGCTGGGAGGACGGTTTGGCCTTCTGTGCTGTTTATCACACCTATTTACCAACTCACATCCCCTACGACAGCCTCAAGCCAGCGGAAAAGGTAACATCATAACTGTTCAGGTTCATTTAGATAGACTCTAAAGTCTTTACAAAAAATTTAAACATCAACCATTTCATCCAGATTATGGGATCCTTTAATGAAAGCCTGTAAAAGTTGTTGTTTTTACAGAGACGAAACCTGGATCTTGCTTTTAAGACAGGAGAGAGTGTGGGGATCACGGCCACGCTGGTATGAAACTTTACCCTCAGATTTAGAGTCGGTTTACAGCTTGAGTGTAGTTTTGTTTGACATTAACACACTCTCACAATCTTCATCTTTCCACTGTAACTGTGTGGCAGACAGTGGAGGAGATGCTTAAGGCCGACGGGCCAGACTGGCAGAGGGTGCTGGGATACGTCGAAAGCATTTTCCGTCATTTTGAGATGTGACGTCGCCCTCCGTCGTCTCACTCCCTCGCCTGGTTCTTTTATAGGAGCGGAAGGACTATCTATTAAGACTTTATGATTTTATGTTTCGAGACAAGAACGTGTCAAACAGTTTTACTCTTCTAAATGTACATCGGTGACACTGAAATTAAAAAGTCTGCTGGGGAAAATATATGCACAGGACACATGAATGAAACCACAGCAGGATAATCATCTGTTCAACGACTACTTTCACTACTTGTCACCGGGTGTCGGATGCACTGGTTTTGCACTATATACCTTTTAAAAAAACACAAAAAACTAATCAAACTTTATGATAAATTGGTGTGTTGCATTTTTAGTGGACGATGTCTGTATCTAGGTCACTTAATTTATTTTTACCTGTCCCATCACAATACTAAATATTATAACTGCATGCAAATCTTAAACACAACTATACAAAGACGGCAGATTTTATATGTTGCAATATTGATGTTTAAACCTTGAACCCTACAGAGTGAAGGAAGTTGCCTTGGAGGACGTGTGTGTGTATATATGTAAAATGTGTCTGTAATCTCTAAGGTATTTTTAAAAACATGGTTAACATATGAAGATGTACTGCAATAATAAAGTTATATATATACTAAACATGGAAGTAATTGTTGTTTTAAACCAACATTCATTCCACAAAGATTCAGAGAAAAACATTTCAATTTTAATATACAACAAAAAGACATTTGACAGTGTATAAAAATGGTATAAAAGATGGCATTAAAGAAAACGTTTAAGATTCAGTGATGTAAGAATATGGTCATAGTGTAACATGTAACAAATAAATACTTAATAGTTTTAAAAGCAATCATCAAACAAGGATACTTTAAATGAAACCGTGATATAGAAATGGTATTAATGTGGTCTTAGTTGGAACGTACTGTGTTAGTGTTTCTGCAAAAAAAAAAAAAAAAATTGCACACATGATCCTGGATTTACAGCACGGTCATGAGCATATTAAAGTAACCTCGGAGTCGACAGATGAATTTAAACGAGCCCTACGAAGCTGGAATGGCGCCTCCTATAGGTGGCGTCGACAGCGGCGGCAGGAGGAGAGACTTCAGTTTAACCGACATGGCTGCAATCTCAGGGTCCTGGGTTTCGTACATCTTCACCAGTCTGGCAAATTTAAGGACGCCTGAGAGTGAAGCAGAGCCACAATCAATATTTGGTAGCTAAATGTTTTTTACTAGAAGCACTTAGCGAGTTTAAGGCTGGAAAACTGAAGTATGGGTGCTGTGAAAAGTTTTCATGGGTAGATTATATAGTAAACTAAAAAACTGTGTGGAGCATGTCTTCTTGGTGTTGTGTCATGAATCTAGAAGGATCTAAGCAGCCTAATTCTTGTGCACAGTACTGTATCGTAGTATATGTATGCAGTATATCAGCATCAGTATGGGTATAAAAAGAAAAAAATGGGATTAAAAATGTGGGTATGGTTAAAATTAGCATTAGCATTTATTCATTTCACTTAGAACAAACCGAACAGTTTTTGAAATTGAGTCATTTATGCGTTAAAATAGCCAAACACTAGCATATTTAAAGTTAACATCATGGTGTCAACACCCAGTTTTAATAAATGTCACCCACCAGTAAAGAGCAGCACATAAACTAAGAGTAATAATTGAAGAGTTGCATATTTGACGTACAAAACATCTAAAAGCATTCACTTGTTTTGTCCATCCTATATTCCGAAAGAAAATCTATTTTAAAGACTGAAAAATAAAAGTATATAAGGAAAGTAAATATATGTAGAGATGTTTCAGCCTGTATGGGGAAAACATATCCTACACTGGGTGGTTACATTTGTTTAAGGGAGATAATCAGTTTGTCTTGCTTCAGGGCCCCAAGGTACATCCGTACAGTTTTCAGTGAACAGCCTAGCATACATCTAACAAGCGGCGAGAACAGTGTTAAGATCCAGAAAGCTCACCTTCTCCCTCATTGTTGAATCCGTAGGCTTTGATGACCTCTTGTTGAATCTGGGTGGCCACAGGGAGGACCAGCTGCAGCATCTTGCCCATGTCGTTGCAGGCGCTCTCTCTTGCCTCGTCCATCCGTGCAGCGTTCTCTGGTACCGAGAAGGCCTGGATCACCTCGCTCAGTACCACTGCAGGGAAAAAAACAAACAATGAGTACATCAGCAGACACAAGACAGGAACTGATCAAGAGAGTATCCTGTAAAGATCTGGACCAAACAAAGCTGCTGCAAAACCAGATCCGTAAATTAAAATGCTACTTGTGCACCTTTTGAGTTTGGCATGGATGTTGTTTAAAAAGTGGACATGTACTAAATCTAAATCTAAATCTCTAACCTCTGGTCTGTTCAACAGTCAGGGTGGGCTGCTGTGCTGGAGCTGAGGCCATGTCTGCAGAGAAAAGAGAAAAAATAAGTGTACACAAAAAAGAAGAGGACCTATTTAAACTAAATGTAACCCACGCAATAATGATAAGACAACTATAGGTCCTTGAGAACGCATTGATTTATATGCTCACAAAACAAATACAGATGTGAAATATATTTCAGCTCAACTTAAAAGCAGGACAGCTAGCTGCATCTAAGCTAATGCAAATAAAATGATAAAACCCCCAATCACAAGATCAGTAAATTAAATTAAAGAACGACACGTAAACATGAATAAGACGCGGTGTCTCTGAATGAGGAACTAGACGCCGCTGCTCGTTTGTCATCGATCGTTTATTTTTTTATCCTGAAATGTTGAGCTAACGTCAGCTTTAGAAGGTGGCTATCAACAGCAAATAAAATACATATTTACATGAAAGAAATAACCGCTGTCTATTACAGGGTAAAGGTTTGGAAACTCACCGGTGATGAAAACAACCTAGCTAACGCCAGACCTGTGAAAGTGCCAGAAAACGACACCTTTTGCGACAGTTGCTGTCTTTTTGCGACGCGACGTACTGCTTTCAGATAGACCTCAACGTAAAAGGTAAACAAACACATTTGTAAGCTAGTAGCACGGCCACAGCTCCACAAAATATGTTGAAACTGTGGGTTAAAGTGAAAGACTGATATGTTTATTACATTGGAACTTTATAACAGCTTTATCTGCATTTATTCTGGAGCTGTTAGAAGTTTTGAATGAATATCTTTTTCCACGTACAGCCACTGACGTAAGTGGAGTTTCAGTATCGATGGAGCAGAAGCTCGCAGACTTCAGGGCCAGACGACAGGCACAAAACGAGCTGAAAAGGCGTCAGGATGTTGGTTCACAGTCCGAAAGGGCTACGGTAACAGAGACAGCTGCTCATCCAGACACAACATTGACAGCATCCAGTCAACAGCCACCGGAGAAGACCGGAAACAACCCAGCTGTGACCCAGAGCTCTCAAAGCACGGTAAGATATCATCCACTTTAGCCTAAATACACGAGTACAATCTTTGAAATTAGGGAGAAGTTCACAAACTTTGTGATTAAAATCTACAAATTATTATTTATCTGCTACTAATCTACCAGCACTACTGACTAGACTGTACACAGAATATGCGATTAAAGTACCAGCAAGAAAGGCCTTGTACAGAGAGTTTTTCAACAGAATGTAAAAACAGAAACAAAACAAAAGGATGATTGTCATCTAGCGGCAGATGTTCCTTTATTTATACGTCTGCACTGCTTGTTTCTGCTGTGGAATTGATTTCAGAATCATTGTCTCATGTGCTCAAACACACAAGGAGTTAGTCTTGGTGTAAGTAAGGAATATAAAATACACAAAAACTATATAAAATGTCTAGAAAATAATGAAGGAACTGTACAGACTGTGCATAAAAAGAGCGCCAGAAAGTTTACAAATGATCAGCGTATTATTTATAAAGTAAATTGCAGGCTATAGTTGATAAAACATCAGTCTGAAACCCCCAGAGCAAACCTGAAGGTGACGGTGGCAAGGAAAAACTCGCTTTTAACAGAACCTTGCTCATATGGAGGGACCCATATCCAGCCCGGTACAGACAGAAGAAAGACAGAAGAAAACAACAAGAGATAAACATACACATGTCATATATCATGTCATACATCTCACTACATCCTGTTGTGTCCCCTCTGCAGGACCGTAGAGACTGGCTGCTGGACAGCACACTGGGAAGGTGGTTGTCCTCGAGGCAGTTCGTCGTCTCAAACCTCTTTTTGCTCAAAGTGCTTCTGTGGCTGGTACTGCTCGGTTTATTTGTTGAACTGGAGTTTGGCCTGCCCTTCTTCGTCATCTCTCTCTTCTACTGGCTCTACGAAGGACTCCGCAGCCCTGCGCCCCGCCAGCCTGGAGAACTGAGCGCCTATTCAGTCTTCAACCCAGACTGTCAACCTCTGCTGGGCTCCCTCACTGCAGAACAGCTGGAGGGGGAAATGGGTTACAGACCTCTTGCCAACAGATGACATACTTGTGATTTGCACAGTCATATCAAATAATCATTTTTTTTTTTTTTTTTGTCTATTTGAAACATTAATATACTGTCAGCTCACATTAAATTATGATTCGTTTATTCCTTTCTGTTTTTAAATAGAATCACAGGAACTGGAAATTACATAATATGGGGGAAGAGGGATATGTCAACTGTAATGTAATCAGCAAGACTGGTGGAGATATCAATATAATACTGTTAAAGATGTTAAAAACTGCCTTTCATTTTGAAAATGTACCCCAATTTATTCTGCACTCATCAGTGTGGGAAATGTATTAAATGGCGAAACGACGACTAATCTTTAGTGGAATATACTAAAATGATGAGCTTTTTTTTTAATGAAAAAAAAATGTTTACTGTCAATAAATTTGATTTAAAAGTTGATAAATAATTTTAAACTCCTGTCAAGCAGGAGTCCTTCTTCTCTCTGAGACTTTAAATCAGCATTTTTTCTTACAGAAACCTGTCAGGAAAATAAGTTATGTTAAATGTAATATTCAAGAAATGTTATTGTAGAAGTCACAATGGAAATTTACCAAAAAAGAAAATAAGAGGAATGTGTATTTTAAGCTTAAATATTATATTTGTTTTTAGTTTGTGGACCCATCTGTATAAGTCACCTCGCATGTAACCGGTGGGGGCTAGGACCCATGAGAATGCCTTATTCACGGAGACGACCACTTTCATGAACAAATTAAGATGGTTCACCCCCTTGTGTACTTCCGGTTTGTGTTACCAAGTTGTTTAACTTGTAAAACTTAATTTAAAATCCACGGGTAAGTTTTTGGAGGAATAAAAGAAAGCTACAGTATTTTACCCGGTGTCCTCTTAATGTTGAATGTGTCCCAGTCAGCGAACGTAGCTGTATATTCCGGCATACGCCATGTTGCCGTGTAACAGACTAGCTTCAATAGCCGTGCATTCGTCTTAGCGCCGGTAACTCTCTTGGCAGAGCATTTCTTCTCTTTGTAGGTCAAAGGTCTTTCACTTCCTGCATCTCCCAAATTCAACTGGTCAAACCAGCAGCTAATTAGTCTATGACCAGTAGCCTAACTGTCACGTAGCAAGAAGAAAACGGTGACTTCTTCTCTGTGTTAGCATCTGTAAGTATTCTCCCTCTATATGGATAAACTTGGACTCATATGTTTAGTAGCATGCTAGCTTATTTGCTTCATCTGTTAGCATATGGTTGCTTTAGTTACCTAGCTAAACTAATTGCTCTTAAAATAAAAAGTCATTCATTTAGTTTCTTCATGTTCATTAGAGTTGGATAGCAAGATATGTTAAATACAGAGAATGTTGAATAAAGATATTTGCATTTCTCATCTCGTCATGGTATGAAAGCAAACATTTGTGTTATTAAAAACTAATCACAGATCAGGATAAGTATAATATGTGCATGATGCGGTGAAGACAAGTTAAACAGTTTGTACATTTAGTGGGTGATGATAATCTTTTCCTCATTATTAAACTCATATGAGCTTCAGCCCTATACCTTATGTTATTCTCCACCGTACTTCCTCATATTATCTAGTTGCATGAGTTTCACTGCCCTCTGCCTTAGATCAACTCTGTGAGCTATGTCTGGAAGTCCCGCTGTGGTTATGCGGCTCGTGGCCTCTGCCTACAGCGTAGCTGAAAAGGCAGGAGCCATTGTGAGGAAAGTCCTTCACAGCGGAGAACTTGGCATTGTGGAAAAGGTGTGACCCGTCAGCATTTCACACTGAAACGATCCCAGAGCAGGTGGGGATTTAATGTAGGCAGTAATGCAGTAATGCTTTTTGCATTCTTGTCTGCACAGACGGGAGCGAATGATCTGCAGACACTTGCAGACAGACTCGCGCAGCAGAGCATTTGTGCTTCGCTGTCCAGAAAGTTCCCTAAAATCACCATCATTGGAGAAGAGGTGAGTGGATGTATGACTCTGACACCACATGCAGGTCAAATGGAGCGGACGCCTAGAAGTTATTCTGGTTTTAACCCTTTGTTGAGGATAAATACATAATAATCTGTCTTAATTTTGTGTACGCAGGACCTTCCAGCTGAAGAGATTCAGGAAGATCTCATTGAGAGTGGCCAGTCAGAGGAAATCCTTCAGAAGAGCTGTCCTGCGGAGTATAGCGAGTTCAAAGAAGAAGAGGTGCTACTAGACTCCAGACAGTTTCTTTTAGTCTGCCTAATGAATAAGTAGTTTAACACGAGTGCAGTGCAGTTGAATCATTGCATAAATGTCTTGTGGTGTTGTCTGGACACAGTTTCCTCCGTTTACTCAGATCATTTCTATCTGATTCTCAGCTAGTTGTGTGGGTTGATCCTCTGGATGGAACGAAGGAATATACTGAAGGTAGGCCCTTCCAGTCCACTGAAACCTGCCTATGTATACATGTTGTACAAGGTGTATACACCGATCAGCCACAACATTAAAACCACTGACAGGAGAAGTAAATAACATTGATCATCTTGTGACAAAGTTCTGCTGGGAAACTTTAGGACCACAGTAGGAAGGTGGTCATAATGTTATGCCTGATCGGTGTATAAATAAATACACTGTGAGCACTGTACATGTCTCGGCTGCATTCTGGCACATACACTGAATATATATAAATGAATTTCCATGTTTCTTTCTCTCTGTTGTTCTGCGCGTCTCGTTCCTTTTCTTCCTTCTGTTTCTACACCACTCTGATTTAAAGGCTTGTGGTAATTTTCTTTCTTAATGTGAACTCCCTGTGCCGCCGTGTGGGAATCAATAAAGGTACTTGCTTATCTAATATCTTTATCTATGTGAGGTGTGACTTAAAATGCAGTGAATATATGTTTAAACATCTAAATTACGTTTCTATCAACCGCCTTTGCAAACGTTATAGCTACCTGGCAGGTCTTTTCTAAAATAGCTTTGCTTTCATTTCTTTTTTCTTTCTTTTTTTTAGTTTGGTAGCAGACTGCTTTGTGTTTCTCTTGGGCTGCTTCATGGATCACTGTCTCTGTCACATCTTTTTCCTCTTCTCTTCTTTGTGTGTCTCTGCTCTCCCCCTCTCTCTTTCCGCTGACCCCCAGCGTCGGGGTATCTCCACCTCCGAGCTGTGGCCCAGATACCACACAGAGGGTCGGACGCTTCTCAGCTTCACAGCACAGCTTTCTGTATGGGAGGTCAAATATTGACGCGAGCAGTGTGAAGTGTTCATTATTCCGGCCACACCTGAATAAATGTTAGCTCACAAGTAAAACCGTTTAGAGGCCTCCAGCTAAAACCGTGCTGCTCTCTGACCCCCAGGGCTCCTAGACAACGTGACGGTGCTTATTGGTATTGCACACGGAGGCAGAACTATCGCGGGCGTCATCAACCAGCCGTTCTACAACTACCAGGTAAAAAAACAAAACAAAGGAGTCTGTTTTTAATTTCATTCATTCATTTCTGTTAGCCTTCATCTGGCTAATTCTGACCTTTGACCCGTCAGCTTGGCCCCGGAGCAGCTTTAGGGAGAACCTTGTGGGGAATGCCGGGTTTAGGCGCATTCGGCTTCCAGCTCAAGGAAGTTCCCGACGATAGACGGATTGTCACCACCACCCGTTCCCATAGCAACAAGGTAGTGACGGACTGCGTGAACGCCATGGAGCCTCATGAAGTCATAAGAGTGGGTGGAGCTGGGAACAAGGTGAGGTGGATGCACTGGTGGTGTTTTACTTCTCGTCTGCAGTCAGCCAGAGGAAGGTTTAGATTAAATTCGTAATAAAATTCAACTAAGATGTGCCGTCAGTGACAGCAGACAAGACAAAGAGTATTCTGAATACTGCCTCTCTCTGCAGATCATCCAGCTGGTGGAGGGGAAAGCTTCTGCTTATGTCTTTGCGAGTCCAGGATGCAAGAAGTGGGACACTTGTGCTCCTGAAGCTGTCCTGCTTGCAGTCGGAGGTAAAACAATAATAATAATATTGATGCACAATGTACACCAATCAGCCACAACATTAAAACCTTTAACCTTCAAACATTTAAACAGAAATGTTGCAGTCCTTGCATCCTGGTGCCACATATTCCCCAGTTAGGCGACATGCACGCACCCAGCCATCCACGTTATGTAAAACATGATGCATCAGACCAGGCCACCTCCTGACCCCGTGTTCTGGTCTTTGAATCGGTTTCGCTGAGAATACTTCCATGCTCTCTCTCATCCAGGCAGACTGACCGACATGCACGGCAACACGTATCGCTACGACGCCAACGTGAAGCACATGAACTCCGCCGGGGTCCTCGCCACGCTACGCAACCACCAGTACTACGTCAGCAGAGTGCCACAGTCGGTGCTGCAAGCCCTCAAGTCAGACTGAGGTCTGTACTCGTGTCTCTCTGCGGTGCCAAAAAAAAAAAACACTAGATGGGTTTATAGACGCACATGTACTGTATTTTATACAAATATTTTTAATATCTAATTTCAACCATTTGTAGAACATCAGTTTGTATGCACTGTTTATTCTTGTGCCTGAGACTGAACGTGATGATTTACCTTGTTTTACTGGAGAGAGTGAATTATTTTAACCATTTATGCAGATTTAAAGGCAGTTAAATGCAGCCTCCCCTTCAGCGATCTGTCAGAAGATCGACTCCTCCAATCAGCACACTACCTACAACTCAACAACATGCACAAACTTTACCAAAAAGAACAAAACGTTACTGACCGTTAGCTTCCTTGTTACCTTAGCTCAGGGGTCGCATACAGCCCAGTTTGATTCCAAGGAGGCTGGACCATTAACATAATAGCGTAATTCTCTATTCCCTCTGGCGTTTAGTGCCTTGGCTACAAATCTCTCTTCAGTCATAAGTTTGTCAGTAAAATTAATGTCACCCATCTGTCGAGCAGAAACAGAGCAGCCTCCACATCTGTCCTCAGGCGTGGCATCTCCAGGAGTTTTCCGGGCCATCTGTTCTTCTTGACGTTCAGCATGTCAGCGTTACAGTCCCTCTTCTAACATTAGATGACTCTGAGCCATAAACAGAGCCCGACCTCCCACAGATAAATCTGACCAGTGACAGCAACTTCACAACTGATCCAAAAGAAGCAGGACGCAGGCTCGACACACTCTTTCCGTTTATTTCACTTGTTTGAAACAAACTCGTACAAATCTCAGAACGTCTCGGCGTACTGTTTCCAGCTCGTAGACCGATAGATTTACAAGGCGAGAGGCGAAATGTTTGAAATCAAGTTACACAGCTTGAAATGTTCAGTATTTGAGTTGGGACTTATTCACTGTACTTCAGTCAATAATCACTATGTGTAATAAAACTAATAATGGCAACAACAGACAAAATGCCGTCGTGTGGACTGGATGATTTCTGACCTCTCTACGATGTCATGCAGTGACTGAAGTGTGACGGTGTTGAGTGCAGGAAGTCGACGTCTACGGCTGTGATCACTATAGAAGAATTAATACACTGATGACTACTTCTCAATCCTGTACTTTTAGGAACTTTATCTACTAAGAGTTTTCTTCTTCTCCCACGTGTACAGCGTCATCTTTGAACAGTCTACAGACTAAAAGACACAAACTCAGGGTAGTGACAGAGCTGTTTGGTTCTTTTCTGTGCACAAAAAGAAAGTGTTTACATTAATGCACTGCTGGAAATGCAGCTCTTGAACAACCACAAATGCTCAACGTTCAATGACATGAGGGGTGGGTAAGGTACGTAGCTTGGTGCTGGTTGGTCTTGAAACACTGATGAGGAGTATCAAGTGCATATAAAGTTACAACATAGGTTATCTGTGACCCTTGTGTTTGGGTAAAGCAAGATCTTTATTGCACTTAAGTCATCCAAATCCCAGGATTTTATTGATCTATCCATGGGAGGTTAAAACATTCTTGAGTCGCAGGGGAAGCCACAGCTGTCATGTGACGTCTTGCTGGGCGATTTGGCATTTTGGGACATTTGCTTAGTTGCCTTCTTGCAGAGAGTTGGATGAAGAAGTGGATGCTTCATGTCTGCACCCGGCTAGCGTAACTTAGCATAAAGACGGAAGACGAGGAAGTGCACGGTGTGGCTCTGCTCAAGACAAACACAATCCACTTACCAGCACGACTTGTAGCTTGTTTATATCTTACAAAAAAAACAAAAAACAAACAGCTGCTCTTTGGAGGTCATGTGTCTGACTTTTTCATCAGTTGGGACCAGCAACTTCTGATAGTCTTAGCTATCGGTTAGTCAACGGTCCTTACTGTTACACTTTGTATGAATGAAATAAGATGAAGATCTAACAGGTGGATTCTGTTTGTTATTTGTGCAAAGCGGCAGACTTCCTGTTCCCAGTCTATATGCTAACTACAAATGGGTTTATCCTAAAATCTCAAACGTTCTATAGGCAGTGAAATATTTCAGTAAATATAGGACTGGGGCTGAAGGTAAGACGGGAAACATTTGGCCATCTCACACACAAGCGTGCATGCATTAAACAAGGTCACAATGGAAATGTTTAATCTGAAGGCAGGGAAGCAGGCTGTCCACTCCACAACAGGTTGGTGTTAATATTCCTGAAGGGGGCTGAGTAAATACATATCATGGCATTAAAAAAAAAAATACTCATGTTCATAAAAATACCCACAGAACAAGCAGAAAACACTCCGGGCGTTTATTAGTTATATGAGGACAAGCTGACTGAGAGAAGGCTGGAGTGTTGGAGGCAGCCTGCGGGGATGTGGGCCAGAAACCAGCTGGAGGAGCAGGAGAGCCAGGGCCAGCCGCTCACCTCTTTTTAGGAGCCTGAGTGGTACGTGGTGGGGTCACAGGGCGTCCCGAATTCACCCCTCCATACTGGTACTTTGCTTTTTTTTCTGACGGCTTCAGGATCTGAAAGATAAAACGGCAGGTTTGATGAATACATGGGGCAGCTCGTGGAGCAGATTTACTGTGCCAGTAAGAGACGCGTTCTCTACCTGAAAGGAGCACATGAGCGACTCGTCCACGCTCATCATGCCGCCAGCATTGTCAAACTCCCCGCAGTAGTTAGGGGCAGAAAACAGCGTCACCAGCTGTCGCTTTGCAAAGAACTCGTAGCCGTCTTCAACAACCTGGTTAGAGCACAGACGCACGACAACAAATTACAGCACAATCAATAAACCATTTTAGTGGTTTTAAAAACTGGTTCAGACTTTGTAAATGTGAATATTTTCATTTTTTTTTCTGTGATAGTAAACTGAATATATTTATGTTTTGGACTCTGAGTCAAATAAAATCATCATGTGAAAAATACATTTAGAACAACTCAATTTTAAGTAGCTTGATTGTTTTGTGTTATTCAATGAAGCAAAAGCACACTTGCTGTTACTGTTACAAACTGATTGTTAACAGTATTTTTGTTTCTACATTTTGCAATGAATGTTGAATAAAATAGTTACGTTTATCCGAATCAATAAATAGACTGCCTGGCCAAAAAAATAAAATATCGCCACCAAAATAAAAGATCACACTGTCTAATATTTCGCTGGACTTCCTTTAGCTTTGATTACACCACTTATTCGCTGTAGCATTGTTTCGATAAGCTTCTGCAATGTCACAAGATTTAGACTCTGATCTGAGTCTGATTTGACTCGATTAACATCTTTTCCACGACCACAGGATGTGCGTTTGATGTGGTTGTTTAACCTGTTGCCAGCTTAAAGATAATCACCTATTACCCCATTAATTATCCAATAGGAGGCTTGTACCTAAATCCAGGTGGCGACTTTTTCTTTTGGCCAGGCAGTGTATTAATTAGTCATTATTCTAAATGTAGTTGTAAATCAAAAAGCAGCTCGAGTTTTCACCTGATGTGCTCGACAGATGAGGTCCAGATCGTGGCGGTTGAGGAACTTGCTGACCACGTCGGCCCCGAAAGTGAAAGAGACTCCCCGGTCGTTCTCCCCCCAGCCCTGGACGTCTTTGTCTGGGTCCGACCACAGCAGGTCACACAGCAAGCCTGGAGCAAAAGAAAAGTTAAAAATATATTAACGCTGCATCTAGAAAAGAGTTTTGCAAAAACATGAAACACTGACATTTTAAGCATAATTTTCTCAAACGGTGACGTTATTATACTACTGTTTTTACTGTATAAGCAGCTCATAAAGATATTGTCTCCTCAAACACAGGATAACAGACCCGTGTCTGGGACGTCAGTCGGCCTCATAATACGTCGGATTTGTTCCATGGACTGCAGATCAGGTGAGAGCCCTGAGGGAAAAGAAGGTTGTATTTAAAATGTGACGTATTTAGGCTACATAACGCTACATAACGCTACATAACGCTACATAACGGAGATACTTCACAAACCTCCGTGGCAGCAGAAGATCTTCTCATCAATAATCGCAGCAATGGGCAGACAGTTAAAACAGTCCGTGAACGTCTTCCAGAGCTTTATGTTGAACCTGCGCTTGCCTGAGAAACAGAAAGAGTAAAAAATGTTTTTAAGACGTTTAAGCATAAAATAATGGATTCACGATTCAGATACGATCATTTATGCCCATTACAAACGTCATTGTCAAATGTCTTCTGTTCTCTGTTTTCTCATTTTGGGGTGCAAAAATAAGAAGTAAATACTGCACAAATCTAACTTCTCAGTGAGGTAAACAACTCCTTTTAATGTGCCTTGCTGCTCACAGACTCAAATTCAATCACAGCAGCTCACACAATGATGGAAAAAGCTCAATTATTGCCCGACTTTATTGATATAACAATAGTTTGGTATGTTGCCATCAATCAATGTTTGATCTGTAGTAAAAGCTTTTACAAGTGAATACTGTTCTCGCCTTAAAGACTGAAATATGTGGCATGCCACTCACTAGCAGATGAATTAGCCTCTAGATTTTTTTTTTTTTTTTTTTTATAGATTAAGTGCTACCTTGATGAATCGTTACATACCCATTCAGTGTTCAAGACTCTAATGAGATCTCTCCAAAGTTATATACCTCAAAAGCAGCAGATATTAATGTTTGAGTAATTCTGGAAACCTAAAATTACTGAAACTGAAAAGTATACAGCAGTGAGGTTATCAACAACAAACAGTGATTTTGAGTGTTTTCCAGCTTACACTCATCATAGAAGCCGTAGATGCGATTGATGGAGGCACACTCGTGGTTCCCCCTGAGCAAGAAGAAGTTTTCTGGGTACTTGATCTTGTATGCGAGCAGCAGGCAGATGGTCTCCAGCGACTGCTTCCCTCTGTCCACGTAATCCCCCAGAAACAAATAGTTGGCCTCTGGAGGGAAGCCTCCATACTCGAATAACCTCAGCAAGTCTGTGTACTGTCCATGGATATCACCTGGAATTAAATTTAGGTTTTGTTGGTGGCACACGTAAACGTCACAGTCTTGATAATGAATATAGTATACACAGTAGTGCTGGTTCTCACCACAGATTTTGAGAGGAGCCTCTAGTTCTAGGAGAATCGGCTGACTGAGGAAAATCTCTCTGGACTTGATGCAGAGCCCCCGAACCTCCGCCTCTGACATCTGTACGGTCTTTCCTGGACGACATCCTCGCACTGTAATGCAAAAACAATATGTATATCAATACTGTGATATATAAATAAAAGGGTTTCATCCATATAACCACTTCTTAAATATGTAATTACAGGGAATGATGCTGATGTACTAGTTACTACATATACATTACATAATATGCAAAATGACAGTCTTTGTTAGAGTTACCATAAGAGATGTCACAACCGAATCATGTGTCTTTTGGGAGTGTGGTTTGCTGCTCTTATTTTACATTACCATCACAGATTAAAGAGAGGACACTGCTGTGTTTTGCTGCTAGTCAGTCATGACATTTAATCCAGTCAGCATCGATTGTTATGACCTGGTGTTATGAACAGCTTGTTGGCTCAGTTGGAGTTTGGCCATTACTGGCAGGCTGCTCATAAACACAGTTTAGACATTTATTTAAGGACAAGTTAAATGCATTCAGGTTTACATGATGGACAAAACTAACAAAAATAATTAAATACATAAAATAAGAGTCAGGTTGTAGCATTTCAAGGATGTACAGAGAGAAAAGACATTAAAATAGATTGAGTACTTAAGTGATTACAACTTTGTAAATGTGATGTTGTGTTACAATTTGCTGCAGTACCAGTCAATACGACATGTATAAGTTCCATAAATATAAGGTTTTCTTTACAACAAATCTTTGGGAGTGACGACAAGACAATCTACATAATCTAAGTTCTCTGACTTTTTATTAATATGTTAAAATCTAGCGGATGCTGGATTCAGGTGGGACGGTTTACACAAACGTCAGTCTTAATAATATTACTAATTTAGTGGTGAAAAAATAAAATATAATAAAAAGAAAATAGTATGTGGCCTTAATATGTGTTTAAGGAAGAAGCAATATACGTTGTCTGACGAATACCACAGTGTAAAATGTACCAAAACAAATTAGACTGTATATTCACAGTCACAGTCATGTAAAATAGCATATCACTTTAATGTCTGTTTTTAACCATATTACTGTGTCTTATTTATTTAAAAATAGCATCTACTAACCTCTATTAAATGTAGTAGCATATGAAGCACAACGTGTTGTTTCAATAATCTAGTGTAGTACAAGTATGAGGTACACAAGCGAAGTACAAATATCTCGGAATTGTACCTTGGTGCAGTACAATTCTCTAAAGTTACTTGTCACCACATGTGAGAGCTGAATTATTAATCAATTTGAAATGGCTGTGCAGGCTTCAGTGACACCCTCATAGACTGGGTATCCTGGGTGAAGGGGGTGTGTCCGGGGAGGTAGCCGTCCTGTTAGCTACCAGCCTTGGCAACGAGAACGGCTAACGTTACTAAGCAACCACAACTTTCCACGGTTCTTTTTGCCCTGCCTTCGTTAACAAACGAAGAGCCGTTAAAACGTCCACTTATGCAACTAGTTAACGTAGTTACCTCTCATTGTCAAAACGAGCCGCAAGCTAATCCTTCTTCACCACTGGTGAATTTACACAGTGTACGAGACACAACTAGCTAGCGGACATTAGCGAACATGTAGGTCCTATAGTGACATCATTGAGTTTAACGCAGCGGTTAGCTTCACGATGGACAGCACATAGCAGAGGATGCAATTAAAAAATAATACACAGACCAACATCGGTGGTTTTCTAATATATCGTGATGCTACGTGGCAAAGGAGAACCTACAATTTGGTCTTGGTAGCCCCGTTAAGGAGCTAACAGAAGGACAAAACGGCGCAATGCTAGCCTACCTTCCAGCAACCGAGAGATGAGGCTGTCAACGTTCAGTTCGCTCTCCGCCATGTTTCTACTGCTCACACACACACAGAGAGAGATGGGGTAACCCGGGAAACAGTGGCCCTCAGTGTTGACTTGAAGGCTTGAAAGACGACGAGGCTGACTGCTGATTCAATCCCTATGTAAATTCAATTAAATATTTCTTCCTAGCCTGTACCAGTGTGTAAGATTTAATATGATCTATTCTCATAGATGGAAAATAGTATTCATAATTGTGTGCACACAAGTTAAAAACATAATCACTTGTTCAGCGAGATATTATCTCGTGCATACAAGATAATGACTTGTTTGCACAGGATAACCGACATGTGTCACAGCACCACGACAGTTTAGGTTTACAGACTAGATACGTTGTCAGACTACAAAATATTTAAAACATTAAACAGTCATGAGGTGAAACTTCACAGATAGTCCTGGATCAGGGAGCAAAGAATACACCACCCCACACGATCTAAAGCAAATGTCAACATAGGCAACAATTCAATTTCAATTCAGTTTAATATATATAGAATTAATAACAATACAAATCGTCTCAAGACGCTTTACAATCCCCAGCCTGAAACCCCCAGAGCAAGCATGAAGGTGACGGTGGCAAGGAAAAAGTATCTTTTAACAGGAAGAAACCTTGAGCAGAACCCAGTTCATATGGAGGGACCCATCTGCCTAAGGCCAGCCGGATAGAGACAGAAAAGAGAGAGAAGAAAACAGCAGGAGAAACGATAGGTATTGAGGGCACTGGGGACAAATGGTCAACACAGGGTAACTAATCTTCAGCTAGAACTGGAAGTGCTATGTTCATATCTCACAAACCACCACAGTCACCTGCGTGTAATTTGACAGTGATAATCTGTGGATAACTCCTTACAAGCCCACCAAGTTTCATGCGATAAGGTCTAGACGGGGCGCTACTGGTGACTTACGCCTCTGCGCCCCGTTCGTGGACGACTACGCCACAGCATGGACCCCTTTATGATCGCTTGTGATCATCTAGTTTCTGTCTTTTTCTACTGTTTTGAATTTAAATTCAATGAAATGCATTTTTTCCAGACTTAAAAAGAACTTTAGTTGACAATATTCATGTCTGTATCTATTATTTGAGTCAGCTGTCCACAAAAATACATTTAAATAAAAAAAAATTGCTTTTTGGGGAAAATGTTGTTATGCGATTAAAATGTGATTAATTGAGATTAATTAATTACAAAGCCTCTAATTAATTCTATTAATTGTTTTACTGTAAATACAAAGTAAAGCAGTGACTGTAAGTATTTCAGGATTAAATTATAGTATTAAATAAAAATGTAAATATTCAGCAAACATATTACAGTTCATCCAGACTGGAGCAAACACATCACAAAATCACAAAGTGAATTAAAAATTACTTAAATATTGTAGCAGTTTTGGTTTATCTATAAATATACACAAATGAAATGTACAAAGATGTGTGGATTCAACGGAGTACACATTGATTGACAGTTTCTACGAACGAATCTAGCGAGACATTTTAATAAATACTAAAATTAAATATATGAATTTCTGTAGAAGACTCAAACTTTAATCCGCTTCCAGATTTTAGCTCACTGAGTCAGTTCTAAATATAACTTATGACAAATAAATGAAAAAGCAGCCATTAAAGACTAAAATACACTGTCGGTAAAGATGGACGATGTCACAGCTCCTCAGAAGTGACACCCAAGCATGTCGTGCTCCCCCAGTTGCTGACAGATTGAACATTAGCCCAGCAAAGACATCAAAGTACGCGTTCAAACAAATTGTTCCCAGAGTTGGTTTCTGTCATTTTGCAATTTGTGAAATCACGTTGTTTCATGTTAATTTGAAACAGGAAGTCACATCATAGCGGCCGCTGTGATGGACAGCTGATCTTGGGGAAGTAGAGCTTCCTGTCGACTTTATGCTGCGTTAACTCCACATAACTTTAAAGGTCTGTTGTAGCAACCGACCCATGAGCTGTAAGATTGTTGTAATTTTTCAATTAGTTCTACTTTTTTTTTAAAAAAAATAGCAACTAGCATCAAAGGCTGTCATCATCAGAGCAGCAAGACTGTCCACTCAAGATGGCACCACTCTCATCCCCGGGTATTGGCTTCACTTTGGCCAAAGCGTGGAAGTTAAGACACGGTATCCATCTTTATATACAGTCTTTGATGACAACATACCAATACAGCTGCTTCCTGCCCTCTAGCGTTCAAACAATTTCCTGAAACTCGATCGACATTAAAACCCAGTTCCTCGAACTGCTTCTTCTTTCTTCCCTGCTTTCTTTTTCTGACGGTAGCAACAGGACAGAATTAGGCAGGAGGCGATGATCCCAACCAATAGACTCCCAACCCCCACGACTATGGGCACCCACACAGGAATGGAAGGTGAACAAAGAGGTGCAGGGATGGTTTGGGCAGTGTTGGTACTGGCACTGGCTGTGGCTGTGGCTGAAGCTGGAGCTGTGGTGGTTACAGTTACGGGGGGACTAGGGAGACTGTTGATCTTAGTGAAGATGAAAGGGCTTGCCTGTAGAGAAGAATCAAAGGGTTGTGAGCCGTTAAAACAAAATAGTATTTGTGCTGAATACTGAAGATACAGCCACACACAAAGGGCAACACTTCAGTGCAGAGATTATGAGTGGGTGAAGATCAGTGTAGATTAAAATGTGATGCATAATCATATCTATGTAAAAAAACAAAGAGACTCTAAATGTCTTGTCCTGAAATTGTGATATAATCTAATATATTTCCTTGTCTGCAGTAATCATATATTTGCATGTCTCTTATTTCACTTTCAATCTTTTCCTAAATGCTGTTTTACTTCATTCATGATTCCTCCTTTTGTCAAAACCCCTTAATACAAAAGTATTTATGAGGTTTGATTTCAGCGCATGTTACACCAAAGGGAAAAATTCTATCAGTCTCAATCAATTCCACATGCAGAGACACAAAACAAACAAATCAACACCAAATAAGTAAGACTGCAAAAGCAGAATGATTCTAGCTTTAAATCCAAAATTCTGATTTATTTTTCTCAGCCTTCTTTTTTATACAATGGGATTTTTAAGGTGAAAGATAAAATAACAAAGGCCTGTAAATAATCCATAATATTTCTTTCTCTTAAGTTTTTTGATTTGAAGCCCAGATTTGCTTTCCCCAGTACATCGATTTTTTTCAGGATTGAAACTCTTGCTCAGATTTCCTACTCAGAATTGAACATCTATTAACTGTATGATTAACGAGCGGTGACGTTTCTCGTCATAAATACCTCAGAGGGACAGCGAATCTTGGAGCGGTTGTACATGAAGTTGTTGTAGGCCTGCTTCCTGCCTACGGGCTCCAGCTGTTAAATCAGAGAAAGCACATCTGTAAAAGTCCAAACTAACAAAACATTGCAAAAGAAACACTGGCCACTCACTGGCTTCAGCTTGGTTCATTACTACCAAAACCTCACCATGTTGTTCCACAAGCCAATGGCCATCTCAGCGTGAGTTCGCTCACTGAAGTGAAAACAGTCCACGGAAAAGAAACTCGAATCAGCCTCGCCCTCCTGGTGCAAAAAAAAAAAAAAAAAAAACACATTTCCAGCATTGGTGTCCAGATTTGTGTTTGGATACTTGTTTGATCACATTTCAGCGTATCAGTCACTTACTCCGATAAAAGGGATAAAGAAATTGTGCAAAAAGGGTTGAAGTACAATCGCAAAGTCTTCTTTCCCATCGTAGCGATCTCCAGAAAGAAGATACTGGACCTCGGTCTAAGAGTTAACACAAAGAAGACTGGTGAAATAACAAATAGCAGATAAAAAACTTTATATTCATTAAAACATCACTGATTTTACCTGATACATGAGATTGATTTGTTTTATCTTCTCAAGCTCTGGAGAGTTTTCTGATGGGTTGATAACGCATGGACAGCTGTTCCTATTCCAGGAAAAAGAAAAGGTATTTTTAATCATTACCCTTTCTTTGAAACATAAACGTGATCTCGGAAGGAAACCTCAAACCTTTTAGAAGAATAAACCTGTGGCCATTGTGAATTCTTGAAGTACTTATTACAAAAGAAATAGGGATGGAGTGACACAAAACCAACCTCTGCAGCAGTGAACAGCCCAGTGTGTTCTTCTTAACTCTTTTCATCTGGTTTATCTCAAAGATCTCCACAACATTAACCAACACCCTCGGCACCTAGAAACGCAAAGAAAAAAGGCAGAACATTATGACTCAGCGAGGACTGAGGTGTGCCAAATGACAAATTCAATATAATACAAATGTAACTCACCTCTTGGTAAAGCATGTCCAAGCTGTGCATCAGATTGTGACTGTAGTTCTGAGGTGACAGGTTATTCTACGGAGATATAATTGTATTAGAGTTCCATATATAATTATTATTTGAGGAAATTTGGGATAAAAATATGCATTTTAGGGAATACTTACTTGGTCTGTGCAATAGTAGCAAAGATCATGTCCCCCTGTGAATATTGTCACAAGTTTCCAGTCCTGGTCAAAGTTCACGTCCTGCGTAGTGAACACGAGGGTAAAATCAGACTCAGTCATGCAGAGAATCTTAAAAGTGAAGCAGGGTTTATACCTCCGAGGGACATAGACGCCGTAACCTACGCATGTAGTCTACGCCTTTTATACTTGTGCACTCATCAGTCTGGCTCGTTCTGTAACAATACCAGTGAAACACTAGTCGGCGCTGTCTTTTTTTACCATTCGCATTTCTTTCTACTTCCTGCTTCACTTTCAACAATGGCGATTGAAACTTTTGCAGAAATTTTGCAGAAGAACATTTTCCCTAATGTGTTTCATATTTATTGATCCAAAACAATCAATTCAAAAATTGCGGGGATGGAGAAGCAGCTGAAAATACTGAAGCAGAAACACGCTACTACCAAGCGGACCAATCACAGCTCTTGTGGTCTGCGTCTCTGTGATGTGTAGTTACATATCTGGGGAGGTGCACGTCAGGCTACAGTGTTATAGGTGGTTTATACTTCTGTGTTAAGTTGATGCAGAGGCTACGGCAACAGTGCAGACCCTACGCAGGCCGTAGCGCCGTAGCTGACATGCACCTTCCCAGAAGAGCTGAGCTGTGATTGGTCCGCTTGGTAGTAGCGTGTTTCCACTTTAGTGTTTCCGGCTGCGTCTCCATCTCTCCATTATTAGTTTGACTGTTTTGGATCAATAAAGACGGAACACATTGAGGAAAGTTTATCTGAGGAGTAAGTATGAGTTTGTGTGAGTCGTGTTTCAGTCGCCATTGTTGAAAGTAGGACTAATAATGAACCCGACTGGCAAAAAAGACACAGCGCCGACTAGTGTTTGGGTGCCGTTGTTACAGAGTGAGCCAGACTGCACAAGTGTAAATGGCTCACACACCGGCGTTGGCTAGGTTACGGCGTCTGTGTCCCACCGTGCCGTAAAAGAGCCTTTAGGGTCTGCTTAGGGTCTGGCTGACGCCATAGCTACAGCGTCAATTAGGAATTAATAAGAAAATAAGTCTCACCTTGTTTTCTTTCATGGCCTTGATGAGGGCTTGGACTTGTGCTGGTAGCTCCCTGCAACATGGTAGGTGTTAGAGAGATGACGCTGGCTTGTTAAAAGGGCGTAAAGAAGTAAAAAGACAGAGTATACATACGAGGACTTTGCTCCGGCTACGGCCATGTTGAAGCTGTTCAGTCGGACTTGACCTTTGGAGAAGCCCACGAGAGACGGGTTGAACTTCCTCAAAATGTCTGAGAAGAAAAAAAGGAGAGTGAGTAAACTAGAAATACAATAGTAAAGTAAAGAGGTAAATGGCTGCTGCAGCTGGTTTAAGTCAGCGTTTATACATTTAATTTCCTCGGGATTCACATTTTACCAACGAATTTGGAGTTTAGTATTTATTTTAACTCAAATTCTTAAGTTTAAAATTATATTTGAGTTTTTTTTATCAGAATTCAGATTTATCTCAGAGTTTTGAGTTTAAAGTCAGATTTTAGACTTTTGTTCTTCAGGATTCAGTGATTTTCTTTCTAAGATTTTGAAACATCCATCTATTACCTCTAAGTTAGAGTTGTAGAGGAAGTTAGATTGGACTTTAAATGGTTAAATACTAACAAGATGAGGGTTCGTCTTCTGCGAACTAGAAAAACACACTCCACGGATCATGTTGTAATTGAATGAGTTCAGACAAATGAGACGTGTAAACTCACTCGGCAGCGTTGTGACCGTCTCCAGAGTTTTATCCCCTCCAATGCTACAAGAAAAGAAAGATTAAAAACCCATCAAACTCCACGGGGGGTTTGACTGAATTTAACGTAAACCTTAATTTTAGGGAATGCGAGTTGTACCTCCATGACACTCCTGTGTAGTCAGTATTGAGGCCTGGCAGGGTCTTTGCTTTAGCGCCAGTGCCCGCCTGTGAACAGAGAAGACACAGAGAAGACACGGTGAAGACAGTGAGGTGGACCACAATCAGCTGTGGATCAAAGACTTGACCGTGAAATGGGTTACTATCACCAGAGTGAGCTATGTGACTGATTAGAGAGTTCAGAGTCATACAACACAGAGCAGATGATATCAATGGGTCCACTCTGGGTAATAATTGCTGAACATTACTTATTATTCTGGTGGCCTGTGTGAAGCTCTGACTAATCACTTCCTGTTTTATTTTGTAATCAGCTGTTCCTGTTGGCTTTAGTTCTTGCTAATTTTGGCCGCTATCTGCATTTCAGATTGTCACATACCTGAAGACCGAGCCATACCTGATTACTTTGTGAGTTTTGCTTCTTATGGATTCTCTGATTTTGTACTTTTTAGTTTATTTCCTTTGTTGTATCCAACCTTGACCTATTATCTAGAGTTTCACCTGGTCTCACTTCCTGGTTTCACCTCCTTGTTTTTTTCTACAGAAAAGAATAAACTGATGATCATGTCGTGACACATACCGTTGCAGAGTCTCCCAGCGCTGCCACCACCTTGATATCTGCTGGTCTCAGCTTGTGGACTATGGGTAAAAGACATCAGATAGATTCAAACAACAAACATCCTCCCTGTGTGATGTAATATTTAGCACTTAATCAGCATCTGGATTTTTTTTTTTCACCCCGCCTCCTGCAGTTTAAAGCCTGCGTGCGCGATTTTGTCTGCGATTGCAGTATCTCGCTCCGTAGATAACCCAGCCTTCAGCTTTTAAAGATAAAAGAGGACATCAAATCTAATATGTCAACTGATAATGTCGAGTTGATGTCCCACCTGATGTTGGCGCGGTGTCAGAAGGAGCAAGGTCCATGCAGGAGAAGTCGCTCCCCCAGTTCTGGTGGAGAATCAAACAGCAAAGGTGTAAAACCGGTTGTTTTGCTTGAATAGGTGTAAAGATGGTGATGAGTCTTAAATGAGTCCGGGGGAGTTTTTTTTGCACGAGTTATGTTGGTACTTTGGGACTTCAGGTGGAGGGGGGTGGAGGGATTAATCTGCAATTTCCCTACTGTGACATCTTTTAGTCATCTATAAGTTTTAATCTATTTATTTGTTTTACGGTTTATTCATTAAAATCTGAATCATATTTTGGTATTGGTATATGTCCAAAAGCCAAAATGGCTCAATTAATATGAACATAAAATCAATGAAAGATAACCAGTCATCACATTTTAAATGCATAAAAGCAGGAAATACTTTTATTATTTTTATTATTATTAATGTTTTAGTCAGACAATTACAAACAAATGTCACATTATTACAGTTACACGAATAAGGAAAACAACACTTTTCTCCTTCAGTATTTTTGTCCAGTCTCTTATTATCATTTTTATTTACTTTTTTATCATGAAATAAAAATGAAGTCTGCAGTCCAGGAACAACACACAAGCAAGTATAGTATACACATCCTGTACCTGAACCAAATATGCGCTCGCCAAAAATAAAGTCACCACCTGGATTTAACTAAGCAAACATGTACAAGCCTCCTCCAGGATAATTACTGCATGGGTGATTATCTTGTAGCTGGCAACAAGTTATTTAACCCCAACTGATGCAATGAGTAGCTTCTCATTTCTTAGACAACCACGTCGAAAGACACATCCCGAGGTTGTGGAAAAGATGTTAGTCTGTTTGCGAAGGGTCACACCACTGGCATGCATCATGCAGAGAGATCTAAGATCTAAGGAGATTATAGAAACTATTACAATAGGGTTAAAAAACTGTCCAATACATTGGAAGGATTGTGGGGAACCATCGTCTTGGAGGAAAAAGTGTGGTTTAAAAAAAAAAATAATTCTGATTGATCGTGATCAGTGATCACTTCAAAATTTGGTGAAATCAGCTCGAAGAAGAACAACAGTAGAACTCGGGTTGTTTAATAGTGAAAGCAAGAGCATTATCACATGTACAATGTGAGGGGAACTCAAGAGAGTGGACTGAGCAGCTGTGTAGCCTGAAGAAAACCAAGGCTTCAGTTTGCTAGAGAGCATAAAGATCTGGAGCAATGGAAGAAGGTCATGTGGTCTGATGAGTCCATCATGAGGACAATGGTGAACCAGTGCATCAGGGTAAGAAGAGAGGCAGATGAAGTGATGCACCCATCATGCCTTATGTTGCCTAAGGAATGAGGTCAGCTGACCACCTGAATATACTGAATGACCACGTTATTCCATCAGTGGATTTTTTTCTTCCCTGAAGTTCTCGGGCATATTCCAAGATGACAATGTCAGGATTCATGGGGCTCAGATAAAAGAGTGGTCCGGGGAGCATGAGACATCATGTTCACACATGGATTGGCCACCACAGAGTCCAATGCCACAGCAAATGAGTGCTGTCGTGAAAGCTAAAGGAGGTCCAGCCTTTTTTTTGGTGGCGACTTATTTTTTGGGGAGGCAGTATAGATATACATGAATGATATCCAACAGTTGAGTTAGGCCTTTTCAGTCTTTGGAAGGAGTCCAGTAGGATCTATTTAATATCTTGTAACAAATCAGCTGTGATAGTGCTTCACGTGAGTAACACTGCCGTGATGCACATACGTTTTTTTCCAAACATTTTCTGGAAGCTCCCGAGCCAGGTCCCCTTTCCCAACGTAATTTTAGACCATCCAGTTTTGGCACTTGTGTACTCCTCTGTTTTTATTTCCTATCTTATGTGAAATTTCCTGAATTCCAGTTAAACCGTGCTGAATATATTCTTTATTTGAGGGAATGCAATGTCTGATTTGTACATATCAGTAACACAGGTTATAAAAAAGGGCAATAATATTTAAGTTTTAAGGTTTGTCCAAACATTATTCCATTCATATTAACACAAAAACAAAGACAGGAAAAAGTTCCTTACATTCAAAAAGCTGGCGAATATTTAATAATTCACCTTTAAACAATCATTTGTCAAATAACCTGAGGACTGGTTCAGTGATGTTTGAAGAAGAAGTCTTTCAACGTAACTGAGTTAATGTGCATCTGTAGTTGTTAAACAATTTATTCGTACATTGGAAGTTGCTTGTATAGATTTACTGGGCAAAGAACTTCTAGACGCTTACTTTGATGGGTGCAGGTGTTGGAGGGGGACCAGAATATGTGTAATTGCTGTTGCTATAGGTCCGAATGTATGGTGAAGTCTGCAGAGAGAAGAGCTTATTATTAACCATGTGGGTTCAAATGTGAGAAAAAATGTCATGTTTTTGTTTCCAACCTACCTGTGTCGGACATTTCAGGTTGATGTTTGCAGTGAAATTTTGTACGGTGGACTTTTTGCCCACAGGTTCCAGCTGTGTGAGAAAACACCATAAGTCATTAATTTGTCCCGTCTTTATTCAGCCTGTAGACGTGCACTTACATACACACAGTGGTCCAATAAATGAAATAAGCCACATGCATGCACTGGCTACTGTGAAAACTATTTTACCATGTTGTTCCACAGGGTGCGAGCCATCTGGGACTGGGCCTTCTGGCTGAGATGGAAGCAGTCAGCGCTGAAGAAGGAGCGATCGGGGCGGCCGTCCTGAGGGAAGAAGGTACGACGAAAGCTTTAACCTTCATAACTTGTGATTGTTTTTATCAGTCTGAGCAGTAAAACTGTAGAACTACTAGGAGTTTGGTCAATGTGGCCTTTAGAAAGAAAGTCACTAATCTTCTTTTTAAAGGAATAATTCAACTCTCATTGGCATTTGGTTGACTCCACTCTTATTTGAACCAGCAGCTGGTTCATTTAGCTGAATATAAAGACTAGAAATAGTGGTGAACATCTAAACCTCCCAAATAACACGCTTTATATAAGTATTTTGATTTTTCCCAGCATTATCAAATGAGAAGAACTGGTCGTTGGTTACCTCACAGTTTTACAGAAAAAAAAAATTAATGGTTAAGCTGTGTATGCAAATAAAACAGCTGACTTTTTAAATCAGACTCATGGTGTGACAGAAAAAACACTGTGCACTGAGGCTGGGGAAGTGTAATGATGCTACATCTGTAGTGAGATGTCAGGCAAGGTGAGGTCTGCGCTATCACTGACCTCCAGTCTGGGGACGACGATTTCTCTGAAGAAAGGCTGGAGGACCACAGTGAAGTCTGGGCTGGTGTCGTAGCGGCCCGACTCCACCAGATTGACCAGAGCGTGCTGAAAGGTACAAAGAAAACGTAATGGTTGACGAGGAAGAACACAAAGGTTTGTTTAATCATTTATTTATTTTATTATTTACTCTCATACCTGATAGCCTCTGTTGACATTTTCCAACGTTTGAAGAGCTTCAGAGTTTGCCTCTGGCAGGACAACGCATGGACACAGCATGCTGGAGATAACATGGTGTTTACGGTTATTCATTAGATGATAAAGTCATGCGTTGAACCCATGATCCACACTTAAATTTTAATGTTTAATAATAGGTCAGGAAAAATCTTTTAAAACGTTACTCACTTTACCAGCCAGGTTGGACATTTAAGAGTAGTATCCAGGTGCATTTCCCTCAGCGGTATTAAATGAAGGGGCTCTACTAAGTTCACCAGAGCTCGAGGAACCTAGCGGAGATCATAGCTCAGTTAATCTCAGCAATCAGGCACAGTGACATACAGCGATCAGCTATAACATTAAGACCACTGACAGGTCAAGTGAATAACACTTATTATCTCTATTAACTGCTTGTCACAGGGGGTGCTGGAGCCTATCCCAGCCGTCATTGGGCGAGAGGCGGGGTACACCCTGGACAGGTCGCCAGTCCATCGCAGGGCTAACGCAGAGAGACAGACAACCGTTCGACCGATGGGCCTTTTTGCTGTGAGGCATCAGTGCTAACCACACCATATTACGCAGCAATTGAACATTTTGTCATCGGAGCTGATGTTAGAAACAAGCACAAATGGACAAGTGGAAGGATTTGAGATATTTTGTCAAGAGCACAATTTAGAAAACTGTAGCCCGTGCAGGATGTTTCTGGTCTAGAGTGGTCAGTACCTATCAGAAGTGGTCCCAGGAAGGAAAAGAGCTAAACCAGGCAGGCATGACAGGGTCATGGACGACTAAGGCTGATGCCCAACAACTGCTGCAGGTTTTAATGTTGTGGCTGATCTGTGTACAAATCTATAAACGTGTCTCAGATCTGTCTATTGTACCTCCGTGTGAAGATAATCCAGGCTTTCCTGGACATTGCGAGCATAGTTTTCGACCGAGTAGAGCAGCTGTAAAGATACAGGAAACATTTTCAGGGTCAGTTATTCTATTGGCTGCTCCAAAAAACCAAAATAATTTCTGAATAATTAATCCATGTTAGTACTCACAGAGTCGCTGCAGGAATCACAGATGTCATTGCCACCGATGAAAAGGGTGATCACCTTCCAGTCCGATTCAAAGTTGATTGTCTGTAATAGAAAGTAGATTGTGAGTAGTGAAAAAGGAGAGATTTCTTTGTTCGTGTAGTTTTTGCTGAAATACGGTCACTTCATAAACTTTAGGATTTTATTTCCCGGTACAAGAAAAAAGTCTAAACTTACAGGGTCAGCCTTCATCTTCGCCACAAGAGTTTGCGCCTGTGGTAGCATGTCACTTAAAACACAAACACAATAAGTGATCACAGTGGAACAACTTAAGCAATTCAGGAGAAATCAGAGTTATATTTATCAAGGAGCAGATCTGAGTCAGCAAATTTTATCTACTTATCCGATGCAACTCATTAAAACTAGTTGGATTAATCTGAAAAGGCGCTGGACTCACAAGGCTTTTGCTCCTGCCACAGCCTGGTTGAAGAAAGCGTATGGACTAGTCGGCCCCCCTGAATTGATGGAGTAGCCCTTCACGTTGTGGTTGAAATGTTTCAAGATGTCTGTGAACAGAGAAATTATTTATCATAATGATATGTAAGATTATAATGTGAACAAAAAAAAATGCAGTTTAAAAACAAAAAAAGACTCACTGGGCAGAGTGGTGACGCTGGCGAGGCTGTCATCTCCACCGATGCTGCAAAAATATACAGAGAATGAGTGAAGGAGTGAACACATATGCAGTAATGTGACAGTAGAAGAGTGTTGACCCACCTCCAGGATAAACCCCTGTACTGAGTCAGGACGTCCAGGACGTTGCTCGGGCTGGATGCGATGCCATTCCCCGCCTGACAGGTGGAAGAGGACAGGGTTTCAGTTACGTGATGAAATAAGACAGGCGTTTACAGTATTAACTTGTATATTGCACACTCTATTTACACCTTTGATTAGTTAATCAATAAAGCTCTGGGTTATGATTCTCTGATCAAAGAAGTAGGACAGAGTTTGTAGAGGTGGGGCTCAGCGCGCGTTCAAATAATATGACGCATTAATATTACACTGTCGATGCTGATAAACTGTTTCATAACTCCTTAACTTTTCAATTAATTAATTTCCCTTGGGTTTAAAGTAGAGTCAATAAAATGCTGTGACTCTTCAGAGAATGGACATGAGCCTTCTGAGGGTGTCCTGTGGTGTCTGGCAACACAGTGTTGTTAGTAGGATGTTGAGGGTCCTATGGGTTGAGGGGATCATCCCACAGATACTTGATCAGTTTGGGATCTAGTGAATTTGGAGGCCAGGTCAACACTTTGTGCTATTCTTCATATGTGTCAGGCTGCATCCTGCTGGGGATGGGGATCAAGGAGTGTCATTGCTATGTGGTGGGGGTGCCTGGTCTGGTCTCGGTGGGTGGTACGTGTCATGTAATATCCACATGAATGAATGCCAGGTTCAAAAGTTTCCCAGCAGAATTGCCACAAGGTCAATGTCATTTACTTCTCCTCTCAGCGGTTTTAATGTTGTGGCTGATTGGTGTATATATCTATCTATCTAAATATCAAAATGACTCACGGTCAAAGAATCTCCAATGGCGGCCACAATTTTGATGTCTGCAGGCCTCAGTTCGTGGACTACAAAAACACAGAAGACATCTAAGACAATGCAGAATACTAAAAACTGATAAATGTGCTCATAAATTACAGAAAAAAAAACAACAGAAAGTCTCTGTATTTAGGTCTTTTCCTCTCTCTCTCTCTCTATGTCTGGATAAATACTAGATGTGTTAACCGTCTTACCTGAAGTGGGTATAGAGTTTGAGGGGCTGAGGTCCACACAAGGCATCTCTGACCCTGTCAACTGATCAGACACACACAACACAATCAGAAGTAGGAAGGAGGCATGCGGCGCCGCCACGTCCTCCATCGAGCAGTTAAAAACTCACCAGCTGACGGACAGAAGGAAAGGCATCGCTGTGGCGATATGAAGGAGAGTTTGCCTCTGTCCGCAGGAAGGGACGGTCCTTGGATGAGGGAGACACAGACGAGGAGGAAGGGGTGTCAGGTATGTACGTCTAATGGCACGCAGACATGCTGACTTAACAGCGCGTGGGTATTACTCACCTTAGTTGGGCACGGCAGTGTGGTGAGCTTTCCGCTGTCCTCTGTTTTATATTTGCCATCTGTGGACTGCAGCTGGAAGACAGACATAGTGTTCATGCTTCTGATGCGGCGAACGGAGAATAAAAGAGAGAAGAGAGGACGTTAAAGGACAGTGGATGTGACTGAGGCCTCACCAGGTTCGTCCACAGCTGCACCAGGAGTTCATCAGAGTGCTGAGAAGCTTTGGCCTGAGAGAGACAAAGAAGACAGATGCGTTAGATACAGCAATGCAAAATGCAAAAAGTGAGAGGAACTAATAAGACTGAGGGTAACCTGATAACTCACAGCGACAGACACGGGGTCTCTGAGCAAAGGTGTGTCCTGCAGACTGACGGTGAAGTCGTCTCTGTCACTGTACCAACGCTTCTGGACCATGAGCTTGTCCAAGGACTCCTAGATGAAAGAATATTTCATCGTAACAAGGTCACGTTGCACCACTCAGCAGCTGTAGTTGAATTACGGACAAACCTGCAGGGCTTGAGTCAACGTAGCCCTCATCAGTCTGATCTCTCCTTCAGTGCTTGTTTCCAGACAGGAACACATCCTGCATGAAGATAAACAAGAAGATACAAGAAGATTTATTTTGCTTGGTTGTCTTGGGAGATTTTGATCCTTTGTGCAGCCTCAAATCAAATGTAAAACTGTTCCGATATCATAGTTTGTACTTAAAGTCTTTAGATTTATATGCACTGATCAGGCATAACATTATGACCACCTTTCTAATATTGTATAAAATTGAATTATCACAAGATGATCAATGTTACCTGGTCATAATGTTTACCTGATACATTATTATTACTATTATTATGTTATTTTTTATAACCCTCAAATTAAAGTATGTACTTTAAGCCATTGGTCATTATATAACTCTGACTTAACTTATGAACAAAGTGTGTCAGCATGCAAATGGACCTAAGTGTACAAGCTATAATGGTACAACTCACCTGCTTTGGTGAGTAGACTCTCCGTCCCACAATGCAACGCTGACGATGGTCCGCTTCATCTGCAACACAGGGAAGAGTGAGTAGACGTGCAGATACTGGTAACCGAAGGAATGAACGTATATATTTTATATATAATATATATATATTTTGTATAATGTAAAATATACCTGAGAGTGCAGCAGCTGCAGAGCTTCATCCAAGTCTTTAACTGTGGCTTTGATAACAGACGCAATCTGCAGCACAAACACAACAGGAAGCTTTGTCAACTTTTGCACCAAAAATATATATACATCATCACAAATTGCTGAACTTCTCCAGAGAAGAAAATACAGCTATCAGAAATTAAGCGTACAATGTATCTCTAAATCTGGAGCTGTTTGCAGATGCTGCGTTGCCATGTTAGACCTTCCAGAAGCCGCTGCTTATTTTAGACTATGCTAAATATCTGATAAAACATGGTGACCGTAACTGTCATAGATGTAATACAGATAGCAACTACTCCATAGGAAACACTTTATCTGCACATATCGAGGAAGGTTCAGAGAGTGAGAGTCAGACATTGATAAGGATGAATAACGTGGACTCTGTAACGTCTGTTGAAACACGTGATACAAAAACACAAATACATATACAAAAGCATCAGCTACAGTAGTTCTCTCAAACGTGTTTTTAATGTTTACCTGCTGCTGCTCACAGCCACAGAGCTGATCCGCCTGGACAAAGACGAGCACCAGCTTCCAGCCCTGATTCACATCAATATCCTGGTGAGGAGAAAAAAAAGGTTGCATCAGTCGCTTTGAGGCTGCTGCTGATCAGGATACTGGAGACTATGATGGAGACTATATCCAGGTTATTAACTCCAATTCATTGCAAGTGTGAGCTAAATACTCTTTCACAGCTCCCGTGAAGTTAGACGTCTGCTTATCTACATGTTTTGTGACGGACTCGTGATCAGGCAGAAAACAGTCAAACTCATGGTTTTCTTTGCCTCCATTAGAAGTTGTCCTGCTGATTTTTCCAATGCCTGTCTTTGCTAACATTAGCTGTCTCACCTCCACATTACCCTATTTCTGTAACCTAGCAACAGTAAATAGGAAGTCAGGACTTGGTTGGAGATCATCAGACCAATCAGAAGAATCAACAAAGGCTCAGTTATGGTGCGGTCAGTGGCTTATTTGAGGATCTAGCAGATTTCATGGACGCCTACCGGATTGCTCTGTAGGTAGTTGGTAACTTCCTTCGCCTGCTCCAGCAGTGTGCTACAAAGTAAAACGACAAAAAAATGAATCACTTGAAGCAGCCTGAGTCACTATAAGAGGCATATATTGTGTCAGAAAGTTATGTCTGTACCTGTGCTGAGGTCCGTTAATCTTTGTTTGATGAGAGACGTGACTGATCATCTTAGGGCTGAACAGAGTCATCAGCTCTGATGGAGACAAAGGAGCACAGTTTAACACCAAAAACCACAGCTGTAGTTCCACTACTGTAACTTATTTAGTTATAAAAACAGGAGTCAAGTTGCAGCTCACTGCCCGAAATCTTTTAATTTACATAGTGGTGTTTTAGCAGAACATTATGGTGTCACAGGTGACTGCTGACCATTTGGATATAATACTTTGACCCTGACATTTGACATTGGTTAATCACATTTTAATCAGTTAATCTTTAGACAACTTTGAATAACTTCTTTCAAGACATTGCTGAGATCTTATGTGCACAAAAATATAACAGTCCTGCAGTAATTATTAGCTTCATGACTGTTACAATGTTCAGTTTGTATTCAATGAGCATGAGAAAGGTTATGATGTAACTCTGTTATAATTTTGAAGGATGCAGAGTGTGTTGCTGTTAAACTGGATTAAATTAAACACTGAAGTATTTCTGTTATTTAACCCACTGACTAAAATGGGGTTGTCAAAATAATAGAAACATGTTTCAGAATACAATCCAATAGTTGAACAAACCACAGCCTTAAAAATTAAACTTAGATGAATGATTATAAGACACACATGACATTAAGTCAGTGCATTAAACACATTAAAACATTAAAACATTTAAATAAAGCGGGGTATTATAATATTATGGGGTCCAAACCTAGAGTGAATTTCCTGCTTTGTGCCTGTCAGTGTTTTATTGGTATGTAGTACAGACAGTACTTGTTTTTTGAACCGCTTTGAGTAAGATAAGAAACCACAGGCCTGGGGCATACGGCGAATGTATTGGGGTTCAACTGTTTCTTATTATCACAGCAAGAGTTGATATCGGTGTAGTAAAGATAGTGCACAGTAGTGCTCGTATCAGCCTCTTTAGATTAGTGTATATAGCCGATTCTAGTGTTTTAGTAATATTTGCAACGACTCATTTAGTTCCCTTCATTATAGTCTTTTGACTAATTAAGTTTCATTGGATGGAAGAAAAACCAAGAGGGAGTCACATGTACACATAAGAGCACAGTAAAGGACTTGACTGATAAAGAAATATGTTTTAGTAGGAACTATAAACAACAGAGACTTACCACCGAGCCGTGACACGACCGTGGAGAGCTCAGTGCTGCAGAAGGAAACCATAGCGTGAATTTAAGATATCTTGGTGCAAGTTTCGCAGCATAGTGAGAGGCTAAGGGGCAACCTGTGCTCACCTGTGCTCGTGAAGTCCGATGGAGGACAGCACGGCCACATCTGAGGGCTTCACACTGTTGACTTGAGAGACAAGACAAGAACAGATAAGCAGTAAAACAAGAAAAGAGCTTTAGCTATTCTAACTTGTAATCTCCTTCTCTTTCTGTAAATAAGTAGCGGAAAACTCGGACGTACCAGTTGATGGCTGAGATGGCGCCATCAGAGCACAAGGCATTCCATGTGCTGAAATACAGATAACAGTATGAGTGGAAGATGCATGGAGACTATTCACTTCACAAATACGTCTGATCCATGTAAGTATTATTTTTCATCGACGAAAAATTGGCTCAGAATTACTCAAACTCATCAGTTTTAGCAACAAACAAGGAGTTACACGTGTGTGTTCGTGATATATTAAGACCACTAACAGTGCAGTTGTGCAGAACATTTTAATCATATATATGCACGTTTTGGAGCACCTGTGACATAACGATAAGTTTTATTTAAAAAATAAGTCTAACATCCTCAAGAATAAACTAAAAACAAAAGGATACTGCTTGTAAAGGAAAAATAAAATAAAAGGCTACTAACAACGCCAGCGGCATCATGACCAAGACTTAAGGCTGACTGAAGCTCAGTTCAGGATTGTTTAAAGCCAAACATAACGCCTTTGCAGATTGCAGGCATACGTCTATATATAGGATTAGCAAACATCTGGTTTAACATCTGGCTTATGTCACAGCTTTTAGGAGCTTTCAGCAACGGCTTGTCATTGTAAGCCACTGTGAGTCTACCTATTCAATTTAAAAAAAAAAAAAAAATCATCAGGTGCTGCTACATCAGATTTTTCCAAAACTGAATCTTTAAGAAGAGCAACACAAACAGTGGAGACCTGTCATCCTTGTGAGCCCCAGCAGGGAGATCAGAACCAGTTGTTGAAGCATCATTGTTGTTTTTCTGTCTGTCCTCTCTGCTCAGCACTGCTGCGCTGTCAGTATCAGTGTGTCAGTAAACAATATATATCCTTCCATAAATATGCACAGAGGGGGAGGGACTAGACTTTTTGTTCAAGGACACAACCATAAACTTGTATAATGAATCAATGACAGTGATAAGACCTGAATGAAACCTTGAAACATTTTAATAATAAGGGATATTAATTTGATCTGCTGTAAAGTTAGATAATAGATGAACTGATGATCTAGGCAAGCAGGTCACATAGCACGCCGTTATGCTACTTGTAAATGAGCACACCTGCATTCACTCCTCAGATACATGAAGTATTCTGCAACAATGACTTCTCCAAGTTTTTAATCAAGATACTTTTAATTTATTCTGTGGATGCTTTGATTTTTCGAAGCTCAAGAACAACATATTCCATAATTTGTTAAGTTTGCACAGACTACTCTATGTGAAGTTAATTAGCTACGGCCAGCAGCTAGTTAGCTAAGGACTGAGTAACAAGCTGCCTATTTCTAAAACTGTCCTCATTACATCTTATAATCAGTAACTAACAGACAGTATAATACAAACAACGTATATTTAAGCGTAAAAACATTGTGCTGGTATTTTCTGACGGTTTGTGTGTTGCTTCTTCGAGTCTTAGTGGCCGTTTAGCTTAGCACAAAGTCTGGAAACAGGGCTTAACAGCTAGCCTGGTACTGTTTAATGCTAACCAAATCTTTTCTCAGTACATCTTAAACCGCAAAAATAATGATAACGTATTTAATCGTAAAAACATTATGAAGTGATTTATGTCTTAGCTCAGTTGAGTCTTTGCTACTGATAAACTTAGCACAGACATGGTTTAGCAGCTAGCATCTCTTAAAACCAGTAACATACAATAATACAGATAACGAATGCATATTTAAAAGTAATAATATTATCTGAGTTTATCTTCTGGCTTCCTGGAGTCTTGGCAGGTGGTCAGCTTAGCATAAATTCTGTAAACAGGGGTCCTAACCCCTAACCCTAATGTTAACTAGCTAATTAGTACATCTTAAACTAATAGCTAAAAGTAGTGATAACATATTTCAGTGTAAAGACATTATGATGTGAGTTTAAAAATAGGGTTCATACCTTGATTTAGTGGAGTCTCACAAAGGCTGTGAACACTGTAAAACAGCTATTTCTGCTCTGTTCAACACACATTTGTGCTATATGTCTTAAACTAACAATAGCACAAATAATGAACACATATTCAAGTGTAAAGTTATTTTGTTGTAATTTTATTTCTTGGATCTTCAGCAGCTAGTTATCGCTGCATAAAAACTGTAATCACAAGTAAACTGCTAGCTTGGGTCTCTTTAATGCTAACTAAATCTTCCCCCAGTACATCTTTAAAACTCAATAGTTGACACACAATAACGAACACTTAAGTGTAAAAACATAATGTTGTGATGTTAATTTGGTTTGTGTCTCAGCCTCCAGGAATCTCGTCATCTGCTTAGCTTAGCACAAAACCATAACACTTCATCGGACTCTGTTCTACACAAAATAAACACACACAATAACATAAGTAATGAACACGTATTCAAATACTAAGTGACACTGAATTGTGATGTTTTATCTGGTTTATCTGTAGGATCTCTAGGACTTTTTAGATTCAGAAAACTTTGCTTGTTCCTGGGGGGTAAATTTAATGCACATGTGAGCTGCATGACGTGCAAAACGAGGACCCTTTTAAAGAATAGGTCGACTTCACGTAAAATATCAAACTATTCCTTTAACACTTAATATGGATCTTTGTTATGGTGACTGGATCCCTCAACAACGTCGACGTCAAACATTCAGCAATCATGTCACTTTATCGGCTAATTGTTTAATTGTGTGAAAGTTTGCCCTGTGATGCAGCAACCATGAAGCATTATAGGCTCAAGGAAACCAAGATTATTTTGATGGTATCTTTTTAATTAGAATTGATGATCAGGGCATAACTCTTGTTCTCATGAACTGAGTTCACCTCTCTGAAAATCTGAATGAAACAAACCTTGACAAGAACTCAAACGAGGCAGATTCAAGATTCAGGTTTTGGATATAATGTTGAGATCAGTGGTGTGGTGTTGAGCCTTCAAGTTTCTTTTCCCATATTTAAATGAAATTACATGGATTTACAGGTGAGAAACTGTACTTTTTAGTGTAATATGAATTGTGAGGTGATGCTTCAGTGCTGTTGACCTTCACAATCTCTTATCTCTCTCCTGATTATCAAGGTAAAGTAGGAGCAGAAGTAAAAGAAAATAAGTTGTGTAACCAATACCTGCATAACATGTAAATGCAGGTATTATCAAAGCTGGCAGTACATTTTGAATGCTGCAGAAACATGACCACTGAACTCTAGTTGTGATTACTGTAATCCTGATATGAGGTCTTACCGCCTTTACAGTCAGTTATCTTCGGTCAAGGACATTAACTCTGGGTGAACCCCCAGCTGAAGCACCGTACTATCACTCTGATCAATGCTAATCTTTGAACAGACTTTGTTGGTCCGTCTTTGCACTTATAGCATATGAACATAAAAGATCTCAGAACAACTTTCAAGGAACATTTGGGAATTATTTAGAAACTTGAGGCAGAGAAAACAGTATAAATATAATAGTATATGAGTAATCAATCAATCTATCAATCAATCAACTTTATTTGTCACTATAACAAGTACAGTGAAATTGCGCCACTTGACACGTACATACAGATAGTGTATACAATAAGACAGACATAACAGGATGAGTGTTTGGTAATAGTGTGGGTAGGAAAGGGGAAGAGACAAGAGGAGAGGTAAGTATATGTAGGTCGGCCCAAACTCATTCAGCATTTAAAACACCTATGAACTACCACAATGTTAGATTATGACATTACTCATGTAATATGTGGTATGATGATGCCATGTCCATTATTTGTTTGCACATATAATATGAGTCAAGTGATCAAAATAAAGACTAATAAGGCAATGAAAAAAATCTTTGCTTATAATGAATTGTAATATAAAAGTGAGATGGGTGATGAGAACAGAAAAATACATGAATTCTGTGTTACTGAAAGATTTACTAACCATAGCTCATGCATTACATAGACTGTTTAAAGATGGGCAGCAGAACTGCTTCTCAAAAGTGGAGCCAAAGCAAGGAGAGCTCCCCCTGGTGACTGACTGCAATATAGGTCATAAGCTCCACCTCCTCCATGTTAGTGGATGGGATTTAGGCCAAACTAAAACACTAAAATACACATGATCAGGTGCTTGCTCAAGAAGCTGGGATTTGAATCAGCGCTCCCAAAAGTGCTTCTCCAACCACCGGTCCACAGACCCTTCTTATGGTTCCATTAAGCATTTTGCCCTGATTGGGCTATTATTCCACTTGTTAGAGGAATACTAGCGTCCATGTAAATGCAGTGGCTGGTTTGATCTCTAGCAAGTGAGTTCAATAACACACCTCCAGTGACCACCTATCGTGACATGTACCACCAAAGAGAACCAAATGGAGATCTTCAAGATGGCCACTTTATCTTCATGTTCATCCCCTTGATTCCTCTTATGTGATCAGATATTATACAGCCTTTAGTGATTTTGTGCAAAATCTAAACATATGAAATACCACCCTTCTGATGCAGTTTCGACACAGACTGAACAGTCATGAAGGAGGGTTTGATACAGGAAAGTGAAATCATCATGAATTTGTTAGGATTTAAAAAGTAGGCGGTTTTATTTTTTTGAAGAGGCGGCTCCTTCAGTTTTTGTGGCAAACTTTCCAAACAAAACAGCGGCACAAAGAAAGCGGAAGCGGAAGTGCCCAAACCAGGAAGTCGCCGTCTCAGCCAATGGGAGCGCGCTACGCAAGTTTAGCGGGTGATTCGGTCTCTGCTCAGACGATCTGTTCGCGGGAAGAAGCAGCAAGAGCAGCGACTCGGGGAAAAAACAAGGGGATCCCGCAAACTTCTCGGCTCAATAACCAAAGATTTGTTCCAGATCGTCTTCTGCTGCAGTGCAGGGATGCTTTTCCGCTCAATTGTTGACAGAGGAGTGGGCAGACGGAGGCAGAATGGTGAGACAGCGATGCGTTTAAGTGTATTGAAGGTGGACATGAGCACCGAAGTGGTGTATTCTGTGGTTTATTGTGTTATCTCCACGGCTACTGGTGGATTTAAGGCTAGGCTACAATCATCAGGGGTAATATAACACAACCCTGATGTTTCACATTTGGACTATTAAAGCAATAGTTTTACACATAACTACAGGTGAATCGTTGATTTACTTGTATTCCTGTTGTCATTGCAGTACTTTATATTTTTTTTGCATAGTAGCTCAAATTAACATTAGCTTCCGGGTTTGAACTGGGCCTAATCCCACCAAAGTTGATAATCCATAACGCACACTGCCTCAGCAGCCAAGTCTACTTCGTATCCAACATAAATTCTTGAAATCAGCTTTCAGACACTGTGGATACATGTAGAAAGTCGGATAGTTTTATGTGACTCCGTTAAACGGCTCGGTCGATACTGTGTCCAAACAGAGAAAGAAGGGGGGCCGTGCGCAATTTACGCAGGAGGCACAACAGGTTTTAGATATAAAGTGGACATAAGATAAGAGGGAAAAATAAAGAGTATATTTAAAAAAATAAATAAATATATACACTATCTGTGGACCTGTCATCAGTACTGACAAATCTAATAAGGATACTGCACTTGAGAAAAACTAACATTGCAAAAAAATAGCGTGCTAAATAAGTCATTTTTTAGCACAAAATTACTGACTGATCGATCATCCAGAGGTTGTCAGGTAGTCATTTTGGTGTGGAGGAACAACTAGCAGTGCTTTCCAAATGAATCCAGCACCATCACAACACATTTTTCTTTTTAACCAAGGGTCCACATATCATTTCCTCTAGAGGATCACTTTGCTTATGTGGAAGGAGAGTTTCAGTTTCAAAAATAAAGCAACAAACGGTCAATCTAATATTAGAAACACACTTTTCCTGTTGTTATAGCTTACTTTAGCAGTATCAGAACAGGGAGATGTCTGTTTTTCAGGTTTTATGCCAAGCTTTTTAGTGTTTCGTGAGATATAAATTGAGCTTTTAATCAAAAAAGTTAAACTTCTGCTGTTGCTACATTTAGCTATAGGCTTACATGTTTGGGACGTGGCATTATAGTCCTTTGTGACCTGGCAGACTCCCAAATAAAGTAAAATAAAGCAAAAAATCTGAAATATTGGTCTGTAAAATTTCACCAACACAGTCAAGGAGAATAGAAAATAGTTTCTCACGCAACATGCAATAACCTTTTATCTCAGAGTCTAACTTGCTAAACATGTCTCTATTCATGTTTACTCCCAGCCATTCCTGCAGATCCTTGGTCCAGGCATCCTCTGAGCTCTCTGCTTGAAGGCTACCGGTGCGTCCGGCATGATGAGCACATCTCCTACGGGAACCTGGGTGACTCCGTGCCCCCATTTGGATTAGCTTTCTCCTCTGGTAATCCATATGTATATGTCATTACCCTGCATGTTCAGTAAGTAAGTAATACGACATTAGCAGTTATCTTGACTAACTGAAATGTTCCCCTTTGTCAGCTGGAGGCCTACAGGACGTCCTGGCAGCAGCTAACGAAGAAGGCGTCGTTAGGATTTATAACACGGAGAGCCGCGAAACCCCGCTTCTTAAAGGTAATTGTAGAAACTTAATTGTGCGCAGTTGTCTTGGCCGTCATTAGGAAGCATCAGTAGTTGATTGCGTTTTATCTTTTCAGAATGGCTCGCTCACGAAAACGCCGTCTTTGACATCGCCTGGGTACCAGGGGAGCCTCAGCTGGCAAGTACAATTTCATGCCAGTCTGCAGAGAATCACAAGTACCCTTTTAAAATGTGAACTGTGTAGACACTTCACGTTACCAAATTATCCTCAGAAATGCATTTATTGACCTGACATCTGTGGTTTTATTTTATTTTCACAGCTGCTCGTGAATCTTATTGGATGCGTCTTTCTTTCTTTACAAATAAAACATTGTCTCGTTTCGGTCATGTTATCCTCAGGTGACCGCTGCAGGTGATCAGATGGCCAGGCTGTGGGATGTGAAGACAGGGGAGGTGTTGGGTAGCTTCAAGGGCCACCTCTGCAGCCTCAAGTCTGTCGCATTCGCACCTCAGGAGAAAGGTATGCTTTATGCTGACCAAATGCTTTGGTGCAAGAGGCTGATTAGTTCAGTGGCTTCTCTTTTTTTTTTTAAAAGAGGGAACTTGGTGTTGTAAAACTGTATACTGGGGAGAAATAACAGTGAATACAAACTGATCTGCTTTCAGAATCGGAGAAAAAACGGTTTATTCTAGCATTAACTTTAAGTAGCTGTATGCATGACTCGAAAAGAGGTTAAAACTTTATATCATGATGCACGTCCTGTTCATTATTGATGCTTTGTCTTTTCTTAAACAGCTGTTTTCTGCACCGGGGCCAGAGATGGAAATATTATGGTCTGGGATATCAGGTGCAGCAAAAAAGGTATTTTTTTGATTAGAATGTGTGTTATGTATTTTCTGTATTAGTATTGTGGTTGTTGTTTAGCCAGGGTATCTCATGTTTGGATTTTCCTCTCAGATGGTTTCTACAAACCGGTGAAACAGATCTGCGGCGCTCACAACAAAGCAGACGCCAACCCTCCCTCTAAAACGAAGAAGAGACGGGGCAGCACGCGCGGCATGGCTCCCAGTGTGGTGAGTTTCCTTGACAACGGAACCTGTTGGATGAAATGGGGGTGGTGCAGATGGAGGGCTGAGGTCTAAGCGTTCGATCTTCCTTGCAGGACACCCAGCAGAGCGTCACGGTGGTTTTGTTTCGAGATGAACACGCCCTCATCTCTTCAGGGGCTGTTGATGGGTAAGAAAAAGAAAAACACAGCTTCTCATTAACAACATTCAGCTCTTCGTTGTTTAACCCTCTGGAGTCGACGGACGCGCCGGCGCGTCCAAATCACATGACCAGTTTAAGACGATGTAGCAGCAAGACGAAGTCTCACTGCGACTCCGTTTCAATTTGTGTTGAAAGTGCTAACTTCAAACTATATACCAGTTTTTAAATTGTGTTGATAGGCCAAGTAAAAGTGGACTTATGAAAACTTATATACACCATGCTTTTTCTTCAATATTGTCATCATATTTGGTGCGCGTTTAGTGGGATACGGCAAAACGGAAAACGCTAGCAAGCAGAGATCGCTAGCCGGCTTCAGGTGATCGAAAAAAAACAAAAACAAAACCCCAAAAAACCATGACACCCTCTTTCCTATTGGTAGAAAAATGCATCACATCAACCAATCAGAAAATTATATGCTAATGGTTGCTAAGGAAAGGGGAACGTTTGTGGGCGTGACGCTATATAGAATCTATGGAGTGACGACGATGAAAAGAGAAACGAGTTTCAAGATTTGAGACATTTGTGACCTTACTTATTTACTTACCACTTATTAGTAGACATTACTTATAAGGCATTACATATTAGACATATTTATTGTGACGCCTGATAGTTTTGCAGATGGCTGTAAATAGTTGTGCAAAACGCCTGATGCATTTCCTGTATTTCAGTGTAAATAGTTATAAATAACTTTGTTGTTTGCAAAATTTTTATATAAGCTTTTGAAATTTACAGTTTAGATTTGTATTCCAAGTTATAAAAATGGTTCGTTAAATATGTTTGAGGTTTTCACAGTGAAAAATCTAAATTTTTCCTACTCGGAATTTATGTTTTTAGTGTGGTTTTAGGTCAACTGTGTTAATACAGTATGTCAGAATGAAAAGCTAACTGTAAAATCACACATGTGAAGTTGTGCTGAAAAGAATGAGACCCAACAAGGCAAGGTAAACTGTTTTTAAGATGAAATATAAAGGTAAAACCTAAAGTAGTAAAAAACGGCCAATTATACTCTAGACCTCAGAGGGTTAAAGTATTATAAGTATTATAATTTTTCCTTTTTTCCCCCCCAAATATTAGAGTAATCAAGATGTGGGATTTGAGGAAGAACTACACTGCAAACCGCCCCGATCCTGTGCCACTGCAGACGTTCCCGTACCCAGGTTCCTGCATGCGGACGCGACTCGGTTAGTTCTGCTCTCACGCTGGAAATGACGTTTAGTCAAAATGTGCAAACAATGTGCCCACCAATGAGCTAAACGTCTCGTGTCCCATCTCATTGTTGCAGGTTATTCTGGGCTCGTGTTGGACTCCTCGCGGTCTAACGTCATGTGTAACTGCACAGACGACAACATCTACATGTTCAACGTCTGCGGAATAAAAACCTCTCCGGGTAAACAAGCTCTTCACTCTGCCTGTACATAAGATTAGATAAGAAAAAAGAGAAGATGTACCTTTATTGATCCCCTGTTGGAGGAATTTAAGGTGACACAGCATCAATAGATCAATAGTCTGCATATGCACGTCTTCTGAGAACACAACTGGTGTATTCATACGTAGAATTATATGTACATAAAATAATATATGTATTGTATATGCACAAATATATACATCTGTGTGTAGTATCTACTGTAGGGATAAAAACAAGGTGAGGGGGATTGTATGCTGTTGGTTTTGATGAGGCACATGACCGTAAGGAGTGTATGTTTTGAGGCTATAAGTATTTTGAGATGTGGCACGGGATATCCTGAGGTTCTTGGCTCAATGTGCTCATGAACCGAGGATGAAATACGTTGTTTCATGTTGGCCTTCAGCTCCCTGTTCCAGAGTCGAAGCAGAAGTCAGAGGTGCAGAGCGTGAACAAAAACTACAAAATGTCCATTGGGCACAGATGCACAGCTCTTCCTCTTCGTCTTTAATTTTATCACTAGGTGGCGCTAGTGTCTTGGGCTTTGACTCTGACAGGGAGCCAGTGAATAAAGCAGCAAGTTGATTGTGCATGTACAGTCTTATTTTTCACTTGATTTTGCAGAGGGTGATGTTGTTGATTGTCCCTTGAACTCAATTAAGTTTTATTTTGTGATCCTAATAACTTCATGTTTTCGTCCACAGTGTCAGTTTTCAGCGGCCACCAGAACTCCTCGTTTTACGTCAAGTCCTCTATCAGCCCGGACGATCAGTTCTTAGCCAGCGGCTCTAGTGACAACCACACTTACATCTGGAAGGTACTTCAGCGTGTCCTCACATGATTGCTTGCGTCGTTGTGTGTTCTTTCTAGCTTTAATTATTTTTTTAAACGTCGTTTTAGATCTCTGATCCGCAACGTGCCCCAGTGATGCTCCAAGGTCACAGCGAGGAAGTGACGTCTGTTGCGTGGTGTCCAACGGATTTCACCAAGGTATGGCGGCAGACGATTATCGGACAGACGGTGCACAGTCATGATCGTTCTGGTTTCCTCGTACAAAAACCTTTGCTGTTTATAGTATTCATTGTATTTCCCTGTTGAGCCGTGTTAATGATAATCACTTCTGCTCTGTTGTCAGATTGCTTCCTGTTCTGATGACCACACTGTGCGGATCTGGCGGCTTCACAGAGAAACTGATGGAGTCCAGTCATCAGTGGGGGAGGCTAACTTAGTAGGCTGGGCACGTCCCGTGTCTCCCTCGAGTAAGTACTTCGCCTATTATGTAATATTTTAAATTACTGTCATAAATCAGCCTTGAATGCAAAATGTCAAACTGTTTCTGGTGTCACGTGTGAACTAATGGTAACTTGTGCTTCTGTTAAGGGCCTCCAGTCAGAGCAGAGACCACCCCTGCCAAGACCCAGAGGACGGAGAGTCTCGTTGGCCTGGCTTCTCCCCAGCTTGCTGCCTGCGCCCCCAGCGGAGCTGCCCTGCCTCTTCCTTCCAGCACCACATCGCCCATCCACTCTCAGGGCGCCAAGGCCCCAGCTGTCCGTCAGAGAACACCGTCTTCTATCAAAGAGTGGTTATCCCCGAGTCATAGATCTCCCGCTCAGGCCAGCCCTCCTCTCCGTCGTGTTCTGAGCCCCTGTCCCCAGAGCCCAACAATCAGCACCTCTCCCACGGAGAGACGAGCCAAACGCAGGCTGGAGACGGGCGACGTTTCATCTGCCAGCTGCAAGGCCACGGAGGAGTGCGACTGTGTTACTGAACTTTACCCCGCGGCTAAGAGGAGCCGTGCCCTGTCTGATATCTGCTGCTCTGCTCGGGAGAGCCCACTTCAAACAGACTGTCACACAGAGGACAATAAACAAGCCGCATCAAGGCAGACTGACAAGGAGAATTACTCCCCCAGAGCGACGAACTGGTTGTCAGCTATGAGCCAAAAGATGAGGAAAGGTCAAGGAAGCCCGAGTACTCCCAGGAGTCCCAGCGCCTCAAAGAAACAAGAAGGGAAGACGCCAGCCTCACCAGTAAGTACACAACACCTAGTTTGTTTGTTTTTTCCATTATTATTCACCACCTTTGGGGAGATGTCTTTGACTTTAATGTATAAATCACAATTATAACAGCTGTGTTAAATAAAGTGATTACTGCTGTTGACCGTTTGCCACTATTTGTTTTCCAGACCATCCGCTCACCACGAAGCATGAAGAAAATCTCCATGTATTTCACAAGGAGGCCTTTGGAGTGACCCCAACAAATGTTCCGTTTAAGATGGATTGTTTTTTTTTTTTATTATTATTGAGGCTGTTTTTAAGTGGGTACCCAGACAATAAGTTGTAAGAACTTTGATCTATGCCCACATTATATGATCCTGGGCCACACACACACAATGACAAAGTCATTCTGAAGATGCAATGGTGCGTTTTTGACACTCAGTGGCTTCTTTTTTTTCTTGTTTTTTGACACAGTTGTCTTCTTCACCATTGTGCAGTATTTCTGGTGGAGAAATTAAGTTGCATGTTGCAGAGTAAATCATTCATTTTACTCAAATATGTCAAATTTAAGAGATGCTTTTGGATTTAATAGCGATTTAAAGAGTCCATATTTAGGGGGGTTAACTAGGTATTAATCCTCCAATGCAGAGAAAAACATTTTAATGTATACTAAAAAAAACTATTGAGGCATTTTATGAACTTCATTAAAATGTTTAAAGAAGTTTTTCATGTATGTGGGTTTGATGTTTTCTATCAGTCTTACACATACAGTTTTTTTTACTTACGTTGTTTATATGTACAAAATAACTTGTGTGGTTTGTTTGTATTTAACTGACAAAAATTTGTTGTGATCAAATTTTTTATTAAATGTAAAATCGTTTGTGTTGCATTGTTTTCCACCCGTGCTTTTGTGTGATGAAGAAAGGAGTGTGATGGGACAGTTATGCGACCTTTATTTTGACATATCCATCCATCCACTGTTTCATATGTGGGACGCGTAGGTGCACACACAGTAAGAATTATACAGGGAGACTGAAAAAGTGGAATAAAATACCTAAAAATTAGCCTAATTTTCCTCAAGGTCCATTCAAACTCCGTCACTAGTCAAAGTGACTCAGAAAAACACTTAAGTAAAGAACACATTTATCCACGGCATTATAAATCTCAAAGCAAAAGCATCTGGACTAGTTTTAGATTTCTCAAAGATGTTTCACCGGTCGTTTTACTAAAAATGCCATCTTGACGGAGTGTACAGTTGGCTTTGATTTATTAGCCTCATTTTATGTTGCAGTACTCCATTTACTGTGCTCCCGTTGTCTTCTGCAACCCAGTTTATTTGCTTAACGGGATGAGTGCCAACCTGAACAACAGGTGAAAGCAGTCTTGGCAGGTTAAAGGTTGTATTTACGACTACTTGCTGCCCCAGATTTGTTTTGTGTTCCAAATATCTGCCGACATTGATTTTGCTGAATAATCAACACCTATCAGCCACAAAATTAAAACCACTGACAGGAGAAGTAAATAACATCTTGTGACAAGACAATGTTTGGCTGGGAAATTTTTGGACTTGGCATTCCTGTCGATGTTTCTTGGACATGTATCACCCACCTAGACCAGACATGGCACACCCACTCCATAGCAGTGACACTCCTTGATGGCAGCAGCCATCCCCAGCAGGATGCAGCCTGACATGGACACACACACAAAAACAGTTCAGGAACAACTAAAAAAACGAAGAACAGCACAAGGTGTTGACCTGGCCTCCAAATTCACTAGATCCCAAACTGAACCAAGTATCTGTCGGATGATCTCCTCAACCCATAGGACCCAAAGGCCCCCGTTCTGTAGCCAGACACCACAGGGGAGCCTCACCTTTGTCCATTCTCTTATGAGTCTGAACAGTTTTGGAAGTACAAAGAAGAACTACATAAAATTAGGCAGGTGATCATAATGTTATGCCTGATCTGTGACTGTGTATATTAGAAGTGCAATGGCAGTTTATTACACCAGCTGTGGTAAAATATGATTAGGTGCTGAGGACGCTTTCACGTTCCCTGATCATAAATACCTCCTGCAGTTGCCTGCCAGTCCTCATTCTGCTCATAATTCACTGTACAGCGTCACCTATTTGTTTTCACATGTCACATGCTCAGACCCCGCCTCCTGCACGACGCGATTGGCTTAAAAAGTTTCCAGCGTCCCGAATCGCCGCCCGCGATTGGCTGCGTTGAACGTCAGTCAACGGCGCCCGCCTGTCAGCGCTCCGCAGTCCACAGCACAGACAGACAGCGACGGAACGGCCGCGCTTGGGAGTGTTTATGGCTGCCTGCGCTGCACGACATCCAGCAAATTGTTGTATTTAAGAATACTCTGCCATTTTTTTTTAGAGGCCTCGAAACCGTCGCAGTGTATTCAGCGAGGAAATACAGCTCATACCCGGCCACTCTTTGTGCAGACGCGGTTAACTTTTAAATGAGTCGTCGAGCGAAATTTAACTTCAACGGTCGCGGATAGTTTTTCTGAAAATCAGCGGAAGTCCAACAAGGATTAGAAAAACCGGTGCTCGGAGACGTACGCTCTGCGTTTTAACAAAGAACTACAGGGATTTCATGGTCCAGACATCTTTTGTAACTTTTTTTTTTAAATCCTCAGCATCGGTGCAGGTTGTTGTAGTGGCTTACATTAACGGTTGCTAACATTAGCACGCTAGCTAGTTAGCTGTCAGTCCAGCTCTACTGTATTGCTGGTGTCGGGACTTCTAATTCAACTTTTTCAATGACCATGTCCTTCAGAGGTTTTTGCAACAGGTAGACATTTTGCAAACACGATGAAGCAGTTAAACGATCAAGAAATTTAGAAACTTGTATATATCTTATGTTTTGTGGCTTGTAGTGCGAGCTTTAGTGTTTTTTCTTTTTCTTTCAGTTTTTCTTTGTTGTTGTTTTGAAGATTGTTCCCGCATCTCTGAGTACACGATACTCAATGATGCATCTTTTGGACTAACCCTGATACCCACCGACCATGTTGGATCATACAGAATAACACAAGACAGGAGACGGGCTTCAGCTCTGGCAGTTTGCTCCATAAATTGGTGCTGATGCGAAGAGGAAAACCTTTAATTTGACCCCGGGGAATACAATAATAGCTTGTGTTGAAGTCAGTTTGTGCATCAAAATGTCGGCCATCTCTGCATCCGAGAAAGTGGACGGCTTTACGAGGAAGTCCATGAGGAAGGCGCAGAAGCAGAGAAAATCCCAGGGCTCCTCTCAGTACCGCACACAGAGCGCTCCGGTGGAGCTTTCTCCGTTGCCACAGCTCAAAGGTACGGTAAGAGGATGACGGGGGTCCGCAGCTTAAAATAGTCATGACCAGTGTGTTGTGTGTGTGTGTGTGTGTGTGTGTGTGTGTGTGTGTCCACTGCTGGATCCTAGGCAAAGTGCACTCAGGGTGACGCCTATGACCAGGATTACAGTTAACACGGTTAAAGACAGTGCTGTTTTGCGCAGATCTCCATGTGTAAACCTGTTTTTTGGACACATTTCATACAGGCATTTGCTGCACACAACCAGCTTGAAGAGTTTACAACATAGCACTTGAAAAGCTTCCAAAGTGCCTTACAGCAGCTATGGTTTCTTAGAGAGTTATATTGCATCAGTTGTTTTTTTCCTTTTACATCCAGGTGGTTTTGTACCAATGCCCAGATCAGCCTCTGCAGAGCAGGCAGAGCTGATCTAACATGCACAGGCACATCTGCAGATGTCAGAAAGGGGTTAAGAAAGACTTGAGTGTCAACATGTTTTTGAGGATGCATCCACTACACACTTACCTGCCAATTTATTAGGTACACATTGTAATATAACAGCCGGGCACTAAATCTTAGCTTCCTGAATGTTTTGGTATTCAGCATTTGTTTAAAGTAACAGAGAGCTGTTTGACAATTGCATTTTATTTAATGAGCTAGACTAAACAACAAACATTTTTGTGTTTAATTCATGATACAGTGAGCATAGAGATTAATTATCACCTTTGTATAAGCTGTTTCATCGTTAAACTGAACATTAAATGGAAGCTGTCACTACACTGTCTACACCACAAGACCCAGTCACAGTGAGGCGCTTATATTGTCGCCCTGTTGATGCTGGTGGAGACTGTTTATAGTAAAGAAAGCTTGGAAGAAGCCGAAGAACGACTTGGTAATCATCTCCTCTCTGCGACTTGACAAGTTTATAAATTGTGACGTTTTAAAACAATTTCCAGTGTTAACATGCAGAGCAATATAGCAAGTGCCAGAGGGAACTGCTGGAACACTTAATGAAGCATGCTTTAGTTATTCCACATTAATTCCCATACTCTCTGTATATAATACTTGTTCAAGTCTGATACTGCAAAGACTCAGAATGTTGCAATTTATTTCAACACAGAAAGCTAGGTAGTACTTGTTGTCTTTTTTCGCCTGTCCTCAAGTGATATGTGTGGACTGCAGGATTGTGCAGAAAGAATGCAGGACAGCAAAAATGACTCGAGCATAATGTTACACCATGTGGGACAATATGGGTGGCCAGTATCACACCTTGCAGAGTTTGTTGTCAGTTGATGCACAGCTGTGTGTTTTAGGTAAGGACAAGCAAGTGAGGCAGAAGCCTGGTGGAGTTATGACCTGCCTGTCAAATGTAGCGCCAACAGTCCTACATTGAATTCGACCCTCGCAGTGTTTTGTGCAAGTTGTGTATCTGTATGTTTGAATTCAGTTGCTTAAACTTATTTCAGTAGTTTGTCTTTCAAAAAACTATTTAAATGTCAAAATTTCAGCACACCTTTGACATTTTTTTTCCTTTAGCCTGCAGTAAAATCTAATCTTGCAGAGCCTGCGAACAACTGAGCGTACATTCCTGTGTGTACTAAGATTTTATTCACAAATTAATTTGTAATTGTGGAAGTGCAGCGTACATCTTTCATCGCTAATTGGTATAATACAAGGCGATGGAATTATCTGCAGTATCAGAGACCTAACACTAGTACAAACAATGGGAATGATTGTAGTCTAAGTTGATCATTTGTTCAAGACAAGCCTCAACTGCTTAACTAAAGTGTTGAAGTTAAGTGAAGAGCAGAGCTGAAGTAAGAAAAGACTTGTCTGGTCAAGTAGAAGGAACTTTTCAACATGTTGCAACTCACCAAATGTTGAAAACAAGATGTGTCACAAGCAGTGGCTGCATTCACACAACTTAAAAGGATTTTTCATTGCTGACAATTCTAGTGTGCATACAGAGCGCAGATAGTAAGAAGAATTACTGCCACTCGGAAGGAATTGAATCGCTCAGTGTGATTTTCCCAGACTGGAGCATTGCACCACAACAATGCCCCAGACTGACTTGAAACAGAATGGCAGCCTTGCCTTGACAAGGCTAAACGAGACAGATGATGGGAAATCTGTATTTTTGCTATTTCTGATTTGTTGATTCTGCTCAAAATAATCTGAAGCATTCTACAATCTGTCTTTTAATTTCTAATCAAAGTTTTGAAGAAGTGTTGCACTTAAGTATTGCAGAACTGGAAAGCTTTTAAAGGAAAGCAGTGTCCGCACATGTTGTGTACTAAAAGTTTGACATATACCAGTTAATGGATTTTTGTGTCAGTGGATCGGTTTGAGTTACTGCAAAAGAGCAGCTACACATTATGCTAATAGGAGTAGGCAACAGTTTGAGGCAAATCTACGATAAAGTGACACATAAACAAAAGCAAATGCAGCATTGCCACTGTGTAATATAAGATTCAGAAGCCTTAGCAATTGTAATAGCAGGAGTTATTGAGGACTCAGACTGAAACACTAATGACTATAATAATAATGTTAACTGTTTGCCAATAAATGTACATCAAAGTGAAGGTTAACCCACATTGAAGGTATCTCCATCATGACTTAGACAATTTGGAACCGAGTTAACTGTGATATTGAACAGATTAAACGTGTCACCTAATGAAACACCTAATTTTGATATAAAATAAAAAATGTCTTGTGTTGCTTGAGAGCTTTGTTTTGCATAAAAATCTGTGGTGTTTTGAGTCTCACCACAAATTGATCCACCTCCTGTTGAGGCAAACCCTTTGTGAATGATCACCATATTTCATTTTTTACTCGCACTATTTGCACGTGTGTTACAGAAAGTACTCACTAATACAAGACGCAGACAGTTTACTGTGTGGAGCAGGGGTGTCAACTTTTAATTCAGGGACCGCATGCAGCCCTCATAACTATTTTGAGTAATCACTCTTTGCATGGGAGGTGAACGGATGACGGGTCTACTAAAGTATTAAATTTGGGATGTGTGTATAGCAGCAGTTATAATGTATGACTCTTTCTAGGGTTCAGAGACCTGGTTATCTTCATATACAGCAATGCTGCCCATGAGAGTTCCTTGGATGCAGGATGGTGTTAAATATAGTTTTGCAAACCTGTTCTGTCACTGTAGTGAAGAAACACATTCTCAGGCTCTGTCCACGTTGATAAGGATCCAGTAGGTTCTTAGCAGCTTGGTACAGTAAGTGTTTTCAAAGAACAAGTCTCTCATACTGCTAGCACGAAGAGCTAACTAGCAACAGTCTGCATTGTGGTCACGGTTTAGCATCCATTAAATAGAATTACTGACGGAAAAGGCTCCCACTGAGCGTCCAGTCACTCCAGCAAACATATACAGTAACTCGTGCAGGCATGCAAGTAACTTAATTACAGTAACTTAAATAAATATAGGTTGTTTCACTTTAATTGTTTTAGCAGTGACCTCCTTTCACGCTCTGTCTCTTTCCTCTTGGTCCCACTCAACTGGTTTCCCGGTAGGTTAACTTGAACATCACTAACTGGCTAATCAAACAGATTGACATCTGTCCATACCATTAACACCACAAGAAAATGGTGCGTTTGGGGACCATGTACATAGGACATTTCATATACCTTATGAACTGTCCCAAATATCAGTAGTCTTTTATGTAATATCCACATTTTGCACTTTGCAAATTAATGCCGTGGGCCAGATTAGATCATTTGGTGGGCTGGTTTTGGCCCGTGGGGCGTATATTTGACACCCCTGGTGCAGAGGATGTTTCTTTACACTTTACTGTAAGTCATAGTCATGGAAATATTACATAATATTCTGAGCTTTACTGACGATTCATTGTTCTCAGGCTAGCCAACTATGATATTTTAGGGTTTGTGAACTTGACACAGACTTACTGTCCACTTACTCCCCTATTCTGGTGCATTACTTCTCCACTTGTAAGTACAATTCTCACCAGATTTATAAATAGGAACCCATAAATTACACATTCATATTTCTGACTACATTAGTACCTTACGACTGGGATGTTTTCAGCTCTACTAATTTTTTGTCATGCTTATTTGCATTCACTGATTGTGCATCTGTTGAATAGTAGCACTTGGATGTATGAGTCAAGATTTATATATGGTAACATGAGTCCATCATTACAAAGCCTAGCTGTCCAAATGTACTCTATGTTAAGGTGTTAATTTGTTGAAATGATCTTGCAGAAGAGTGCAATCAACATAATTCCTGTTTTTTAGAGTGCCTATTATCTAGACCAAGGATTGAAATTTCTGCAGCCAGCTTTTTCAGGTGCTAAAAAGATAGTGGCCTGCAAAGACGCCTCTTCCCTCCTGCAGTGGAGAGGCTGGAGTGCTTACAGCTCCTGTTGTGTGATAGACACTGAAAAGATGAGTCATTCAGAGACCAACATTGTTGCCATGGCAGCCAGAAGCCTTGAGAGCAAGCCAGGGAAATGTTTTACTTTCCAAATACAGAGACCGCTTCGTTTTAGGTTGATATTTTTGTCACTGGAGTAGAATTTTCAGCTCAGGCATTATTTCTACATATTATGTTTTGGTTGTTTATTGTCGGAAGCATAAATACAGTACAATAACAGGGTCAGTGAAGAGGCAGATTGGTTTTAATTTCCAATATTTCATTATGCATTATTTAAAGTGACCGCTCTTCCATGTGTTGCTTCATTCACTCAATTAACACCGTTGGATTCACAATGGGTAGTTGGAAAAAAAATGAGAGAGCTCAATAGAGAAAAAGGAAGCCAAGTTGGGGTTCTTCTGACTCACGATTTGGCACCATGATTTTTAACATCCCTAGAAATTAGCATTTGGACTGCGTGTCCAGAGTTATAAAATCCAACTGGCTGCTGATCAGCCGTGTTGCCGTCATCCAAAAATGGATGCTACTTAAGATGAATGTTCAGAGGAGAGGACTCTTTCTCCTCCCACAACTTCTCCTTGCATCTCTTTTCACATCTTTTGTGAGAAACATTACAACACATAGATCCGATTTAAGATGTTTGGGATGCACTATTTCCATTTTTTTATTATGACTATATTAGCTGCACCTGTGTTGTTCTGTGTCCACCTCAGTCTTTTCCATTACTAGCACCACTAATGATTGAATGGGTTGACAGCTCTTCATTTTCCATCTGACTTTGCCAAAACAATTATTCAATGAATCTTTAGTCAGTGGCTAATATGCGGGAATATATTGACATCTGATCATTGGTATAAATGTTAAGGCAAAAACGCATAGCTAACTATGAGTCGAGCCTCTGTACTATGCAAAGATTTGCTGCATTTCCGTATATCAGTGTGACAGCATTTGAACACAAATTGTAACAATCATTCGAGTATTTTCTCAAATTTAAACAGCCTAAACTACAAGCATAATTATTAATTGAATAGTGTATTTTTTAATTTTATTTATTTATTTATTTTTGTTGCAGCCCAACGTCATGGATTTTCGACAGATTCAAGCACAGAATCTTTTGGAAATGGTTTGTCAATGTCTGGTCACGAAAAACATGTCCACTGTATTGGTCTATTGATTCCCAAGTGTGTCCCATATTGGCAGTTTCCATCATGTCTGCCAGCAGATGGCTAATCGATAAATAATTTTCTAGGACACAAAGAGACAGATGTTCTGTGTTGGATGAGGGTGTGTGGGCTCGTGTTTCTGTTAGTCTTATGATTGTGCCCTTTGGCAGGTTAGGATTTGCTTCGGTGTTTTTATAAAAATAGTAGTACACAACTAACTTGTGCTTGTGTTTAGTACATGGTATTGTACACTTTTAAGTACTGTGACTGTGATTGCAATGTCCGACTGCTCAAGGAGGCATCGTTAAATGTTTTCTCCAACAAAACACCGCAAAATATTAAGTATATATATTCTGATATTTCTTTTTTATATGGGGAATTAATAATTAAAAAGAATATTTACACAGTGATAACACTAGAAGTTTTGCAGCACAGCAATAGGACTTCTTACTGAGTCAGTATGTTCTACTACTACTTCTGCTGCTACCACCAACTTTTTGACCTTTCTAGCTGCATAAAATGTGGCTTGGGTCATTGATACATGCCTATGCCATTTATGCAGTCTGTACTACAAATGTCAGAGCGCAACCAATCCATCTTGTGTCTGTTTTCCATTGAATGTTCTCTCATGGAAACATGTCGAGTTGCAGACCGCGACGTGTTGAAATCTACTAGCTGGGGCTGAAATGGGAAAGAGCCAGGGATCCGGCATTCGAGTTTTGCTCAGCCTTTCTCAACACAGAGCCCTGACCTTCTTTAGCTCATCTGGCATTTGTCTTTCTCAGCAACTCTAACACATGCTCAGGTTTCAAGTAACACACAGTGGTAGTGAGGAGGTAGTAAAACAACACTTGTAGTTTGAAAAAAAAAAAAAATCATATAACAGTACAATGACTGAAATAGAACCAAACTTCTCAAACATGGACAAATACAAGTTTTTGCTTTCTATTATACCTTTATTTTTTTTGTCAATGTTTAAATGACCTTTTGTAGTGTTTTTGTTTTTTTGCGTTGACTGTTCTCTTAATGACACTATTATCAGAAAACCTGACTAAACCTGATAAAACTTTCTTAATTACAAATAACAATCATGAGAGAGACTCTTTTAGCCCTGAATATGTCCAGTTCACTCGGACTAGTTGAACAAGATTTAGAAACACACATTTGAATGATGGCTGATTTTTAACGTTGATGTTGGGTAAACAAACCTATTAGCCCCTCAGCTGTTACTTATTAGTGTTCTGCTGACAGCTGATTAGCTGACAACAGCAGTCAGTTTCCTGTCCTGATTGCCTGCCTTTCTCATGTTCCATACTGCATGCTTTGATTACACTTTAACAATTGGCCATTCATGCAAGCGCTTAGCTCAGGGTAGCGTGCTTGATTATTAGAGAGACTGGTTGTGACTTGATTCATAACTGGAAGCTTGACAGGCGTTATCTCTCAGTCATTCACCCTAGTTGCAGTTTATTTAATATGAAACTATAATCATTTGTATATACCGAGCAACATTTTATCCCTCACATAGATGTCTTTTGTTTCTGCCCTCCGCTCTGAACAACGATCTTCAAACTTGTAGCTCCTTGCTTAGCTACTTACACACACAATAAATAATCAATGGCATGAAAATATTTCACGTTGTTGTTCAAGTTTGCGCCACGCTAATGTCAACATAACGTTGTTTGAGCCACATGTGGAGTTGATTGATTTAAGCTGACTCAGGTCTCCGTTCAAAATGTACACAGTGGTGTAGAGTTTATTTTAATAGTTGGTGTTTATATTATTTTACTTAAGCATGCCTTTCCTCAAGTATTAGGGTTGGAAACGACTCTGTTTCATTTGTTTTTCTATTTCTATTCTATTGATCAGATGAATTATTACAAGCAGGTAGTGAAAACTGCTTGAAAAGCAGAAATGCCAAGATTTTGCATGTGTTGACCTAATTCTCTCTTATATACACTTACATAAACACACCCTTTTAGCAAACTTAAAAGAGAAAGCTAGCAAAGTGTTATTAGTAATGACACAAAACATACTGATGTTGGGATCAGGCTCAAACTCCATTGCGTAACTGCTGTGCTTTACTTTTTCATTGCATTCTTCAAATGTCTTTTTAGTGTCTTTTTACTGTTGTTAAAATGTGGTTCAGATACAGTTGCTGTTTCGGTGACTTACTACTTTACGTTACTGTGAAATACCAGTGGTATTTTTTATTCTTTTCTCTGTCCTGTGTTGATTCAACCTGCATTATGTGGCTTTGTAATTACTCGTAGCTCATATGAAAGTGTGTGTATTCACCTCCTCATAACATTTTCTTTGCTTCTCTGACATTTCAGTATAACATTCAAACTGTTGTTGCGATGCTTTAAGCTGCCTTTTGGTGCCTGTGTTTTGCCCGCATTAATAATGTGCAGTCCAAACAAATATGGAAACTTGTCCCTGAGTCACATCATGCATGTATTTCCAACATATATAGCCAGTTCAGCAGATATCAGCTGTATGTGGCATTACTACAGTCATGCATTAATGGTCACATTTAGCCTGCAGTGGGTTGTTGTTTCTGGGCTTTCTCCTTGTTGCTACACATGTATAGACACTGTAGGATGACTGTAAGTCTATGTAATAGTTAGGAACATTTGGGACATGAGACAGATGGCAGAATTAGATTAGTTTGCATGTAAAGCAAAACATATTCATATGATCACAATGAAGTAATTATCTTGCCGTTATTTTTAAGTCTAACTAAACTCCAAAATTATATGTCCCAGGAGGATAAACGCAGGACAAATCTGTCACTGTTCAGAGGTCATCGGACCAGCATACTTTTGCCGGGTTTGTTTTGGTCTCTTTCTGGTTGGCTATAGTTCTGTGAACTGTTGACGGGCACCAAACGTGCAGGTATTAGTGTAAAGTCGTTTATATAAGGCAAGCTTTGGATTTCTGAGTTATAATATAAATATGTTTGTTGTATATTTAACCGATAATAGGTCAAGACCCCCCATGTTTATACCATCATCATTATTTTTCCATGTTCACTCTGAAAATGTGGCCCTCGTAATCCAGAGTTGTTATACATTCCTTTTATCGTGAGCAAAAGGATAATATTTTGAGGCAGTAAACATAATTTGAAGTTGAAACGAGATGCCAAGGACTGCTGCTGCAGAAGAGCTATAATCAAAATGCAAATACAGGTCAAACACTCGACTCTAGCAGCTCTGAAAAATATTTAAGCAGCATGTTAAGTAAGGAAATCATATTGTTGTAAAGTTGTCTCTGCACTCTATACTCTAGACAGTTTTGTTTTTCTGTGAGACTGTTGCCCTATGCTTCGGCACAGTGCTATTCACTGGGAGTATTTGGTGCTAAAATATGAAAACCAATGGTGTAACTGCTGTAATCTCATATTCAGAGTTGTTTTCTGTTCAAACAATGATAATTGTATTTAATAAGAGTGCTCCTAGCAATTGAACACCGATCATCATCAGCTGATATTCCACCTAAATAATTAACTCAGCCGCCTTTATAACAGCCAACCAGAAAAGCCGAGCAGAGGATGCAAAAAACTGTGGGATAGTTTCCCTGTGCGATCCCAAAATGGGATCGAGCCCCAGATATGTGGTTTGCCTTGTGATGTCCTGGCCACTGGACAGGAGCAGCAGAGCGTAGCGGGCCCGTACACCGAGAGAAAGTACAGCGAACTCGCTCCTTTCATGCTATGTATGCTGGCATCAGCTGCCAAGCAGTGAGGATGAACATCCACACATCGGAGCCAGTCGTCCCTCATAGTGGGCAGACGCTTGCTTTTAGGAGAGTACAGCAAAAGCTGCACTTCTGTACGCTCAATACGAGTCTACTTCTGTGCGCCGTGCACAAAAAGACTGTTTTTCATTTCTTCTATTAGCCTACTGGAATTTAATTAAGGAGTAAATTAATAAAGCCTCTCTTTTCATTCTTTTGACCAGCATACTGGTATTTAAAGGAGTAAACAGATGAGGCTGTTTTTGTTCCTTCCAGTAGCCTAGTGGAATTTATTGTTGTGGCTTCAGTATAATTTAATCAGTTTTCAAACGTGGGTATTTTGTGCACATTTTTCCTTCTATTTAATTAGTTTAATTTAATCTACATAAGAGATATTTATTATAATCCATTTAACTTTATGTGTTGAAAATGTGTATGCTGTACTACTTTCGATCAACTGTCCAAGTTCGGAGAAGTCAACCTATGTAGGACTGAATTTGACCAGCTGACAAGTCTTGATTCCAAAAATGTTTTCATCTCTCATTGATCAATCCTGGGAATTTAAAGTATTAAATGACCTTTTTCACAAGTCTGTTATTCTCATGTCCATTAAAATACACTAATTTGGACTGCCTGTGTATTGCTAAAATGTCATAATGGCATATCTGTGAATATATTCAGCAACTTGCTGGAAAGTATCATCCTCCCTGTTTGACACATTGATATACACTCAGATCACTCTACATCAGATGATACCCGAAATAATCCTCATCTTTGGTAATGCATTACCTGAGTGGTCTTAAGTCATAATGCAGACAAAAAGGGTACAAACAAAAAGCATAAGCTAAACAGGTGAGTCGGGTTTGTTTTCTCCGCATATAAAGGAGTACCAGATAGCTGCCCCATGTGTGCATTAATGAGAGACTGCATGTAATTATACACTATGTGCTGGAAGGGATGTTTTCTTTCGTACAATATTGAACTCGTTCAACCCATCGCTCACGGTAATTTGTGCAATTTTATGCACAATAATTCCTCCTCCTCCTCAACTCTCATCATTGCTTTCTGCAAAAGTCTTATGTTTGCTCCCCCTGTGCACACATATCTCAACACATCTTTATTTAATTTGTGTAATTGTACACAATGTGTAATTTTCTTTAGTATGCCGCTCATTTGCGTGTGTTAACATTTTATGGCATGTTTATGTCAGACTCCCTCTGCAGTGCTGTGGTCATAGAGCTGACATCATTTCCTGTTTTGCCATCGAATCATCTGAGCTTGCCGTGTGTGTTGCCGTGAACCCATCGAAATTGTTAAGTAACAGTGTGTATTAGTGTTATTGGAGGCAATGTCTGCGATGTCGAAAACATGTCAGACGACCTGCTCTGTTTCTACCTGGAACTTGTAAACAATTTTATGGGTGATTATTTGTCACTGAACTGTGCATAACCCATTCACCGTAAATCCTGTCTTATTGCTGTTATCTAAAGGCATCTGTTCTTAACTGCGGTTTCTGGGAGTAATGGTGCTTCCTGCATCTGTAATTGAAGGGCATGCTGTCATTTTTAAGATATTTAAAAGGTCAGCAATGAAGAGTAAAACCTATAATCCTGCAAACGCTTTTGTTCTAGAGCCGTACTAATTCCCCTCACAGTAGAGGAATACAGTACTTTGTAAGATCAGCACATACACAGTTAAGACCATTTGTGAATGATTTAAAGGAGTAATTCCACATCTTTTAACCTTATTCTACTCATGTTCTTGTGTGGGTTTTAAACTGCATGTTGTTGCAGCCAGATAGCGATTTAAGTGAATCCTGAAGATAGTCATAATATGCAGCACAGGGAGATAACTTTTCTTTGAATGTGCTGCGGTTAAGATAAACCATGCAGTCCTACTTCATCCTTTAGACAACAACAATGCTTGTTGCACTGAAACAAACATCTTGGCACATCCTTGGCAACTTGATTCATTTGGAATTTCTCTCTGATCTCTTGGATGCTTTCTTGTTCTTTGTTCTCATTCATAGCTTCTTGGATGTAATGGAAATATTTTCCTTCTTTTCCTAAGCACCCTGAGGAATTTGTGCACTAATGCATCTGTATGCGAAAGGCAAAAATAGCTTCACATTGGGGAGAAAGCATCCACAAGCACAGCCATTATTTCTTTCAGAGGGATGACAACAATGAAATAAAATCATTTTTTACATACTCCAGTTATTGAAGGAAAATATTTGGGTTTATATTAAGCTAAGGCATGGAGCATTGTTGTCTTATGCATGGTGGTACTGGCTTTAAATAGAAAACCACTTCAAAGTGAAGCAATATTTTGGTAACGTCTTTTCACTTCTTATTTACTTTTTAGTGGATTGTGTGGTTAATAATTATAAAGCTACAGCCCGTTAGCTTAACTAGCATACAGGCTGGAAGGTAAACAGCTAGCCTGGCTCTGGCTAAAGTTAAAAAATAATATCTCCCTAGAAGACCATAATGTGGACAAATGAACATGTTGTCTTGCTTTTTTTAACCCAGGCAAAATGGATTTCAGGACATAAATGTGGTACAGATCAGTGTGTAGTTGCCAAGCAACCAGCTGACTCCAGGAAGATACTGCATCCGACCTCCAAATTCCTCTTTTTTTTTGTCTATTTAACACTTAATTAAATTATGACCATTAATTAGATTCAGAGGTTCTTATAGTTGGATTTTTTTTTTCTTCTTTTTGACAAATTCATTCTCGGGGTTTCTTCTTGTTTGTAGTTTTTTTTTGTGCTGAGTTAACACATATTTTACATGTCAACACAACATATCATAGAACAGGAGTACTACCATAAATAAGTGTACTTCCCAAACACGCACACTTTTCCTTTATGGTGCAGTCACATATTTGAAGTCGATTGTGGCCTAGTGGTAAGCGAAGCAGACTTGTGATATGGTCACTGGCTTGAATGCCCTCAACATCCATGGCTCACCACCCCCCAAACTCCTCCCCAGGCTGCATGGGTGGCTGCCCACTTCTCCAAGTGTGCTCCTTGTGGGTTAAATGCAGAGAACAACTTTCTCCTTTGTGGGATCAAATAAGGGATATTTTTTTTCATGTTTCTCTGTCTTAGCAGCATTAGTATCCACTCGTCACTGCCTAGACAACATTGCAGGCATTACTCTAGCATGCCTACCAAACGTGATGACAACCAGCTCCTACACATGTCTTCTACTTACAGGAAAGAAATGTGAGCTGGGCATGTGTCATGTTAACAGCAGCACTTTGAGGCCACGGGGACGTCGCAGCCCTTTTTTTCCTCCTTCTTTTTCTAGTTTGGTATTCGGCCTGCCCTTTCAGTGTGGAATCCTTTGAGATTCGATACTTTGGAAAATTGGCATTAAGGCAGAGCGCGGTGTGTTAACAACTCAGCTTGGTGCAGTTACTGTCACATATTGAGTTGCCTCTGAGTAGCAGCCAGTGGTCTGACTTGCAGAACTGCAAAAGTACTCCGTGACCTGTCAACATCACTGGAACATTTTCACTACGTGTGAAACTCATTGTGAATTTTTTTGGCTGGTCCTGACGGTGAGATTTCTCCATGCCTGATTGATTACACACTATATAGCTCAGTAAGAAACAAACACTGTTTCACAGATCTGAAATGTTTAGTCAAACCAAGAGTCTAAAGAGAAAGTGTTCACATTTGTAAAGCTGAACCCAGCGAAAGTTGGGCTAATGTGTTTGAAACTACAACTCGAATAATTAACTAATTGATCAAATTGACCATTCAATTTTCTTTTTTCATCAATAAATTGAATTAGCACTTTTCTCACTAGCGTCACTAGATATTGTAATCATAGCCAAGTAAAAAAATGTGTTGTTGTTTATATTAAGTTGACAACAGTTGTGATGTGCAGCTTCTGTGTTTGTGTAACCCCAGAAGCTTAGTTGTATCTGGTTGTAGTGCTGCAGTAAATCAGAAAGTCAGTGCAACTAGACTACAGCTGTAATGTCCTGCTGTGGTAACACAATGAGTCCAGTGTCTGCAGCAATGAGCTGCTGCTGTGCTGGAATAGAACATCACTGTACAGTGTGCCGCTGCATTTATGGGCGCCTGCTAAATGCTGTTTATAGCTTAGCTGGGGTCAAGTTTGACAGCTCTAATAACCCTGAACGCACTCACCGGCTAATCCATAAAAGGCTTTGCAATCAAAGCCGAGAGTGACTAGGTTGCCTCTGTGTGGCAGTTACATTTGGTCTGTTGTGTCTGTCCACTAGTTTGTATTGTGGTTAGATAAGTGATGTTATGCAATAAAGAAGATTATTAGAGGATATTTGTTGTACCTGTGTGTCTTTAGAGCAGTTTTTGAATTGATAACAGATGCTAAATCTAAAAATAAACACATATCATGACATAATGCCCTTTTTTTTGCACAAGCTGGTCACGCTAACCTAAAGAACAGTTGCAGTTGTCATCTCTGCTTGTTCCAACTTATCTGTTTCCATGGAGAATTAAATCATAGTTTCTTGTGGATATCTGCAGTGAGTCAGTGTATTTCATCCTCTTGTGTGTTTCCAGATGCCCCCTCCACGGAGCAGCAGGAGCTGTTCACTCAGAAACTCCAGCAGTGCTGCATGCTCTTCGACTTCTTGGATTCAGTGACGGACCTGAAGAGCAAGGAGATCAAGAGGGCCACACTTAACGAGCTGGTGGACTATGTTTCCACCAACAGAGGCGTGCTGGTGGAGTCTGCGTACCCAGAGATCACTAATATGGTAAGAGTGAACAAATGCATTCAAGATTGGGATTCTCTAGATTTATTCTTCACACGTAGAAAACAAACGAATGCAAATTGGAGCAAAGCAACAGCAGCAGCAATTAAAATCCCACGAGGGCTCCTCTCTGTCACCGTGTAACATCCTGTGCACTTGAGCAGGATTAAAAAATGGAGGCTGATTGTGTGTCTAGACAGGATGTGTGTGTCAGCAGGTACATGTTACTGTCCTCATGCAAAACCCCCTTCCTACACTGGTTCCATTTTAAGCGTGAAGACATTGCAAACACAGGAAGAGGATTTAAAGCTCTCTTTTTTGACTGTTCTCTGACAATATTTCTGATGTTTCCATACAGTTCTAATAATCCTTGCAATAGTACAGAAAAATATGCTACTATCCATTTCTTTGTGTGAGGATTATTACTGTAAGTTTCACTGTGTAAAATTAGTCTATTGAATTATGACTTTGGCAAGTTTCTACCCTCAGTTAAAACCAAACTAACCTAGTCCAGTCACCACACAATACCTCCTGTGGCTGCTTCACATCAGCTAAAATCATCTTTTACTCTTATTTGTTCTCTGACACTTCATTTTACTGATTTTCAATACAATTTTCATACAATTTTATGTCGTGAGGAAACTAAAAGGAAGCATAGATCTGTTCCTCTGAAGCTGTGGCTCACAAGCAGAAAGAAGAAAAGAAATATAAGCTAAAATCTGGATAACACTGAACACTGATCTGAAGGGAAATTAAAAGCATCCTACTGATGTGGCTTTTTGTTGAAACTCCATAAAAGTGTCACAAACATGCACACATTAGAAACTGAAAGTTTTTAATGCATATATTTGAGAGTAAGGAAACTTTGTTTTTGAGCATCTTTGTTTTCTGGTGTGATTTTTATCAGATTTTAGTTGTCATGAATCAGATAATTTTAGAAATTTGCATGTTGTACACTCAGCGTGCGTGGGAAATGATTGACTCAGTGAGGATAAGACAGTAATGCTTAAACTGCAATAGCATTCATAGCATAAGCGACGCGCCATATAGAGCGCAGTAGCAGCTTGGTCGACGTCTGTGTGTGGTTGCTAGGTGGAAACACAATAGCACGTTAGACAGCTAGTCTCTGCAAAGTATTTTTGGTCAACATGGTATAGATTTGTGTTCATAGCCGTTGCCCTGAGGAGCCTAGTTTCCTCCCACTGTACTATAATGACTCATGAGCAGCATTTAGAAACACAGCAGTCGGCCCTGTTGTCAGTGCTGCAGTGATTCACTCCACGCTGCAGATTATCGTGATTGATACCGTTGAGCACATCCACAGCTGAGTCAAGGAGTCCTCAGATTACTGATGGAATATAGGCACTAATCCATGTCATGCCCTGCAACTATTGATTTAGGATCTGGTTTGTCTTTCATTATTGACTTTGAGGTGTTGTACAGTTCAGTGTAATTGCCCTATTAGAGTGTCTGGCAATGCACTTGAGAGCAAATTGAGATGGATGGACTGCAGGAGTTTGGATGTTGTGACTTCAGAAGAAAAACAACCTTCTGGGTTGCTTTTATAAATAATAATTTGGGGGCTAAATACACTTAAATGTTCAATATATGTCGTTTTAGCAGTGCTTTTCATTTATCTGCTCTAGGTTTAACCCCCCGTGTAAGACTGAGTGCATACTTCTAGCTTTAGGGTTGGCTAAATTTACCAGCTCTCAGTGATAAATAAAAGACTAATACGTATGGATTTGATGCTCTTTGTGCAGGATGTCGTGATAAATTGCCTTGTACGCCAACACAAGCATGGAACATAGCAGGAAATCCCATTGATGCCAGCAAACCAAAGTTATAAAAATAAAACTGATCACACTAATAGAATCTTACTAATAAATCACACGAGACAGAATCAAGAATATCTGCTGTACTTTCATTGCGGTTAATTTTAAAAGTACACACTTCTCAAAATTTCTTATTGAAACATAATGATGACTGTTTTATTACAGCTTATTAAAGACAACAAATGCTGATGTCACTATAATTGAATTGTTGGAAAAGGGAAGAGAAAGTAAAAGAAAACAAGGCTGCTGAGTATAATTGTTCTTTAAGTTAGTACTGGAGACAAAGCAACTGGATGAATATAAAGCAGCTCGGTTTAATCTTCAGCGACCTCTTGGGCCACCACACCAGCACGTTAGCAGGTTAGTTACTGGAGTCGTGCACCACTCCGGCTGGTGCAGAGTCATTGTCAGTGATCTTTGTCTTTATAATGGGGAGGAACATGCGTTAAGCTTAAGAGAAGGCCCAGCTCAGAGCCAAGTGTCTGAACGGCAGACAGGGTTTTAAATGAGGTTAGATAAATAGCAGCTGCTCTTTCAGAAAACTGGGTTGAATAGCTCTCCTGGATACTCCATGCTTGGCATCACATGATAATGAAGAGGTGAGTGTTTAAAGTGCTGCCCATTATTCTGCTGCAGTGAGAACTGCTTTGATCACTGAGGTTGTTAGGGTTACAAACAGCAACGTTTCTGTGTGAAAGGAGGTTTCGCCTTTTTTGACAGCTCTATAATTAGCGTTAGGAGTGCGTTATAGAAAATTACCTCTTTCTGAGAGTTTTCATTGAATTCTTCTTATTCTGTGGAAGAGATAAAAATAGAAAGATAACGAGATGAGAAGGCAAAAAGATAAAATTTACGTTTTATTCTCTTAACTTCCTGTGTTCTTTGCTGCCATTGCACGCAATTTTTGCACTTTCTCACGCCCTTCTACCCCCCTCTCATAGTTTGTTGCGAGGTGTTGGTTGCTTCTCAGACAGCTGCAGCTTCCCTTTATCGGCCAACCTACACTAGTTTCACCTGCAGCTCTGTCGCTTCAGAACGGCCTCTTTTGTATCCTCCTACATTACTTTCGCATACAAATCACTGTTTCCTTTTTCCCCTCCATGAAAATTTCTCGCACGCCTCCCTTGTTTGCCGTCCTCCCACGATGTTTTCTCTTGTTTGGTCCAACAGCAGTTGTTTTTCTTATTGTGAAGTGACTGGGGGAATAGAAGAAGCCTATTATGGAGCCTAGACGGTGTAAATCACATTGTGCTGAAGACCAGCAATGCAGCTCTAATGCCATGTTAAGAAAAGTGGACAGAGGCAACATCTGACGCACATTAAAGTCTGATATTGATAGTCTTGCGTCATTTTTCTTGATGATTTGAGTGTTTGACCTAATGTCCTGCCTGGCAGTGCATCATGTGGTCTGAGTCATCAGATTTCAGCTCAGAGAGTGATGAGCCTCACAACAGGAAAGGGAGATGTTAGCGGATGTTTCTCATCAGCTTCTGCACAAACCACTCATGATAATGTGAAGCCGTTTCTGTCCTGTAGAAGATTGCCTTATCTTACCTGAGGACTAGTGAAACATCTTCATCTCAGGTCAGACTTAACCGTTAAAATATGTCTGTCTGATATGCCTGTGGGAGATCAGGCTTCAAACTGTGTGCTGCTTTTGACATATTGTTTAATGAAAGGAAGTCCGATCCAGGAAGTTTAGTTGGCATAACAGAACTATTTGTTTAAGTCTGTCCCTAAAACGTTGGACTAAGGTTTGTAATACTTACACAGGATTTGACAACTCAGTTTTCCTCACAAAGTAATCCACTAGGAATGTTTGCTTTAGAAACTGAGTTTGGTTTATTATTGTTGTTAGATTATTGACCCTGTACAGGCACACTGGTGTAAAGTCGGCCTGAATGTGCACTAAGGGCCTGACACTGACACGCCAAACTGACATTAAAAAAACTAGTGGCTAAAGGCCTGACCTTAACCCCACTGTGACATTGTCTCACGTTGCTTCTGTCGGGGCCAGAATTTGCCCTTGAACACACTATAAAGACAACAGCCAACTAGCATGTGTTGAGCTCCAGCATGAGAGGAAATTATTCTTCATACCAGGAGGCGGCAGTAGCTTGTATTTGTCATTCAAAGTGTGAAAACAGAAACGCTAGGAAGAGCTAGGAAGCTACAAACGGTCCAAGCTGAACGGGCAGTCAGAGAGATCTCTCTCACTGATGGGCTCTGTCGCTGATTCAGCATGCTCAGACAGTGGAAAGACTGTAGCCCCATTGCTGCCAGACCCTCTGCAAAACCTAGGGCCACAAATTGTCCAACAGCTGACTATCGGCTAACCCTAACAGAGACACATGCTGCTCATGCAGTTAATACACTGCAGTGAGCTGATCAGTGTGGAGGTTTTGGAGTATAACAGCTAGTGAAAGAAATGATATTCTACTGACACACTAACCTTTGTGAGTTGCCCGTCAGCAAAAGAATGTTTTGCAACAAATATGAAATGCCAAAACTCACCTTCTTACACTTTTTTAATGTGAATATTTTCCCATGTTTCTGTAAAACATTATATGCAGGCATGAGGCCAAATGATGAGTGGAAAGGGAAGTATTATTTTTTTAAGTACACTTGTAGCTGCAGTTAAGCCGTGTGCTTGTACAGTATTCTTGGGAGTGTCACAAATGTGTGACTTTATTTCTTAGGTGTCACAAAGTGCTCTTTAAAGCAAACAGCCTGAAACCACAAGAGCGTGCTCCTCTGTACAAACTACGCAGGCAGTCAACAGGTTGTGTTACAGTTTGCCAGTAGAATGGTTGAGATGCTTGATGTAAAAGACTTTGGACTCTGTGCGACCATTATTGCCAGATGGTGTTTTCATCAGCCCAGAAACAGCTGCACTACAGTGTCAGGCTTCCCTAAAGTAACAGGAAGGATACAAGCGGGGCAAATAACAGCTCAGTGCAGTAACAGTGGTTAGATGAAGGGCTCATTCATCCTTGAAGGAGATGTGCTGCTGCTGCTGCTGCTGCTGCACGAGGCCAAGCTTAATACCATTCCTTTCTGCTAACAGCAAGATTAGACTTAATTAAATCTAAACCGGATCACATGAATGTCACAGCAACCTAAGCATTGTTACTGAGTTTACCTCGTTTCAGTTGACGAATCCAGCAGAGCAGTGTATAATGTCACAAAACCTCCATCCTCTCTTGATGGTTCCAGGAAAACTGCGCTGACTTTGGTTTGTGTGAGAGGTGCGGCCTAAACAAATCCAGTAAAAACCTGCAGAAAATGAATGACTCAAGTCTCCAAGTCAGCATCAGTTAGAAATTTAAAGCCACATGTACACTCATTTTTAAACCGGCTTCTTAAACATGCTACAGATTAAGTGGGTAATGAGTTTATAAACTACATGTGCTTTGTGATTTGTAGACAACTAAACTAAACACCTAAAGTTAAATGATTTCCGCAGGGCTTCCCAACATCAGGATTATAGGGAGCGGAGTAGGTCACCAGAAGAAGGGAAAACAGTCTTCATGACAAAACGGAATGTCTTTACCACACTTCCTTATAATCTTTGCATTTTTTTGAATGGATTACTCGATACTCCCAACTCTTCATATCTTTAAAGCATTTAAATGAAGTAATCAGAGGATATGTTTAAGTGGTGAAGAGAGGTAGCAGGTAGACATAGCTTTGTTTAAAAGAGTCACAACCATTTATTACATTCCTTAATCTGTCAAGATTAGAAATCAGCCAGTCCCTTTTTAATCAATACCAATAACCATTTAAACTTTTATTCCAGCATAATCTTTGTTGAGTTCTTGACTGAGTATAGTGACTGTGCTAGGTTTGGGCTATTTTGGTTATTACTGGTAGCAGGAGATGCCATTTTATATTTTCGTTTATGTGTTTTATCGGACATTATTTACTGTTTTACCTTTTCCGTTCCGTGTGCTGAGCTGCTGGCTAACACAGAAACTGCACTCGAATGGAAAGTTTTTCTGTGGGCTTCTCAGCATGTCAGATTTTGGGCTGCTGTCAGGCCTAAAATTCCTTTGCTGCCTTCCTCTCCTATTAGTGTCAGCTAGATTTTCCAGCTGCCAATAGTTAATTTGATGTTGTCTTTATCACTTCAGCATGAGCGTGTGCATCCAATCACATAATGCTGGCTTTTCCAGCTCCCCTGCTGCTGTGTGTTTGTGTGCCACTCTCAAATTTACCCAGGCTAAAAATAATGAGGTGGGATAGAGGTGGCAGTGACCTGTCTGCAGTGATTGTCTTTGGTACAGAATTTTAATGGGGGGTTGAGGCAGATGCAGGAGCGGTAATCGTTTTAATAGACGTCTTTCTGTTTTTGGTAACGGTATTAAACGTCCTCAGTTAAATTAATCATTCTCAGAAATAGTCCAGTGCTTTCCACTCCAATTAGCAAGCTGCCAGTGATGCTGATGTGCCTATGTTTGTATTTAGTCTAAGTTGTACAACTATTTATTTAATCTATACCACCTGCTTATCTCAAAACAGTGGCCACACAACTCTGAAAGTATATACAGCTTCTGTTTTTGTACCCGCTTCAAGTTAAGTTGGTTGACGTATAAACAAATTACCAGTAACCAAATTCATTGAGTTGTTTGTGGCATTAGAAGAACACTACACTTTTACACTACATAGAGGTTGCTGGGATAGTAGCAGCAGATTTACCTGCCAGTTATAACAGCAGATTTTGAATAATGTGAAAAAAGTTCCTCTGTTAAATAGGCTGATGTGGAAACTAAAAGCACGGATGGTTAATCTGAACTATATTTAGTATGAAAATAGTCACTAATAGGCTGTGTAGGCACAAAGCCATGTTAGAAATGAGAAAATTAGCAACTTTTTAATAATTCTATAATATTATCATTGTCAGTTTATCTACATTTTTAAGTCGTTAATAAATCACTATATTTGCCCAACTGCTCTTTTAATAAATATGACCTCTCTTCCTTGCCCCTGCAGATCAGTACCAATATTTTCCGGGCTCTGCCGCCAAGTGAAAACCCAGATTTTGACCCAGAGGAGGATGAACCCACTCTAGAGGCGTCATGGCCTCACATTCAAGTATGTATTGGATTCATTTGTCGTTCCTTCTAACCATTAAGATTACATGATCGTGTTTTGTCATGGTGGATATTCCTATTTATGTTATTTAATTTCCTTTGTCTTCCAGCTTGTCTATGAGTTCCTGCTGCGCTTTTTAGAGAATCCAGACTTCCAGCCCACCATTGCAAAGAGACACATTGATCAGAAGTTTGTCCTACAGGTAGGTCACTTTGTTTTGTTTTTCTCCTAATGTATGACACAAAATGGAGACAAAGTCTTAGTTAGGATAAATGTATGAGTGCGCGCATGCGTGCATGTGAGACAAACTTAACAAGTTAGTCAACTGGCCGAGAAAGAGAGTGAGAAGATCTTGCAGGCCTGATTTATATCCCCTTAAAGCTATCCTGCTTAGAGGTGGTGATTCTCTAATGAGAGCTTAGCTCTACCTAGCAGCTACCTGAAAGGAGAGAAGAGAAACACAACCCTGTGGCTGTCACAAGGTCAGCTACAGAAACTTTCTCACCTCGAACCTTGAACAGATCCTGATGATGGCTGCTAACTCTAGGACAGTCTTTGCAAACTGTCCTCTGGTTGTCTATAAATGATCTCTGTTCATCCAGCACATATTAACTTCATACCTAACTTGTGGTATGTTGTTTTTCCACAAGTTGTTGCAGACTTCTCTCTAAGGATTTCCTGATTGGTCTGAGCCGAGCAAGGCATCTATAAAATGATCAGATCAGATTGAACACGAAGCAAAGCACGTTTACTGTAAAACGCCAACGAGCGTGCTCAAACATATCTGCTATCTTGAGGTACTTAGCAGAATTCTGATCTGATGTTTGATAATGTTGGAGCATCATATAACTATTTTAGCTTGTTTACTTTTTATTTTGTGAAAAAATCCAGCTCAAAGGTATTTTGTGATGAGAGCCAGTACACTATTTGATTCTTTGCTGCTGTTTCTTTTGTGAAGATGAAGGTTCAATGGTTAAATCATTAAGGAATAGCTTGGAGGCAGGTATTTTCTTCTTAATTAACTGTCACGCATCGAGACTTACTGTGGAGTGTTGAAACCTTATGTCACAACAGTGCCACCAAAAGAAAATAAATAAAAAGTAGAAAAATGTGTCAGCTCACTCTCTCTTTGCTAGCTTGACACCCATTAACAAAAGCATGACAAATTTGATTTGTATTTGAATTAAGATTTTACATCAAACTTTGCTTTCGTAAAAGAATCCTCCATTTGCAGCAATTACAGCATTGCAGATCTTTGGCATTCTAGCTGTTAATTTGTTGAGGTAATCTGGAGAAATTGCACCCCACGCTTCCAGAAGCAGCTCCCACAAGTTGGATTGGTTGGATGGGCACTTCTTGCGTACCATACGGTCAAGCTGCTCCCACAACAGCTCAATGGGGTTCAGATCTGGTGACTGCGCTGGCCACTCCATCACCGATAGAATATGAGCTTCCTGCTTCTGCTCTAAATAGTTCTTGCACAATTTGGAGGTGTGTTTAGGGTCATTGTCCTGTTGTAGGATGAAATTGGCTCCAATCAAGCGCTGTCCACTGGGTATGGCATGGCGTTGCAAAATGGAGTGATAGCCTTCCTTATTCAGAATCCCTTTTACCCTGTACAAATCTCCCACCTTACCAGCACCAAAGCAACCCCAGACCATCACATTACCTCCACCATGCTTAACAGATGGCGTCAGGCATTCTTCCAGCATCTTTTCATTTGTTCTGCGTCTCACAAACATTCTTCTTTGTGATCCAAACACCTCAAACTTAGATTCATCCGTCCACAACACTTTTTTCCAGTCTTCCTCTGTCCAATGTCTGTGTTCTTTTGCCCATCTTAATCTTTTTCTTTTATTGGCCAGTCTCAGATATGGCTTTTTCTTTGCCACTCTGCCCTGAAGCCCAGAATCCCGCAGCCGCCTCTTCACTGTAGATGTTGACACTGGTGTTTTGCGGGTACTATTTAATGAAGATGCCAGTTGGGGACCTGCGAGGCGCCTGTTTCTCAAACTAGAGACTCTAATGAACTTATCTTCTTGCACAGTTGTGCTACGCGGCCTCCCACTTCTTTTTCTACTCTGGTTAGAGCCTGTTTCTGCTGTCCTCTGAAGGGAGTAGTACACACCGTTGTAGGAAATCTTCAATTTCTTAGCAATTTCTCACATGGAATAGCCTTCATTTCGAAGAACAAGAATAGACTGTCGAGTTTCAGATGAAAGTTCTCTTTTTCTGGCCATTTTGAGCGTTTAATTGACCCCACAAATGTAATGCTCCAGAAACTCAATCTGCTCAAAGGAAGATCAGTTTTGTAGCTTCTGTAAAGAGCTAAACTGTTTTCAGATGTGTGAACATGATTGCACAAGGGTTTTCTAATCTTCAATTAGCCTTCTGAGCCAATGAGCAAACACATTTCACCATTAGAACACTGGAGTGATAGTGGCTGGAACTAGGCCTCTATACACCTATGTAGATATTGCACCAAAAACCAGACATTTGCAGCTAGAATAGTCATTTACCACATTAGCAATGTATAGAGTGTATTTCTTTAAAGTTAAGACTAGTTTAAAGTTATCTTGATTGAAAAGTACAGTGCTTTTCCTTCAAAAATAAGGACATTTCAATGTGACCCCAAACTTTTGAACGGTAGTGTATTTTTTACTTAATGTTTGGTCTGAACAACAGTTCAAACCCAACTTTAAAGCTTGAAAGCAAAATATTCACATTTGCATGAACAGTCAATGAATCAGTGCAGCTCTGGATGTTCAGATGATTATAGTTTGTGAATGTGGTAAATACTACAGCAGTAATTACAAACTCATTGTGATGTGAGTTCACCAGCCTACAGTATGCTTTGTTTGATGAGTCAAACCATTAATATGCCACAGCTCGTCTGTCTCCATCTGTCCTAGTTCCGTACCCACCTACTGCAGGAATGCCGCTTCACTTCTTGCGAAGCAGCAGCTAACGGGGACCACAAGGCCAGGAATGTTGGCTGAGCCACATCCGAGGTGCCTGGTCCGACTTTCCATGATGTGAGCGTGTCGTTGGGGAGCTTTAAATAGCCGCCTGTTGTTTACTCTTCAGGAGAAGAGAAGTGGAGTGTGGTTGAAGCAAAGAGCGCGAGGTAGAGGTTTGGGTGGCAAGGAGAGAAAGCCTGCAGCTTGGTTAGCTTTAGTTATTGTGATGCACACAGCATAGGAAAAAGTCTTCAAAGATGTTCTCATAGCACAGAGCGAAGAGGAGATGTATTCCCCAGAGGAAGCAGAGGTTCACTGGTTTGCTAGAGGATAGTTTAGATAGTGGATGATACTGCGATCAATAAGACGAAGTACGAGAGCATCCAAACAAAGAAAGTACTAAACTGTTCCAAGGCACTCCGATACATGCACACCCAAGACAAACCCTGCCGTCATACTCGCTGTTATACTGGCCCGCTCTTTAGAAAGGTGTAATGACATAAAAATGTAGTGGCGTACAGTAAAACGTGTCAGTGCAAAGTGATTAGAAACTAAGAACGCTAACTGGATATGAATCATAATGGAGCTGTCATAGAATAGCAGCTCATCACAACTGAGTTCATGCCTGTTTTTTACTCTACTAGTAATAGTAGTAATCTTTTTCAGGTTCTTGATTAGCTTTGCAACAAGCACTGTTCTGGTGCAACTTTATCAACTGTCAACAGCCTTTGACATGGGAAAACAACCATATGTGGAGCTAAGAGCAGAACACATGGCCGGGATGTAATTTATGTCAGGGAGAGGTGGTTAAACAAAAAACACAAACTCAGAGCAGTGGGCAGCCACGTGTGCTGCAGTGAGTAGTTTGGGGGGCACTTCAACCGTGGGTGTAGAAATGATAAAAACCAGTGACTTTAGAGCTCCAAATCATCTTCTCTCACCGTTAGTCCACAGCTGCCCCAGATTCAAAACGTTCAGCTACAAACAAATTTGTGTTTCGCACAATGTTTTGTTTTAACCCATTAGCCTACACAAGCCCAGGTGATCCCGCTCGAGCTGGGACTGTTGCTGTTTTGAAACGGAGCTTGTGAGCATGTGTTTGCGATATGGGAGTCCGGTACCGGTGCTAACATCGACTAGACAAATGCATCTATAGTAGAAGCCATTGAGGCTAACAGTAGCAAGCTAACAAGCAGCTAACTTAACATAGGAAGTATAAAGGGATAATGAATAGAAGAGGCCTTTGGGAACCAAATCAACATTTTCCTCAGTTATATAATAAATTGTGAAAAAAATGCTTCTACAATTTCTGAAAAAATGCTCATTAGAAGGCAGTATATAATGTGGAACGTTGTGCAACTGCAAACTGTGTGTGGGAGCACACTCCAGAGTTCATAAGGCAGCCTATAAAACAGGTCACATTCACATTGACTCTGCAAAAGTGAAATTGCATCCCCGTCTGTCCGTCTGTCACCATATGATCGGATTTCATCGTCTTCCAAGGGGCTTTCTCACCCGTATCCCTGTAAAACACAGTGCACTCATGCATACAGGTCCATTGTGAGCATGGTGTAATAATGTGACATCCATGTCAGTGGCTCCTTGTTGCTGCACCAACAACTGGTAATGACATTTAATCGTCGAATAAAATAAAAAGACGTGAAGGTCAAAAGTTATCCAACATAATCTGCTTCTGGCAACATGCTTCATGTAGTGCAGCTGACCCTTCGGCCTTAATGTGACATTGTCCAGCCAGTGTCAGGGAGAGCCGGAGGTTTTATACGCAAGCGGAAACTGGAAAGTCATATCGTACATATACAGCATGCTTGTCTTATTAATGCTGTTCTGATTTCTGCAGATGTTCTACATTTCTGTAAGTGAATAGTTGTGTCTCATGTTTAAATGCAGATGGACATAACATGAAGCTGGGTAATAACTGCTCTTGTCTTGACACAAAGGGAAAAATTGTTCCATGTTGTCCAGGGATGTGTAACATATAAGCCCCTGAGAAAACTCACCACCTGTTATTGATTGAATATTGACGTTAACCTCAGGCGCAGACCGCGTGTCTGAAATATACTCTGACAGATTTTGTTTCATAATGAAGTCAGGAGCAGTGCCAGTATCCCATTTTGTGTCATCATTGATCGACTTCAGTGCAGATCAGAACCAAATGATGATTCATTTCTTGTCAGTTAACTGTTTCAGCGCTTCAAGGTCTTTTCATGGGAGCAGCAGCTGTGTTGATATTTTGATTTATGTATAAAACGTATATCTTTTCATATGAATATAATGCAACATAATACGTTTATCACTTTATATATATTTGAGAAAATATTGGTAGGTATAATGGATGAAACAGTATTTGACAGTTATCCTGATTCACTCAGAGAAATTATGGATGCCGTAGTGGAATCTATGGTACACCGATCAGGCATGACATTATGATCTCATCTCATATTGTGTAGGTCTCTCTTGTGCCTCCAAAACAGTTGTGACTCATCAGAGAATGGACATGCGTCTTCTGAAGGTGTCCTGTGGTCTGTGTCTGGTAACAGGATGTTGTTGTTGTTAACTGGTGTTTCCACCTCCAGCAGCAATAGTCGTGCGACACTCTTTGCAGAGTATCAATTTTTGTTCGTCGTCGGATTTTCTAAATCCGATGAAGTTCCACACAACAGACGTAGTGCTCCTTTTTGGAACGAGTTGCTCCTCCTTTTCATCATGGGTGGGATGGGCTGCCTCCGTTTCCTCATGACGTTCGCTCTCCGCCTCCGCCATGATTGCTATCACTCAGGTAAAGCTGTTTCTTCTTCGTCGTGCTCATGCAACCACGCCAAGCAGTCTGCTGCAATACCTGCAGTGCCCCGTGTGTCGAGGCGGTGTAATTACAGTGACTCAGAGAGATGCCGGTATTCCAAAATCTCTACCTGTAGATATTTTTATACTGTCACATGATATAATACCGCCATACTGCCCAACCCTAGTTGGAGGGGAGCATCTAATGAATTTGGAGCCCAGGTCAACACCTTGAGCTGCTTTTATCATGTTTTTTTGAGTTGTTGTTGGTGTTGTTGTTGCTTGCATCCTGCTGAGGATGGCTGCTGCCATCAAGGAGTGTCATTGCTATGGGGTGGGGGTGTCTAGTCTGGTTTAGGTGGGTGTTACATCCACATAACTGTCAAATGTTGTATTGTCACAAGATGGTCAAGTTATTTACTTCTCTTGTCAGTGGTCATAATGTTGTGGCTGATCGGTGCATATCAGAGTCTGTTTAAATCCCAACAAATGCTTGTGAACCTTTTAACACTGTCGTGATTAATCGATGCTCCAAGTGTGCTCTTGAGCTTACTGGTTAAGCAGCTTCTCCTCTGCGCTGGGTGGGGAAATATAATCAATGCTCCAAAAAAATTCCATGTATAATCTTCATTCAGCCATTTTAATTTCTTTCAGTCAGTCTGGTGAAGACAGCTTAGTGACTGTCCTTTCATCTGCTCGTGTTTTAGGATTTATATATTTTTTTGAGCAGTAACCAAATGTAAAAATCTGACATTAAGACTGAGGCTGTAACTGAACTGTTCAGTAAAATGTTTAATGATTAGACCAGATCAGACCAGGTGACCTCTATGGCAATAGAAATAATCAGCACTTGAAATATGCCAGAAACTATGAACAAACATATTGTTGCTACATAAAGACTGATTTCACTGTTTAAGTGCACAGAGCTGAATGAATATGAATCAGCACACTGCAGATGCGTCCACAAACATGACAAACCCTTTTTCCTGGATATACTCGAGGTTAAAAATAGACTGTCAGCCCTGTCACCAAGGTGCTGATGGCATGCTAGTGGAAGATGTGTACCGTACCCTGAAGCTGATCCAAGCCTGAAAACGCTCCTTTTGAACACGGCGGCATTGGCTCGGCCGCCCTCAACAGTATTGTAATAATGACTCATCACACTGCAAATAGCTGCTTTACGCCCACACTTTCAAATCTGGTTACATTATAAGGAGCATACATACTCTGTCTGTAAAAACACCACAGGAAATTTAAGTGACTGTAATTTATTTTTTTAATAACACAATGCCTGGAATAACAGTGGTAAAACAGTGTGACGGTGTGAAATAGGTCACTTGTGGTGATGATTTATCACCTGCATTTACAGCTCCCCTCATATTCTTACAGTACCAGATCATTGTTTATCTGACTGGCTTGTCTCCAGTGGCCCTAGAGTAGACTTCTGTAAAATGAGCCTGTACCAACGTCACAGTGCTTTATTTTTAAGGATACTGGGTTTGTTAAGTCACAGCACAGGCAGCGCACTGAAACAGTTGTGTAAGTATCTGCACTGAAAATGAGACGAGGTGCTTCAGAATCTGTCTTCCACTGAAAGGGCGACTGATTGATCGATTACATTCGCACTTCTCAATTATTAATCGCGAGCAGTACGTCAGAGAAAAAGATGTCTGCTCAGTCATTCAGCATTTACATTTAGCTTTACTTCTATCCTGTATATTCAGTGTACTTTAAGTCTTTTCTGTCAGTTGTTTTGATAACATCACTTTTGAATGAATCAGGTCTGAGAACGCGTGTTGTCTCTTTGTCTTTGCAGCTGCTGGAGCTGTTTGACAGCGAGGACCCGAGGGAGAGGGACTTCCTGAAGACTATCCTGCATCGGATTTATGGAAAGTTCCTTGGGTTGCGAGCCTTCATCAGGAAGCAGATCAACAACATTTTCTTGCGGTGAGTTAAGAGCACCCAGGAACGGCTTTTTTATAAAACAGTTGGATTAAAATGTCATTTTTACAGAGAGCATAACATTACATAACAACAAGTGTAACCCAAGCAACAAATACCGACTGAGGCAGAATCAGCATAAAGTGAATTTATGAATCTTTGTATTCCTCTTTACCTGCCGTCGTTTTTAATTTTTGGTAAAAGTTTCAGTTTCAGGGATTAAACCTGCATGTCAAGTGACTACATTTAATATATGTGCCATAAAGACAGCATTTACTGCTGCATTAATGAGACTGGCTCCTGCCCACATTGATATTAGAACGACAGATGTTTACTCGTGAAGACTGATATTTAAAAAAAAAAAAAAAAAAAAAAAAAAAAGCCGTTCTTTGCTTCCTCACAGTTTTGAAAAGAGCCAGAGATAAGCAGAGACTGTATGGCAATGAGCAGAGGTTAACGAGAGAGAACTGGTTGATAGCATTAGGGCTGAGTAGCGCCTCTAATTTCCTTAACAGATTTGATTCTGATCCCCAAGGTCTTGATTTGATTTGATGTGACTCTATATCAGTTCATTTAGAAATATTTCGGTTTTGAAACAGTTTAACTTGGTTCTGACAAAGATTTTCACAAAATGTTGTCATTGGTTCCAGAGATCTGTTTTATTTCCACAATATTATACCTATAGTTGCAGCGCTCATCTCTGTCATCATGCTTTTTAAATCCATTCTGCTCTCGAGCCTGACAGTGCTCTCAGGGTTGTAGCTTCTGTCGTGTTTTGAATCTATCTTACAGTTCGACTAATTTAATTTGTCGTAGGAAAACCAATCTTGTGAGCCCACAGCAAGATTTCTAATGAGAGGATGCCAGATGCATATTTGTTTAAAAAGAAAAGATTTGAGGATTTTATGAATCAAATCATATCTTTTAAATCAAAAACCCAGCCTTACATAACATCTGAAACACGTATATTATTAGACTCTGCACAGATAATCAGGTATCATTGTCCTTTTGGCTTCATTCATTACATCCTGTCAAACATCAGAGTCACATGGTTTACATGCGTGGATGTTTCTTTGTGTCTAAAAACTGTCCGTCTGTCTTTATGGTTAATATTGAGTTTAGTTCCTTGGTTTGCTATTAGGGCTTTATTAAAACTCTCGCCTTGGTCTTGTGAGACTAGTTTCACATGACTAGTCTCACAGGGCCTCACAATGAGATTAGTCCACATGTGAGGGAGCTCCAAAACAGAAAATACAACTCAGCAAACAACTAAGCCGCAGCATTTTGGATTTTAAAAGTATGTCGTAAAACTGGATGTAAATGTGTTGAAATGCCACCATTTTCAAATCCAATGACATGTACTTTGGAAAGACGTCTCATTTGTACGGACAAGCATTTAAACGTTTGCTGTGAAGTCTTGGTTTATGGTTGACCCCAATATTCATCCGTCAAAAACAGAGAGGCGGTAAATAATGCTGAGCTGGATGCACCACTTTCTCGCATCTGCAACATGTCGCATCTTTTCTGCGCCTGTTGCTGCGTGACAATGAGCTCTAGATGATTGAAACAGGGGACACTTGATGTCATTTCCAACAGGCAAGGTGGCAAAACGGGTGCACCCACTTTGACCATCTGCCACCGAGGATAAAAATAGTGCCACAGTTGTCAGGCTCTGTCTGCACATACCAGGGCTGCGTGGCTAGATAGAAATGTGCTACCAAGCAGAGGAGGTGAAGGATGTATGGCTCATTAAGTTATATAAGAGCCATTTCTCTTAATTGTAGCGTAATTTTCTCAAGTAAGCAGACTGGAAATATGTTGTTGGTTACAATTATATATATATATATGAATCAATGTAGCGTGTGTGATCGTGTCTGCATTTATTTGTGCTACCCCAAATCAATACTCAAAAAGGGACACACTATTCAGAGCAGCATGAATCAATTGTTCTGATCAGTGCACTCAGATTTTAGTGATGTGTTTCATAATTTCTGTCTGTGCTGCAGGTTCATTTATGAAACCGAACACTTCAATGGAGTTGCCGAGCTGCTAGAGATTCTGGGAAGGTGAGTAAGATAATGTGGTTTTAGATAGTGTTACATTTATCTGTTCCTTCAAGTTAATACGGCTAATATTACATTTATTATATGATATCATTGATATATTGGATAAAGGAAACGCTGTCAAGAATCAGTCTTCACAGAATGTAGCTTTTACTGTCCTTTATTTGTGATTATTTTCTTGATTTTGTAAGCTTTCGCCATAGAACCGTAAACTCAGTTATGGATAAAGGTGTGAAGTTGTAAAGATTTCAGTGAGTTTGTCCTTTAGCAGAGGCATTTTGTTCATTTTTTATAAACCACATCTCCTTTTTCTTTCAGTTTTCCTTCAGATAATCCCGCGCTCTCTCTTCTTTATTTGTTAACACGTCACAAACTGAATCTTCGCTGCCTTGTTCTGGTCTCACAGTGTTTGCTTCACGCTGCTGTTTTGTCTGTAAGCTAACGTTGCTCCGTTGTTTCTCTGTTGACAGTATCATCAACGGGTTTGCGTTGCCTCTAAAGGCCGAGCACAAGCAGTTCCTGATGAAGGTGCTCATCCCGTTGCATACAGCTAAAGGACTGGCCCTTTTCCACGCACAGGTAGAAGAAAATCCTTATTATCAATTCTACACAGCACAGCAAATATCAGGGAGTGGAATTATACAGCTGTTTGTAAGGATGGTCTCAGCAGGAATGTGGATGGTCAAGGTGTAATCTTTGTATTGTAGCGCCACCAAGTGGCTTGGAAGTGAAAACGCTCTGGTTCATTGATTTTTACTGTGTTTTATTGTTTCCAGTTGCAGTTAATTATAATAATTACACTAATAACATGTTTTCACTACAAATTAAGCAGAAAATTTATTTTCAGATGAGTTTTCTGTGTTGCTCTGTTGGCCTGCGGCGGTTTGTGTTCATTTATCTTCTCTGCCCTCCAGCTGGCCTACTGTGTGGTCCAGTTCTTAGAGAAGGATCCTACGCTCACAGAGCCGGTACTTTTTCTTTTTTATCATTCCTCCCACTCAAAGCCGAAAGCCTTGAGCACTAAATTAGACTACACTGCAGAAAAAGTTATATTTATCTACAGCGTGTGCTAGAAACCACCCACTCAGACCGGCATGAGAGAGAATTTTTTAAGAAATCTGCTGTTTCCTGTGCAGGTGATCCGTGGTCTGCTCAAGTTCTGGCCCAAAACCTGCAGCCAGAAGGAGGTAATTTGCATATCTATAAATATGACAGACATACTTTGTGTAACATGTTTTAATTCTCTGCGCCTCCTCTCCAATCAGGTGATGTTCCTGGGAGAGATCGAAGAGATCCTCGATGTCATTGAGGCTACGCAGTTCAAAAAAATCCAGGAGCCGCTTTTTAAACAGATCTCTAAATGTGTGGCCAATCCACACTTTCAGGTAAACGCAAATACAGAAACTCTTTGGTTAAATCCTCAGATATTCTACAGTCTTCATGATTATCCCAGGCCATATTTGTGTAATTGAACACAGCACAACAAAGGCACAAACTACAGAAAATGAACAACAGTGAACCTTTGTCCAGTCGGTTGCAAGACCGACCCAGACACACTAAACCAGCATTGAAGAGCTACTGGCACTAAAGGCCAACTGTTCCTGACATTGCCTGGACAGTGTCTGGACCAAAAAGTCGCACTTGAACGCAGCGCAAAAACTACAGATAATGGCACGTATGGTTTTGCCTGTATGAAAGTAAATAACTCTTCCTACCAGCAGGTGGCGGTAGTCATTCAAAAGGGGAAATCCTCAGAGCTACTATTGCTGGCTGGGAAGTTCGGAAGAGCAACAACTTGTCGTACACAGCTGGCCTCTTCTGAGCGAACTGAATATTAAAATTAGATTGGGATGACAAATGGGAAGGTCATTCTGTGTGCCCTTGTTGTTTTGTTTTAGTTACTCCATTTCTCTGTTTTTTTTTTTTCACCCTTTCTTCTTAATTGAAGCCAGCCTTTTCATACGTATTTAATGTTTTACTTTCTGACTTAAGCCTTTCTCTCTGTCTTCACAGGTAGCAGAGCGGGCGCTTTACTTCTGGAATAACGAGTACATCCTCAGCCTCATCGAGGAGAACATTGACAAGATCCTTCCCATCATGTTCGGCAGCCTGTACAGAATCTCCAAAGACCACTGGAATCCGTACGTACTGCCGCCGTCACTGCAGAGGGTTGCCGTAGTAGCGGGTAACAAGTATTCAGACCACGAGCTGACTAAAGAAAATCTGTCGTAATGTGAAGCGAGTCCAAGGTCAAAAGCTTAGTGCTGCTGCTGCTACATTATCAGCTCTTGAAGTATTATATATGTAGAAAACTTCATATTTATTCATGTTATTTAAGGGGGTCACTAAAACCATGCTGCAACAGACAAAACGTTTAGGACGCATAAGTTTTTAAAATGTATGTATGACCTGGTGTGTGTGTGTACTTAATCCAACTGTTCCTCTCTTCTTGAAATTAATACATTATTTTTGTGCATGTTTGGCAACATAATGTAAAAATCAGGTGACATGAGTTTCTGGGAGGCAGCTAAACAATGAGTTGTTCATAAAAAGTATTTTAACAAATGTACAGAGCCTGAATCAAAGTGTACAGCCATCTCTACCATCTTTTTTCCCGCTAATTTAATTTATTTAATGTTGTCTCCTGCTATGGTTCCGGCAAGTATATAGCAGGAAGACCCACTTTCTGTGTCCACGTGAGCGTTTTGTAATCGGACTAATTTTAATCATGGTGAAGAATTATTGTCCATGTAAAGACAACCACTGTTGGGTTTGAGAGTCACGTTACTCAAGCCGGTGTCTCTCTGTTACGTTGCAGGACAATCGTAGCGCTGGTCTACAACGTGCTGAAGACACTGATGGAGATGAACTGCACGCTGTTTGATGAGTTGACATCCTCCTATAAAGCAGACAGGCAGCGGTGAGTGATGGTGCCTGTCATGTGCTGGACCTGTTTAAGTTTCAGGACGTCTCCTTGAGACCAATAAATCCCATCGTCGGAGCTTAACGATGACTTAAGTGAATCATTGCAGCGTCTCATGAGTCTTGTAGACAGCTGGACTTTATCATTTGACTCTTGTCTAAAGAAATCAATAGGTCTTGATTGACCTGCTTATTTCTGAGTAACCAAGATAAATAATATTACTTGACTCCACCTGTTATTTAATGTTGGAATGTGAGTTACTAGACATGACAGAGCACTCGTACATTTGTGTCATGTTTGTGCTTTAATACAAACATCAATAAATCAGTAATAGTTTGAAAATGTCGTCTTTCCAGGGAGAAGAAGAAGGAGCAAGAGAGGGACGAGCTGTGGAAGAACCTGGATAAGCTACGGCTCAGTAACAACACTCTGGTCCAGAACAACAGCCACGGGCTCCCAGGTGTCCAAAACAACAACAATAACAACAACAACAACAACAACAACAACAGTAGTAACAATCACAGTGACAACCAGGACAAGAGCGCTGATGCTGACGCTGACGCTGTCACTGTCGCTGATGCTGATGCTAACACCAATGATAATGCTAATGCTAATGCCGATGCAGATGCAGATGCAGATGCAGATGCTGCAGACAACAAAGATCCTGACGTTAGTGTGGCGCCCAGCGAGAGCACCCCATGTGCCAAATGACAGCGGATGTCGTGTTTTTTATTCCATAATGGTTTGACACCATGTTCTGGAGTGTCAGGAGAGGGTTAATGTAAAAACACAATTTGCACCTCAACAGTATATTAAATCTACTTAGAGTGACTTAGAACGCCAGCATTTCTTTGGCAGTAAAAAAACAAAAAACAAAACAAAAAAAAATTAAAAAAAATAAACATACAGTATAAATATATATATAAATATATATATATTTCAACTTCAGACTATTTTTGGATGTTACAGTGTGGCTGCAGTATATTGTTTATTTGTCTGATCAAAGATTTATCCTTTCACATTTAGTTTCTTAACTGAAAATGATTTTTTTTTTCCGTTATATTCACTATATGATAACGTGGGAGGGGAGAAATAATAATGACTTGAATCTAATGTTTCCGATTGTGCTGCACTTAGAAAAGCTGAATAGCTATTTAAAGATGTCTATTTTTAATGTGCTTTTCCTCGTTGCTGCCAACACTTAGGTGCAAACCTTAAGAGAGAAGGGAATGGCAGATTTTTGGGAGTGTTTTGGGCGGATGGGACCAGACCCCAAAAGAATTAGGCATTAAGTGTCTCTTGATGTACAGAGAAGGACTCGTGGTAGGAGCAGAAGACGCTGGGAGACCTCCTGTTAGAGGTAGAGAGTAAAGGGGGGTACATGGCCAAAAATCATGAATCATAAAGAAATGAATCCCTGATAATGGAGCGACTCTGCTTCATACCGTGGATTTAAAACTGATTAACTTTTAGGTTAAATGTCATATTTGTGAGTCTATTTTTGTGTGTCAGGTGTTGGTAAATATTTTTTCATCTGGGTGAAAACATGAAGCTAATGGATGTAAATAAAGCAACAGCTGTGTTTATAACATGATTTACACTAAAGTATTGAGAGAGGGCATTCAGATGAATCAAATGTTTTTCTAAATGTCTGTGATTAAGGAAATAATTCAGCATTTTGGGAAGCACTAGTGTTATTGCCATGAAATACGCAACGTGAATATCTGTGGCGAATAGAAAGCTGCAGCCAGTTAGCTTAGCATAAACACTGGAAACAAAGGGAAGCAGTTAGCTTTGTTCTGCCCTCACTTAACACTTAAACTCTATTTAATCTGTACAAACACTGATTTTTTTTCCTTGTAATATGCTTTTCATGTCATATTTATGTTTTCTGTAAAAACAAAGCAAAGGAGGCCACGCCCCTCCTGAAACACACTGCACTCTGATTGTTCAGCTCCAGTTGCTTGAGCTGGCTCCGCCCATTCATGTTTAAATATAGTGCTGAGAGACACAGGGGGAGGGGCATTTGAATATTAGAAAGAGTGTCATTGGACACAGGATTAGCACATGCCCCTGAGTGCAGGTTGAGTCAGATTTCTAAACAAATCAATACTGGACTAGATGTTGTCTTAAAGGAACCACCTGTAATGATAGATGAGACGTTTTACAGTAGTTGTGTGCTGCACTTTATTTTTGGTTTAACCCTGTTTCCAATCTTAATGCTAAGCTAAGCTAACCAGCTGCTAGCTGTAGCCTGATCTTTGCCCTACAGTCTTGGGAGTGATCTCAGGTCTTCTAGAAAGCAAGTATTTCCCAAAATGTTGAAGCATTTCTTTAAAACCACAGATTTAAAAAGATTAAAAAAACAAAAACACATGAGACCTACAGTACTATATTTTTCCAGAGTATTGTCAAGGCTGATATTTTTGAATGCTTTGATGTTTCTGATGGACTATTATGACGGGACGCAGGATGTGCTTGAGTGTATATTTGTTGCGTGCGTGTATGCGTTAGCTTGGAGGTTACTTAAAGGGAAATGCCACTCGGTTTCAGATTTTATGTACAGTGTAATGTTTCTGCGGTCTAGGAAAGTGCAGTCAGTGGTTATAGAAACATAAATGGTTCTCTCTCTCAAAGCTAAACACTTATCTGGCATTTGATTTTTTTTTTTATAACCTAACAAGACTCATCATGATGTTGAAAATAGCACCAGAAAACCCAGCTGGAGTGTTGTTTCAAGCAGTCTTTACCATCAATGCCTGTTCGCTGTTTCATTTCCATCGCTTTTAGTCTCTAGTTTCTGACGCTGAGAGCCGATTAATTGTGTTTGGTAACTTAATCTGACTGCCACAGATCAGAGGAGCTTTTAAATTGAACGGTGTTCCCTCTGAACCTCGGTGTCTGCTCTTTTTAAGTTCATATTTTAGGTCCAGTCTATTCTGATGCCTTTCTGTCAGTACAGCATTCCAGCCTCTGTGACGTGTAAAGGAACTATGTGGGGAACCTGTTTTGTAATCACAGATCTTATCTAGGTTTCACCATCAAATAAAGTCTACTTTATCTTTCTACTCAAAGTGTAACCACACGTCTCTTTTCTGTCTGCTGAGTTGTAGTACACCATGGTGGCCAGTAGATGGTGCAAGTCTAAAGCACACAGCTCCCTAGCTATGACGATGAACTCCTTTATTAGAACGGTTCTTTCTTTCTAATACATATATTGTAAAGAATATTTTAAAAAGTCAAACCAGCACCATCAAACTTTTTGTCAGGTAGGTTTTTCCAAACATCTATGAGAATTTGCGCACAGATCTGTAGATTCAGGTTTTCTTTCTGTCTCTTCTTCTAATCACAGACTGACCAAACGTTTAGATCAAGGTGCTGTGGAGATCTTTAGAACCACAAGTAAAAGAAAGATAAAAAAAATAATAATAATAATCCAGTAAAAATAAATGGTATGGACAGAAGAATATATATTATATACATAGGAATGATAATAAGGTGCAATAGTGTCCATTAACATGAATAACACAGAGGTATCTGTTTTAGAAATGTGAGTTGTTGTACAGCTGGACTGACAATGGTATGAAAGTAGTCCTGTAGCATTCACTGTGGGAGCAGAGCTGGATCAATCTGTTGGAGAATGAGCTCCACTGTCCCTCTAGTGTTGTGGACGCATCCATGAGGGACAGCAGTTTGTCCAGTGTCCTCCTGTTCCTCATTGAGACAAACATCTCCAACTCATTTAAATATGTGGAAATTTACCCAAAGCATCAAATATATAATATTTTAATTGTGGTAGTCCAGCTCATCCCAACTTGAAGCGCAGACCCTAATCTCAAGGGGTTACAAGACACGTGAAGACTGTTGATGATCACAAGTGTAAGTAATCTGATTTAAATAGTCATTTTATTAATAATTAACCTGTCTACCTTCAGAGGTAGAGTGCTAACGGCTTAGTATCTGTGACAAGGAGCCCAAACGACACCTTTTCGTTCATTTATTTATATGAGAGGTCTTGTAGTGCAGTGTTTTTCAACCTTTCTTGAGCCAAGGTAAATTTTTTTTCCTTGAAAAAAGGCACCACCAACCGAATACGTTATATAAAGCCATTCTTGTCAAACTGTCTTGAAAAGAAATCAAATATTATTTGCAGGTAATGAATTAGTTTTCAAAACATGTTTTTTTTAGACCATTAGGTGAAATTGGATAATTTCCCATGGCACACCTGACGATCTCTGCCTTTTTATCACAAGACAACCACAGACAGACTTGCTTCACTGCCTTCAGCTGGGCCTGGCCTCTGATGCCCACGTCCTCCAACGGCCTTGTGGTGGAACTGACTAGAAAACCTTGACTCCATCTCTACAGAGTTCACCTTCTAACCCCAATAATTAAAAGAAAAAGTGTTTTCTTCCTCTCCCTCAGCTTCTCTTTCATGGATTCAAGCAACCTCACTCCCCTCCTCCCCCCAGATGGATTACTTCCTCATCACCACCACCAAGGCTCTACGGGGTTAAGTTTCCTTTATTCAAGGAGTCCCTTATTCACCAGGTTGCTTCACATGATGAACTCCTTCCTTCTGGGTACAGTACATTTCATTATACTTAATACAGCGGATAAAATAAGGAGTGAACACGTCACCATTTTTTGCAGTAAATATATTTCTACAGGTGCTACTGACATGAAATTTTCACCTGATTTTGCTAACACATGCAAAGAAACCAAACCTTGGAAGTCAATAAAGTCTATAAGTCTATAAATTAAGTGACGCAAGGTAAAGGGATTGGACACAGAGACGCACTCAGGTCCAACTGATGTCCTAGAAAAGGTGCCTCAGTGCCAAGGTGTCACACAAGAAACATAACTGATGCTATTAGTTACAGAAGGATTTGTAAACTGATTGTTCCAGTGAGCACTGTCAGGGCCATGATCTGGAAGTGGAAACAACGTCATTTCACTGTAAACTGGCCACGACCAGGGGCTCCTCGCAAGATTTCTGACAGAGGAGTAAAAAAGAATTATCAGTAGACATGTCCAAGGGCGAAGGACCACAGGTGGAGAGCTTCTGAAAGATATTAGCAGGAACAAATGTTTCAAAGAAAACGATAAGCAACACACTCAACTGTCATGGCCTGTATGAGCAATCACCACACAAGTTTAACCGGGCCCAGCCAATCACCTGAATAGAAAATCTATGGAAAGAACTAAAGATCAGAGTTGATAGAAGAGTCCAGAGGAACCTTAAAGGTGTGAAGACTGTTTGTGTGAAAGAATGGGTCAAAATCACACCTGAAACTGTTGAAGCTTTTAGTATTAGTGTGTTCAATACTTTTTGAGTGTGTCATACTTATCTTACCTGCTGTATCTCAGTCTCTTTGTTTGCCGTTTTGAGTCTGTGGCTTATTTAGGATAACGATTTCTTAGGTGATCATGAAAAAAAAAAAATCTAGAAAGAATAGGACATGTTTGTATCTCAGTATTTTGGGTGAAACTACAGACAAGGGGTTAAAAATAAAGACTATACTTGTCTTCTCACTCCAGCCTCCACTTATTCTTCCCTCTGGGAGGTGACACAGGTCCACAAAAACTCCCACCACCAGACTATTAGACTGTTTCTTTCCCAGAGCCACCCCGTCCTTCAGTAAACACACTTTCATATATGCAACAATGATACAATATGTTTGTTTTTTATTGTCTTGGCTTGTCTTCGCTGTTGGTGGTTTCATTTGGCGGACTGTTTTGTTCTGTGTTGATTGTTACGCAATTTCATTGTCTCACACATACAATGACAATAAAGGCTTTTCACGTCATCTCAGTCCTCGCCTGAATCGACTGACTCGATAAATGTTTCTGTGAATGACCTCCGGGTCTCCTGCACGACTTTTATTATCACTTTCAGCACTGACAATAAAAGACGATAAAAGACACTCGGCTTCATCTTGTGCAAACATTTCTTACGCATTACAGTATCCAGAGGAGACCGACTCTGTCTAAGGATGACCTGCAGTGACAAACAAATGGACTGTAGAGTAATAAAACAATATCTGTTAATTACTCAGACAAAATAGAAAACCTCTCATCATAACAACAATCATTACCACAGACTGATGTTTGCTTGATTGATTATTTTATAAGACCCAGCATGTCATTCGCACCGTTATGGATTTTACACTTTAAAAGGAAAAATCTTACTACATGTTCAATTCCCTCAGGGCTGTTTTGTGCGATCTATTACAAGCAATAAAAACCTTCAGTGCTTGTACACTGTTTAAATCACAGTGTGTTGAGGCGTACAGTGTGACGTCAGTTTGACTCACAGGCAGCTATATTAAAAGTAAATACAGTAGGTGCAGTAAAGGAGTAGCATTACACAAAAACAAAAGCTCTACACGTCATGAATAAAGACTATTAGTGTTAAATTAGACATCTGACAGCTGTTTAGGTAAGAGAAAGTATTTCTATCACTGAAAACATTATGTAACTGTTCTTCTATGTATTGTATGGTGTCTTGGAAAATAAGTCACATACAAACACGTGTTTCCATAATTAATCATATCAATATAATCTGAATAGAATCTAAAGAGTTAAATAAATATATATAATTCAGGGCTGCTACTGAAAAACAGCTAAATGATAAAGACTGCAGTTCCTCAAGTGGCCACTAGATGCTGGCTCCAAAAGTGAGTTAAAATGTTCACGCTCACAGCGGAAATAGACTAGTTAGGCTTCATCTGCCAGCCTCTACTCCGCTCATTCACCACCTTTGATGGTTCTTGAAACTACAGTAGCTGGTTGTCCGATGGAGTCAGGCCCTTCCAAGATCTGAGGACAAAGAGATCTAGAGCATACTGGGACCAAAAGTTTCTCTGCTAGCTATGCGAACTAAAGTTAAATGTGCTAGTGATGCTTGTGGAAGTTATTTCATTCAAACGTATCTTCCCCCATAGTTAATGCTAGCCTAGCAGCATTCAGTTAGCGATTTATGATCAGCTTCACTTATTACAGCCTTTCTCTTCTTCCTCTTTCTTTTTCTTTCTTGTTTTACTCCCAGACAGATTTATACTATTTTAATCGTGCACACATTGCCACTGCAGAGGTTTAAAGTTAGTTTGGTGCCCCCTACAGGCCTGTGCCCAAGATGGCAACGACCCTGACGCCACTTTGAGCTTCAGAAACGCTCAAAACAGTTAAAGGTTAACACATTAAAGTGATATGTCAACAATATGTTCACAGCTTGTTTCTGCTGCCCCGTAGTGGCCAAAACTAGGAAAGAGAACAGAAAATTGTGGAAGAGGCAAAAGTACCGAGGTTAAAACTAAAAAAAATATATATATATATATATATACATAAAATATATGGAAGATAAATGTTCCCTCTCACCAGATGAGCTGCCTATGACATCTGTCCATACCTCCTGCACCAGTGGGTCCTTTCCTCACGACAGTTTGACAGAATAAACCCGGAGCTTGGCGTTACCATGGCGACGCACCTGCCTGCATATAAAGAAAGTGTCAGGCTCCGCTCCGGCATCTCGCTATTGTCGGACTCGTCCGGGGCTTTTGGGGGGGTTTTCTTTGTTTGTTTGTTTTTTCTCTCGCTGCGGCACCGGGGAAAGCTTCTTCCAATGCCTCTGAACTCCTCCGAGAACAACCGGACCGTCTCTGCCTTCACCTCCAAACTCACCCCGGAGGCTGACAGATGCGTGGGACTGGCCATCCTCTCCGTCGGTATGCGCATCTTCTCTTCTTTGTCATTATTGTCTCCGCTGATGCTAAACACAAACACGTATTTTCTTCACTGAACGACACAAAGTAATCAGAAATGTATTTGATGTTTCGTCAAAACAAGACTTTTACTTTTATTTATTTTTTAATTTAACTATTTTAACCATTTTCTAAAACACTTAGACCCGCTAAGTGTCCAGCTAAATATAGGCTATAGCTATATCTTCTTCAATGCTTTATTCACATTAGACTAGTTGTAGTTGTGCATTATACATTTTTATTATTGCCATAAGGCAGATAAAGTGGAGTTTTGTTAAATAATGCAAAATATTGCCTTAATAAAAGTGTTTGTTATTCATAAATTATGAAAGTATTGTTTTATGTCACTATTTTAACAACTTTTTAAAACACCTAAACCCTTCACAAAGTTTAATTAAGTATATATATCTTTTATAATTTCATGTATTGCTTTATTTACATTGAGTGATCATAAGAGTAGTTGCAGTTGTGCACCATTTATGTTTTGCATCAAAGTGTTTGTCTCTGTAAAGTGAAAGATAGTATGTTAAAATACCAGTTACACCATCTCTAATGCATACATTTTCTTAAGTCTATAAGGCAGACAAATATACAGATGATTTGTGTTAACTAATACAATTTTCTAAAACAGACAAACAAACAATGGTTGTTGCCTTTGTTGGATGGCCAGTGTTACGACCCGGCCTGAGGGCTGTAAACACAAACTGGGGCGCATCCTGGCAACCTCTTGGACTTTTCTGCATGAGACCGAATTTCAGAGCTCTCTGGGTGCTGACTTGCACTAGAGTAGGGTTCAGGCAGGGTTCAGTGTTGTCTTCTCTAGAAAGCTATCCTTCAGCGGGTGCTGCCATGTTCATCCATCTTCTTTTGTTATTTTCGGCGTTGGATAGTAGTTTAAAATTTCAGGAAGAGAGGACACCACGATCTAAGCTAGTGAAGATGGAAATGAGAATCTTTAATTGTGTGATAGCACGTGGTAGCAATTTAGAGGGCTTTGTTTTTACCAAAATTGCTCTTAAGGTAGGAGTATTATGTGTAAATATCAGGAGTTACAGGCGCCCAAAATCAAAAGGATTTGTTATTTATGCTTCGTGCGTTGTGGGAAAGTAAGCCCAGTTTTGGTGGATCGCTATTGGTAGTTATGTGAAGACACAGGATGTGATCATCGTGTGGCTCTCCTTTGATGTTGACTCTACTGAGTAAATTTGGATTTTAAGGAAGTGACCATTTTTTGTTTTGGTGTCAACCGCTCACTTCGGCACGGATCCTCTCCTGCTACTCCTGGTGGTTGTGGTGACTTTGTGGAAGTGATCCTTTTCGTTTTTGTGCACGTCACATGTTATGATTTGTCTTCAGTGTAGAAATTTTGTGAAATTCTCATGCGTAGTGTAACGGAAATTTGCTAATAACCTATATATCCATTCCAATGTCCTCCTACAGAGGAGGTCAGAACAGTCAGGATAGACAAGATACGAGGACTTCACCGAGTAACACCTATTAACCATCTCAGCACTGTTGAACCTTGCCCTTCCTCTGTTTAGATGAACCTGTAATTACTGCTAATTCTCTGTGAAAGCCAGAGACCCAGCAGGCTCAGAGGCTCACAACCTCTCTTCCTGCATTAAATCCTCAAAACAAACTGAATGCATCCCGTTTCTCATCAGAATCTATCTCTGTACAAAAGGAAGCTGTTTCCACGACAGCAGGGACGTCTATTCTTGCAAATACTGGAAGACGTGGCATCCTTGGGATGGCAGTACATGTGTCTTTGAGTTTCTTTAAATGCCTAAGAAGACACCACTTCTATAACTCCACTTTATGTTTTTTGGTCCTCGTCACACCAGCTATTTGATCTAATTGTACACATAATGTGTTTGTTTACATGCATGTGAATGTCCTCCTCTTCTCTGCGTAGTTTTGCTCTCCGTTCTGGGCAATGGCCTGGTGCTGGTGATCTGCTACCGGAGGCGGAAGAAGATGATGGGCTCTGAGCTGCTGTGCGTCAACCTGGCCGTGGTGGACTTCCTCTGCTGCGTCTGCTTCTACCCACTCTCCATCCTGTCCTCCTTCCATCACGCGTGGCTCGGGGAAAACATCACGTGTGTTTACTACGGCCTCGGCTGCTACATCTTCGGCCTGTGCGGCATGTTCACCATCACCGCCATCAGCATCCTGCGCTACCTAAAGACCTGCTGCAGCCTGGCTTACGGTGGGGGCTACTGCAGTTCATTTTATGGCAGCTGACACTTGTAGTGCTACATCTTCTGTTTGCAGATAAAGCAAAGTAAAAAAAAAAGAAGTGAGTGCTAACTGGAAAACAAAAGAAACGTGTGACCAAATTCGAAGAACAAACTCAGTGTTCACAAGTGTAATTATAGAACATCGTCTGCATACAGTATATTTTTCTGCAACAACATACAAGGTAGCATGTATTTCTCTGTTCATTCATGTTCTTTTCATGCCACTCTCATGTCTTTACGTCACCTGTGAAGCTGGAGCCAGCATAGCTTAGCATAAAGTCTGGAAACATTGAGAATCGGAGTTGTCATATTTAACTTGTTGTGGTTTTTGGTTTAAAAGGTTTACAAGGTTTAAGAAGAACGCGCCCATCTTTTTGCAGTTGACATTTGGTCGCTAGTGGATGTTACAGGCTGTGACTGTTGACTAGGGAACCGCCTTGTACATTTCCCACCACAGATATTTCCAAGTGCAGAACAAGCAGAACGTAAAAACATTGCTAATGTATGGATGGAGCTAGCTCTTGTTGTTGTTGAGATATTTTTACGCATAGAGTGAGGCTAGCAGTTCTCCCAATGGGCAATCATGAGAGGAGTAAAAGCTGCTAGAAAGAAACTAGGGATGCACCAAAAGTTTTCGTCCGAAAACTAAAAAGGCACTTTTGGGCCATTTGGGACACATTTATCGCTGAAACAATACTGCTGAAACAGGTTATTTGATTTTTGGCCAAATTTTTTCAGTGCATCCCTAGATGAAAGCAAATTTTCCACCGTGTCAGACTGTTCCTTGACGTATTTGCTGAGACTTAATGTATGATCTGTAACTCCAGGTTTGTTTCCTCTTCACAGCGGCCTGGCTGAATGAAGCTAACATCCGCCTGGTGTGCTGCGCCATCTGGCTGGTGGCTGCAGTGTGGTCCTCCTTCCCTCTGTTCGGCTGGGGCGAGTACGTCCCAGAGCCCTATGGACTCTCCTGCACGGTCGCCTGGAGGGGTTATCACACCTCAGCGAAGGACGCCTTCTATGTCATCTGCTCGTTCGCCTGCTTCACGCTGGTCCCCGTCCTCCTCATCGTGGTGTCCCAGTGTCGGATCCTCCACAAGGTGTCCCATTTCTCTTACTCGCTGTCTGCAAGAGGCATCCGCAACAACCTGCGCCACGCCGAGAAGCGGCTGTCCATGGTGAGCTTTGGTTTTAGACTTAAACATTACTTGATATGAGTTTTCTTCAACACGACCGAACTGAAGATTCTTAAATCTTTACGCAGACTTTTGAGAAACTGGTCTTGAGTCTTGTGCCACTATAGATGTTTTGATAAGTGGTTCCTTTTCGTCTGTTTTAGTGAAAAGCTTGAAAAACTTTGGGATTTTGCTCTGGCATCATGAAGAACTAATGTGATGCTAGTAGAAGGTATTTCATTCAAATGCTTAAGTCCCGACTTTAATCCAATAGAAATGCTGTGCAAAGGACTGATCAGCAGTTGCCGAAAACGTCTAGTTGCTGTGATTGCTGCACAATGCGTTGCTGAACAATCTACGTTAATCTACGTTAAGGACACTGAAAGTCTAAAAGTCATACAGGAGACTTGTAACGTTAATAAGAGTGCAGATTTTTGACAGGTCTACATATCGTCCTTGAAGCCGATCCTTCCAGTTTTTAGTAATGTGTTGGACAGTTCTTAACCCAATTTTAGTAGTTTCTTCAATCTCCTTAGATGTTTTCTCTGCTTTGATGCATGGCAATGATTTGACCTTTCTCAAACAGACTGACATCTTTTCCACAACCACAGGATGTGTCTTTAGACATGGTTGTTTAAGAAATGAGGAGCTACTCATTGCATCAGTTGGGTTTAAATAACTTGTTGCCAGCTGAAACATGGAAACTATGCAGTAATTATCCAATAGGAGGATCATACCTATTTGCTTAGTTAAATCCAAGTGGCGACTTTTTTTTTGGTCAGGCAGTGTATAAATAAATAACTAATCACACAGCTGAGATGTTTTTATATCTCCAGTTATCATGTAAAATGTATTTACTAGGCTTGTGTAAATGTCTCCAGATATGTCAACTACCAAGCTCATACATGAGACACATCTTTTTATACTACCTGGAAGCACATGCTGTTTTTCTTTTTTATCCCATTCACCCTTTTTGTTATTCAGTCGTACATCCCATTGTGTGTGTTCATTGTGTTTGGTGAAAGCTCAGGTAATTTATTCTCCCCTCAGCTTTCAAGGAAAACATGCTTTGCTCTGTTGTTTGATGGCAGCTTAAACGATGTTCAAGTGGATGGCAGTTTTTGCCTCGTCTTTGTTACGTCAGAGCCACAGTGGTTAGCCTTGTTGCTGTATTCAAGCCGTGCACACACACATACACACACTGTTGTGCTTGTATGCTGTATTATAACTTGATGACGCTATATTTTTTTATCTCAGCTCTATTCTTGTTTCTCCACGTGATTGAGTTTAACCTCTAAATTTATCACAGTATAAAATTTACAAACTCAATGTATGGGATCGTTTTAGTCAACCTTGTTTTAGGCTGAGATTTCCAACCTTCAATTAGCGTATGCTTTATCAGATGCAAAGTCTGGCCCTAGACACTTGAATAAATAAGATTCTCAACCTGTTATTTTAAAGTGTACAAGCTACACAAAAGTAAAGCTCAGCTCAGTTGCATAAACTGAAACATGTGCAACAAGTGCTACAAATCAAATGGTTAACTGTCAAATAGATTCAAGCACAAAGTCCTAATATCAAACTATCCAGCTCTGCAGCAAACAAATTATAATAAGAAGACAATTTGAAAACATTTGACGACATGAACTGCTCCTCAAATTTGAAGCTAAAGCGAGTAGAGCGCCCCCTGGTGTCTGGCTGCAGTATAGGTCATAAGCTCCACACCGCCCATGTTAGTGGATGGGACTTAGGCCAAACTAAAACACTAAAATACACAGTCAAATAAGAATTTTCAAGGGTGGATTCTGTCATTTGAGGTAGTTAACAGTGTAATCCAGCATTTCCTTATAACTGGTGGAGGTAGAGCAGAGCACAGTACTGTTTAAACACAAGTAATTCTGGAGGAAGTGTGGTCAGGTCATCGATACTGTGGCTGCATGTAGCTCCACTCTCCAATCATACTGTGCCAATCTCAAGATGGCGCCGCAGCCGCCTGGAAAATTGTAAATTGTGTCTGTGTTGGCATAGCAACAAAGAGATGAGGCTGTGGATGATGAGGTCAGACATTTACAAAGCTGTAAAGCATGACATCTGTTTACAGCTTAAAATAAAATAAAATGACCTTGTGTCCTGTTCATATTCACATGACTGGTGGAGATTAGTCAAGAGAAGACGTTTTAAGCTGCTTTGCCACATGACCACTGCTTTGTTTTTTGAAAGAAAGAAGACAGTTACCCAGGAAATGTGCTGCACATGTGTCTAGGGTGCGTCAGCAGAGATGATTCATCAAGTTTTTAAAGCGCTGATGAGTTTCCAGAGTAAAAAGTTGTCATCTCTTCTCTGCTGCTTCCTCTTCCAGATGTTCTTCTGCATCAGTTTGGGTTTCGTGATCGCTTGGGCCCCCTACGCCGTCGTGTCCTTCCTCTTCATTTTCCACAAGGGCAACCAGTACATGGCCCCCGAAGGTTTTGTTTTACCTGCCCTCTTCGCCAAAAGCTCTCACATCTACAACCCGTTCATCTACTTCTACTTCAACAGAACTTTCCAGCGGGAGTTTCGTAGCCTGGTTCTGTCATTCTACCACAAGCTGGGGGGAAACCGGGTCGGGGTCCGCACTTCCTCAGCTCCTCAAGCCCAGTACCCCATCCACATTCAACTCCAGGAACGAGGCTGCAACCAGAAGAAGAGCTTTGGTTTGTCCCGGGACAGAACTCACAGCAAGACCAAGCCCAAGAGCAGAGTAACGCACACAAGCAGCAACTGTGTCCATGGTCGGATAGTGTACACCTGCTGGGGGTCCACGTCGAAGAACGGACCCAACATCCTGGACAGCAAACCGACCAAGAACTCTCTGCCTGTCTCTTTATGAACTCAGCCAACTCAAACTTAACTGCTTTGTGAAGGACTCTCATCTGGGTTTGATGCACAACTGTTCAGGGCACATTACTGAAATTACTGAAATCATAAACAAATCACTTTGTTGATTAAACCTATATGCAGCTTAATCAATGTAGGACACTAGCTTGTGAATTGCGACATTATATTGTGGTAAATATTGTATTTCATGATTTGAAAATTTGGCTTTAGTTGTTATCACTGATCAAGAAGAAACAGGAATTGTCCATTGTTTCCTTTGATGCTTTTTAAATGAATGTCTTTGTTGTTTCCATGTAAGTATTTGTTCAGCTATATTTGTAGCAGTATATTTAATTAGCAAATATAGATGTATATATTTTTCTTTCTGAATTTATTTATTCACGTCTGCTCTATTAATAGTTTTGTCTGTTTAAATGATTATTTTTTTTACGAAATGTTCACTGATTTTCACTGACTCGATGAAGCTAATAACACACACTCTGCCAGTTTTTATATCTCTAATTAAACAGACGTTTAAGCTGTGAATTTGTCCTCAACATGAAGTATCCTTTCATTCTTTTGTTCTCATGTAACAGGCCTACGAAGAAACCGATTGCTTTATGAGTTTAAAATTAGTTTCAGTAATTTTGAGGGAAATCTAAAATAATGATCAAAGTAGGATCATTGGGCTCTGAATGGTAGTTTGAAGTTTGAATGGTAGTCTGTCTCATTTCTATACTACGGAAGCCCTAAATGGCCAAGCATTCATACATTTTATTTCCTCCATTTTCCCGAGATAACGAGATAATTTTCTCGAGATCTTGTGATAATAAAGCTTTGTTTTCCAAAGATAACGATATAATTAATTTGTGATCTTGATTACGCTCACTAATGTGTCTATTGTCTGTAATAGCAAGTGTCAGGCCTTGATTGTAAAGATATGTGACGCGGTTATCAATACGCTCCTGCTCCTCTGACATTGCTACACTGAATGATGTTTCCTGCAATGATTTAATGTAGTCTACTACAATATTGTTTTGTTTTCTTGAGATCTCAAATTAATTATATCGTTATCTCGGGAAAACAAAGCTTCATTATCACGAGATCTCGAGAAAATTAACTCGTTACCATGGGGAAATGGAGGAAATAAAATGCATGAATGCATGGTCATTTAGGACTTCTGTACTATACTGAAGCAGAAATGCATAAAGAAATGTAAAAAGAAAAGACTAATGTTTGGGATAAATAACAGGAAACAGAGGAAGTCCATTCAGTCACTTATTTTGTTTTTATTTGGCACTCTCAGGCCTCCTCCTTTACACTGTAAATTATACATAAAAATGTCAAAGACAAAAGAAGCAGTGTGTGGAAAAAAGGATTGAGCATGACGCACAGTTGGGTCAAAAAGTCGTGACTGAGAATGGAAAGCGAACGAGCAGAGAGACCAGCAGGAGACTGGTCTATGTTAAATCAATAAAGAGGGAACAGCAGCTTTTAGAGCTTCTGTGTGTTCTTGTCGGACGTGTTCAAAAATCATAAATGGGAGCTGTTTGTCGTGCAGGTGAACTCTTAGTGGTCCTCTAGGAGCCGAGAGCTTTAAGGCACTGAATATCTTCATTTCTATTGTTTTATCATTTACACAAAAAAAAAGAAGAAGAAGAATTACAGAACATCTTTTTTTCTTAAATTAATTTTGCATTTGTTTTAATGTTGTGTTATCTAGCAGGATGAAATTCACACGTGTGGATCGAGTGTCGACACAGACAGAACAAAATCAGATTGGGTTTAAATTAAATTTTATTTTTTATTATTCTGTGAGGAAGTCATGCGTCATTATCCTAAATAGCCTCAGTATCCTCAGATTTGTATTCTGTCCACAGTCTGATTGTGTGCTGACTTAAGAGCTGCATGAATGGAAAGAACACACACAGAGCAGAGCTCATTTTATTCCAAACGATTTAAGAAGTATCACACATGTTGACGGGTGGCAGATTAACTTGTATCTGCAATTCAGTGTGACTCAGTAATGAAAATGTCAGCATACAGTACTTGTAAAAACAATGAGTTACATGGACGGATAAAGGGAGAGCCGGCGTTTTGTTAATCCCTCCATCCTCCTTGACCTCTTTCAATCTCACATGACTTCCTCTCTTTGCCCTAGTCATAATTGCCACATGAGTTGCATTCTGCTCAGGCTTTCTGGAAAGAGCTGGTGATCGTGGTTGCGTTGTAGGGACACAAATCGAGCTAAAAAAAAAAAAGTATTGGACGTGCTCTACGTGGACCAAATGGACAAAAAACTGAGTCAGAGACCAAAAACTGAGCAACTTAAAAGACTCGCTTCTAATCTGATTTGCTCCAATGCCTCCAAGTGGGCTAACAAGTTATCTCTGCAGGCACAAAAGAAAACAAACACAAAAAGGACGTTGATGTCCCCAGCAGCCAATTGTAAAATAGCATACAGTATAATAAACACGATCCGTTTGCAGACCGTCTGATCAGGCTTTTCTGGGTTACACCGCATCCTCAAATGAATTACGTCACATCCGCAAACACGTGAGAAATCAAAACGTGACAAAGGGTGTGACATTTTGATTTCAGCCGACAGAAATACCAAATGAGGCTCCTGGTTAATAGAAGCCGGGTCAGACCGCTTCCATGAAAGGTCATCAGAGACGCAATGTTTACTCTGCCTTTGTGTATGTGCTGCCGATGATGTAACCTCTTGATGTAGCTACAATAGGCTGCATTGATGAGCGAAGCCACAAAGCAATCACAGTCCCCCTCCCACCCACCTACCTCCTCAACCATCATTCAGATCAGCAGAGAAACGTCATTACAGATTCATGTATGAACTCAACACACAGGGCTTCAGAGAGCAAAGAAAGAGCAGCGGTAATCCATCTAAAAGGCTGGTGATGATCAAACAGAGGTATACCAGTCTTTGGCAGGCTACTTTTTTTTTTTTTACTGCCAGTTAACACACAGGTCTATTAAAGAAAACTCTTATGAAACGGCCCAAATCGAAGTGGCGCGTAATACCGAGTACATTCACAAAATAAGTGGCGGGGCTAACCGCTGCCAAAAAAACAACCGAGATCAAACCAGAAGCGAAAACAGAGGCCTCCGCTGAATTGGCTCCACGCTGAGCTTTTGATGACGGCGTGGAAACCATTAACTTTCTCCAGACACAACTAAACGGAGTCCTCCAGGATCGGGGCCAGCTCAAAATGTCGATGGCAAAAGAGCACAAGTGCTGTTTGTTTGTTGGAGCGTCTGCGCCGCTGACAAGCTAGTCCGTGTTCAGTCGAAAACATTTTAGGTCTCGCGGAAACGAAGGCCTTGAATTTCCCATTAGACAGAAATGTCAGAATGAGAAAGATTACAGCTTCCTCCGTCTGTTTAGGTACCAAAGAAAGCTGGATATGTTTTTTGCTTTTTTATTTTGATAATAAAAGAAAATGAAAAAGAAAGAAAGAGCAAGGCCAAAAAAACGTGGCTCCACTCCATGCTGCCTGAGCGAATGACTACCCATAGAGATCCCTAAAGGTGATCCCTAAATAACCACACAAGTTAACCTCTTAAATTATCCACACAGACTTGGAAGTGAAATGCTTTAAACTATAGTGACTTATTAATATGAACTGTCTACATTTTAATCCTAATATATCCGAAAATAGTTCCTTTTTATCATAATTAACGTAAAACACCACGTCACTATCTCAGTATTAATCCACTAAAACAGATTTAAGGCTCCTACACTCAAACTGTAAGTCCAACAGATGTAAATGAACCTGTCGTCACCAATACAACTACAGTACATGTGCCATCAGTTCCAGCGTATTAAGACATAAAACCAGAAGAATAACAATGTTGAGCAACTCTTTTAAAGTGTATTTCGTTGTTTCTGTGTTTTTTTTTTTTCTTCTGTTGAATCTAATATACAGTAATAAGTGTGAAGAAGTGCTCTGACCTGCGGGACTGAACTTAAATGTCATCTTCCCTTTTTCTGCTGAAGAGTTTAGTTTCGGTTTCCTGGTGCGTTTACAGAAACGGGAAGATGTTTTAGTAGTTTGGGGATTTTGGTTTGTCTGCTTATCTAGTTCAGGTGGGAGGGCTGGAGCTTATCCCAGCTCTGACTGGACGAGAGTTGGGGTAGACTCTGGACAGGTCTCCAGTCTATCCCGGGGCTAACACAGAGAGACAGACAACCATTCACACTCGCACCTACAACCAATTTAGAATCACCAGTTAACCTAACAAGCATGTCTTTGGCGATAGGAGGAAGCTGGAGAACCTGGAGAGAACCCACCCAAATCATCTAAATAATCATCTAATCATCTTAAGAGTGTTTTGATTGAAATGTTTTAGGCATCTACCAGGAGGCTGGATTAGCTGGAGAGCTCATCTACATATCTGATTATGACTTGCTCCAGATAAAAGACTCATGAACAAAACATCCGCTGCTTTCAGGTGCCTGTTGGAAATTACAGCATTATGTATATAATGACTTTGTATGAATGAGGAGCTAGTTCAGGGTTTGGGCGGCACAGTGGTGAGGTGGTTAGCACTGATGCCTTACTTACAGCGAGAACATCCCAGCCAACTGGACCTTTCTGTGTGGAGCAGAGATGGGCGATATGGACTAAAAAATTTGTCCCGATAATTTCTGCCATTTATCACGTTAACGATAAAAATGGCAATAAATAAACTAATCCTTTTGACTGTACTGCATTGGCAATTTTTTTTTTTTTTTTTTTTTACCTGAGACTTTGGATGAAGTCGACGCTGCTTCTTGCACATTTTCTTCCTATTCTGGTTTGAGCTGTGTTTTAGTGGCGTTACTGTCCTCTCTATGCACTATTTGTTTGCAAACCTTGCATGTTGTAAATTGCTGCTCCGCATCAGACTTTTAAAACCAAACCAATTGAAGATAATGTAGGTGGAGCCTCTTCTAAGAACGAGCTCCTCGTATCTGCTCCGCCTTCCGCCGTTATCAATTTGCCCACACTTTTTTTGTGGCATACCCTCTACGGGTGGTATCAAAGGGACAAGCAACCTATATGGTTGTTTAGTTTGTGTGAGAATCAGGACAGGAGGTGTGTCCATGGCTCCACTGTGATTGGCCATGCTGGGTCAGACATCTTGCAACTTAATTTTCAGGAAAACTTTTGCGCTCCTCACCTACTAAGATAATTTTTGCTTCAAATAAAAACTGGGATAGGCTACAGCCCTCCCCCCCAGCGACCCTTCACAGGACAAGCGGTCACAGAAGATGAATGAATGAACCACATTTTTTTTTTTTTATGTTAAGCTAAAATCTGACTTTACAAAACACACAGAACATTTGTGGTAGACTCTCGGACACAGACATAAGGAAATCCTCCTCTAACTATGAAAGCTCAACAGTTCATCTTTATGCACATATTCTGAATGTAGTGGGGACGTGGGGGCAACCTGTGAGGCCCTGTGAGATTCTGGCTGTCACAGCATCTCACCCTCGTTAGCCTGGAAATGGGGACAAGGCAACAGGCCCTGATGGGACACACCGCAATCTCATTATGAGAGCAAGCTGCCTCACTGGAGCGTAACAGGACGGGCCGGTGTGGAGGGACGGAGGGAGGGATGGCTGGAGAGGGTATTTCCATTTAGTCTTTGTGTGCCAGCCAGGCCTCCATTGTTTAAATCCTCATTAGCACCACTTAGAAAAAGCTGTTGTGCGGGACAGTAGGCGTCATCCGCTCCTCCCAGCTCTTTCACAGCCCTCGAACTGGGGCGCAAACACGTTCTCCTCTACTTTGCAAAACTACAGTTTGAGGACTCGCTCAGCGGAGCCACCATGGACACTCCAGATTGTGGATTTGCAGAAATGAGGAGAGGAAGCTACGATGACGCTGCAGACTCACTGCGTCCTGTGAGTATCGATCCTGATGGAGGCGACCACTGGGTGTGACTGTGTTAGCTGTTCCAGGGTCCTGTATCTGACACTGCAGCAGCACACTGAAGCATCAGATTCATCAGTGTACCTGGGTTCAGAAGGGATGTGATGAAAATGAGGAAGTTTTACTTCAAGGGCAAGGAGTGAATCATGCCACGCTGCTGAGCTGTGCATGTGTGAAAGGAAGCAGACCAGATGTCTGACAAGTGTACGCTGTCAGTGATGGGGGATGCACCAAAGACCACCGCAGTCTCTTCACACTAAGAACTGAGAATCAGTGTTAGGTGGTGGTGGTTAGTTGATAGTTGAAGCCGCCATTTGTTGACTTTTATGTTAATAAAGCTTCTGATGCAACTCAAGAAGCTATGGCGTGCCTCCAATATTTGGCTAGACGAGACCAGTACATGATTTTTGTGTCTCAGGCCACTTCCATCCATTTTTGACAGATATTTTTGCTTATGTTGCTGAATCATACCTGGGAGTGGCGTGGTTAGTAAGCACACATCATATTCTTGTGTGTGCTTAGTCAGACTTGTACACTTAAAAGTGGTACGAGGTCCAACCGACAAGGTGCTTAGTCAGATATGAGATGATGATATTGATGAAAAGCGATCCGTGACTGAAAGAGGCTTATTTATCGTGTCTCTCAGATCAAAGTAAGTTTTATTCTGTTGCTAAAACTTGTCCCGGAGTTATGCCAAAGTCTCCCTCACCATTGGTTCATGTGTTTCTTTTACCTTCCCCTAGCTAACCCGACCTTAGCTGTATCACAACCTATAGACGCCCTAACCTACGTACTGGTGCGAGTCATTTATACTGGTGCATTCGACAGTCTGGCTCGGTCTGTAAGAACGCCCCCCAAAGTCAGTGCTGTGTCTTTTTAGCTATCGGGTTAATTTTTGTTTCTACGTCCTGTTTCGTCACTTTCAACAATGGTGACGGGTACTTTTGCTGAAATTCCGCATGTTTGCATCTCCAAACCTCCTCCGTTAACCTTTCCCCGATGTGTCCCATCTTTATTGATCCAAAACAATCAATTCGAAAATTGCAGAGATGGCGAAGCAGCTGGAAATATTAAAGCGCAAGCACGCTACTACCAGAAAGACCAATCACAGCTCCTGCGGTCTGTATCGCTGTGGTGCGTAGTTACATTTCTGGGGAGGTGCACATCAGCTACGGCGCTAGCGTCTGCACAGGGCCTGCGCTGTCACCATAGCTACAATGTCAAATTGACGCAGAAGTCTAGACCGCTTACTGGGAAAGGGACAATAAGAGGAACCAAAGGTTTACTCAAGACCTGTCATGGTTTTGGTAGAAAGTTGACTGGAGTCAGAATATGAAGCAGCTGCTGATGTGACTGCACCTTCAGGGAGGAGCACGGGGCCGAGGTGTTACCCGTGCATACCAAATAGTTTTAGGTCAAGGTTAGGACCTTTGATTTGATCTCAAAATGCACATGCAGGTTGTTCTGGACCGCTTTTACTTTACTTTTATGTGCAATTAGCTAAGACGACTTCATCAGAATGGCAATCCTGCTTCTGTAAATACAAAAGTGGTGTCTGACTTCACAGCTGAAAATAGTCTCCCAACAGTGCACTCCAACAATCCAACAATCAACAGGTGATGATAGCACATTGTGAAGTGCATGATGGTGACACTGAGTCATGAGGCCCGCGGAGAAACGTTCCTGTTATAGAGCCATTTCATATTTTGTATTACAAGTCAAGATTCTTTTAGAAAAGCGGAATAAGGACGCTTTTAAAGAAATTTACAGTGATGACACTACACATCAGCAGTGTTTACACACAGCGACATTCATTAGTCCATCCAGGACTCAAAGCAACAGCAGCTGTAGACGGGTCAAACCGAGCCTTTGTGTCGTTGACCTGGTCCAAGATGAGTCACCAGACTGGACGTGCCAGCCTGGCTGCGCAGGCCGGAGGCCGGAGGCCAGAACGGGATGCTTTGTCGAGTGTTCCAGCTTTTGTTTGTTTTGTGTTGCTGTGTTTTCTCCTCATTTTAAATTCTGCCTCAACCCAGTTTCCCAGTTCATCCAGCAATTAGAGCACAAGAGCTGCCCCAGCAACACGGAGAGCCTGTTTGTTTTCCTTCACTCAAATCAACAAATGCGTGTCTGTTAGACTGTTCCTGCTGGGAAAATGAAAAGATAGATTAATTTGGGACTGTGGAAACATTATAAATTATCACTGTCATTATCTGAGCTGATCCAACTTGCATAGAGGCTAAATTTTTAAAGCGTCAGCGGGTCATTGACGTGGTTTTATTCTGACATTATCTGTTGATTGGAAGTCGAAATTATAACCCTTTGTAGATTTTAAATTCAAATTTTATGTTTATTTATAATATTTAAAGCAAAACTAAAATGAAAACGCATCAGATCTGTAATAAGAGAATATAAAAAGATTTACTTCAAAATTTATTTCATTTTAATACACCCAGATAAACATAAACTCAAGACTATTTTTGATGAATTTTCCTGTGGTTTGTGCCCTTTTAGGGCGTTTTAGGATTACTTCTCAAAGTCGATATCTTTTATTAGCGTTATAATTAAGGATGCATGGCTTAATATGAAGCTGAACGGAGATTTTGTTTCCAGTGTAATGGCTGTGTTTAAACATAAGATGGATTCATTTAAACATCTCCTTCAGTGACGTCAAGCCAAGCCAAGCCTCTTGACAGAGTGAACAAAACCATCTGAACCATTTTCTGTTAAATGAGCTCTTATAGGAGTTTAAATCATTTTTTTGAGCATGTGGAGGAGCATTTGGTCCCTCGCTGCATTTTCTGGTTCCTTCTTTTCTCCATTAAAATTAATAGTCCAAACAAGGATGCCGTATACGTCCACAGAGGAGGACAACCATGTATGCCAGGGGGATGGGAGCAGGGTCAAAGAGGTTATATAACCTGCACAGTGATTTCTACACTGACACAAACGTTACATATGATTTTACTAATGTGTGTCCTTTTGTTTTCTTGCAGCACCTCAGACACCTAGCTCAGAGACGACGCTCTGCTCCATCGCTGGTCTTTGGGAAGGCTTTGGGGATGCCTTGGTCTCCTATCAGGTGTGCAGATCATCGTTTTTACCATCCACTGTGTATTTTCCAGTGGTCATGTCGGTGCATTTGCATTATTCTGTCCACCCCTGTGGCGTAACACACTCCCAACAAAGAGCAACTAGCAGAGGGACAAACCTCACTCATTTTTTTTTTCTGCAGAGTGGGTTATCAAGTAGTAATTAATTATAATTAAATTATCTCAACGTTTGATGCAAAAAAAAGGGCCCTAAAATGAGAAATCAATGATAATAACTTCAGAAACACCATTTAGAGCTTTGGAAAATGCCGTAAATGTCAAGGGTCAAACCGGCTGTGCGTCGCGTTTAAGGAAAGAGTTTCCCCCCAAGATTATGAGGAAATGTCAGTGATGTGGCACGAGCAACACTTTTCGTTTGCATATGTAACCACACTGACCTGCAGCAGACCTGATTACCAGAAAGCTTTACAGCTGCAGCAGGTGTTGGTGCAGTTAGTGAGAACCACCGTAACAACAAATACAACAGCTGCTGGCTGCAGGTGTGGGCAGGTTGTTGTTTTTCTGAGATGGTCCGATATTCACACACATTTTCATAAATACTAATAAGAACCTTTACAAAATAAAGTAATACATAGCATGGCAAATCATTTACATTGAGAATGTAATGTTTATGAGAGAGCAGCATTTAAAAAGGAGCCATGTGAGCATCTGCATTACATTCAGGCTCAAATACACCCAAAGAGAAAACACAAAGGTGCCTGACATAAACAAATGAACTATTATTAGTGGATGGATACAGAGCTAATACTTGACCTGCATCAACTAATGGTGTGTGATAATGTATATGAATTTCTTCAGCAGCTTATAAGTGCCCCTTTTGCATCAGGGTTTTTTTTTAGCTCCTCCCTCCTGTTTCCCAGGCGACAGATGGGCAACATAACAAGTGTCAAGACTGAATGTGGTGAGGTTGATTTTCTTTGTTCTAAATGTCCTTTGGTTAATGAGCAGTTTGCCTCAGAAAGTAGGTTTCCTTGAAGTCATCACATGGCGCTCAAAGAAACTGACAACAAATGTCCAAATGGCTCCTCACTTAAAACAGAATAATAAAAAAAAAATCTATACTGAACTATAATTCACGGTTATTAATTTATTAAATCACAATTTTTCATTATTTTCATATCAAATATAGTAGCCACAGTCAAGAGTGGATTTATTTATTTATTTATTTTGATTTAGCCCCCACTCTATTTTACTTTCTTATCATGGCACCCTCCGGCCTACAGGTGGCAGCACACAGGAGCGTAATCCGAAAGCTCTGATCCCTCCATGTGTTCAGGCTGACACATTACTATCACCCTGCAGACCACACAGCCTACTCACTTCAGGCCACAAGCGCAGATGTTCCTGTGGGGATTTACACAGCGGCGTTTTGAAACAACAATCTGCATGTTAAACTTCACTCCACCAAATGCGAGAGCCAAGACAAAAGATACTGATCTGACAGTGAACCAGGCTGTGGCCTTCATTGCAGAACCGCGAGCAGGATGACCTTTTCAGACTTGGCCATGTATATTTGAAGATTTCACTGGAACTTGTTTTGCCGCATGCACAACAAGCCTATCCAACAGTTGTACGAAAGCATTGGGATATTATCTGTTATTACAGTAACACAGAGTCAAGCACAGACGCTCCTGTGGGGAGTCTTATCCATTCAGATCTTGACTGTGAATTTTGAAGCTTCTCTTTTTCAATTTAGGAAAAGTTTAGCGACTCAATTTAAACAAACTTAATATGTTTTAAAGGCTGTGTCATGTCCTATGTGATAAAATGTACAATTAATGCCTTTTATTGTGAAAGGTCAGTGATTTTACCATATATGGTTTCTTGTCCTGAAGTGGTAAACAAATGTAAACATGTATTTAGACCATTAGAGCATGAGTGTGCTGATTCGGACACTTGTCAACATACACATTATCACATTAGACAACGTTAGTTATGCAGAGGTGGACCTTACAGACTACATCTGACCTGAGAACGTTGCCTCAATCTTTTCTGATTGGTTGGACTTCTAAACCTCATTAAGAGGCAATGGGATGCATTTTAAAATGTTGAAACTTTAACCCTTTATTGTTACAGTTAAGCTATAAACAGGAACAATGACAAAATTATTGAAGTGAACTCTCTTGTCTGATATCTAAGTTGTCAGGCAGAATGGAGACAGCTTAGTCTCACGGTTACCTTAAGTTGATTTAGTCCTCTGACCAAGAACCCCTGCAGTATTTATTTAGCTGTTACACTAATATTTCCAAAACACTGCACTGAGCTAATTAACACTTTTCCCCAAGACAAGACTCATGATGTAATTTGAATAGAGGTCATTTTCAACTTTGTTTTTGCTTTGATCGATCAACACAAACAGTTCAGTCGCGTCAGCACACCTACAGAATGTTTAGGGCCCGGTCAGGTCAGATGTGTGGGCACCGCTTCACCTACAGCGTTTATCGCTTTAACCTTTCTGAGTTGTCATCGCCAGTCGTTGGGGCCGGGACCACCAGAGCACCCGGTGGGCGAGTCCTTTAGATCAAAAGACAAATGTCAGACACATCCCACTCTGACACATCCACACACTCAACGCACAAACTGCGCATGCATCGTGAGTTTCCTTGAGAGGGGGTGCTTTGTGGGTGTTAGTTTCACTGCAGTGGGACTGCGCTGACGTAAAAGTACCGCTATAAGGAGAGGTGATTAGCCATTCAGACGTTAAATATAATCATTCCTGAACGCAAGCTCAATATTATTTATAGTAGCTGACTCGTATCAAGGACGCAGAGATGTTTTAATTAAAGCAGCAGTGTGTGTAGTCAGTGCCGTTGTATGATATATGTTGTTGGTAAGTCCACAAAAAGCTCTCCCACTGTTTGATTTGCCGGCATTTTATGTGTCATCTTCTATAGGCCACAAGGCCAAAACAGGGTGACAGGGAAAGTACCTGCACTGTGACAATTTGAATTTGTGCCCTGAACCCAGAGGCAGTGGGATGAGCAATCACCAAAAGTGGTTTCACAGTCGCTTCGAACAAATAACAACTCTTACTTGTTTGGTTTGCACACTGGCTGTTTGTTTGACACACAGCGAGGGACCGACGACACCTGATAGATATCTTTTAATCCTAGAGTTACATTTCGCCGATAAGGCGTGAAAGCATCTTGTCAGGGGAGTACGGTTTGTTTTAAAATGTCACCGGAGATTAGAATGAATCCATTACATAATAAAGCAAAAGCATCCAAAGTCAATTATAGTTTTTCTATTTTAAGACTCCAGTTTGTTGGAGAAGGTCAGGGATGTCGGAGAAATAAAAAGGAATATCCAAGTTTAACGCATCTCAGCTGAGCAAACAGCCAAGCCTAAGTCAATAAGTTATTACGAGTGCTTTCCTCTGTGATTCATGTAATGAAAAGATATTTCTCATATCATTGATATATTGATCTTACTTGGTAGGCGATGCCTCTTTCACAGATCTGACATTTTTTCTTCAGATTAGAGAATTACTCAAGGATCAGACCATTGGAGGATATTGACTTCAGTGCTCTTTTCAGATTTGTTTATTCTGAACATTCCCCACGAGGCCTCAAGGGACCTGAAAGGATTTTGAAGAACATATGATATCCAAAACGTCTGAGACAAAACTCTGCTGGCAAAGGGAAAGTAAAGAGGCCAGCCACTAGTTAGATAAATTAATTCATTCGTGATGTCTTACAATCTTTTGTGGCGATGACATTAAGAACAAAATGTCTTGGAATAAATTCTTGGTGGTAAGTCTGTTATAAATTTTGATGAAGCGTTCTGGGATGAGCACTAACTACAAGGCAGGCTCATGAATACCATATCTGTTTTTAACCATCTGCTTTCATAAGGTACTCATGCAAAGCTAATGCAATGGTTTACATATGCATTTTGAAATATAGAAGAAAATGATCTCTTGGAAAATGGTTCATATTCGTGTTTAGGAGGTTATATAACTGTGTTATGCAGTGGGAGCTAATGCTCAGCTCAGGAGCAAAAAGGCTGAAAGCAGAGGTGAGCAGCAACTTTGATTAAAGTAACAACAATTAAATCAGTATTAAAATGTGTGAAAAGGAAAAGCCAGGCTAGCAGTTTTAATTGTTTAATTTTGACAGTCTCTTAGTTCCATATTTTACTATTTTACTATTACTAATAATAAAAAATAATAAAAAAATGTCACAAAGGGCAGCACGGTGGAACAGTGGGTAGCGCTGGTGCCTCACAGCAAGAAGGTCCTCAGTTCAAATCGAGAGGGTTTGATTCTCAGGGCTTTTCTGTGTGAAGTTTTTTTCATGTTCATGTGGGTTTTCTCCGGTTACCTCCCATCGTCAAAGCACGAGTGCTAGGCACGGGGTCAGGTTGGCTCACAGTGGCGGCACGCACGGGCACAGCGCCTCAGAACTAACCCTCCATCCGACCATGCAGTTTCGTTGGACATTGTATAATGGCAAAAAATAAAGCGCGCACTTTGATTATCTTTAACCCTCGTGCTACCCTCTTGCATGCTCTCTATCTGTCTGTAGCACGAGGGTTAACTTGTACAAAAGCCAGAGTCTAAAAGTGGAAAATGTTTTATATCTATGCTACACTAAAATAAGGTAATCTAAGCTAGGCAAAGATAAGCTAACAGTCCTAAATAAGGAAAATGGCATTGACAAACTACATTAGTTATCTCTTTAAGTAAAGATTTTATACTAAAACAAAATCTAAAAATGACTGTTTGTGGCAAGAGACCTAAGCTAGCTTGTCCTGTTTTATCTTTATGCTACTCCAAGCTAAGCTAAGCCAAACCAAGATAAGATAACAGTATTGCCTTTTGCTAATCTAATTGAAGCGGATTATGTCTCAGGCAGCACAGTGGTTGGTGGTGGTTAGCACTGATGCCTCACAGCTCATTCCTCCAGAGGATTGTATAGTCCCAAAAAGTTAAACATTTTCTGTAAAATCTTTAATTTAAAATGTCAGTTATTGGCGCTTTGGTCTTCAGCTCCATCATCATCCAAGACATCTTGACTCTTGATTTAGGATGTTGTATGTCTTCTCTGTCCTTTAACATTACACTCAGTATTATGAGTATTTTAAAGGTCCCCTGAGAGTTGGGAAATTTTGAAGACCTGAGAGAAATACCATCACCAGTGGGTTTTCCCTGACACTCACCCTTTTATGGTGTGTGTCTTCTGGCTCAGGGAGGAGGCTCCCTGCTGGGTGTCTGTGGACCAGAGTCCATTTGTCCTTGGCCTCACCAGCGAGAACGGAGAGCTGCTGCTAGATGAGAGCGTCCAAGTCACAGAGGGTACCAAAACCAGGGAGAGACACCTGTTCCTCTTCAGCGATGTTATTGTCTTCGCTAAACTCAAGTAAGATATTAATACATACTCTACTGATAAATACGACTGGTGAATAAAAAAAGAAACGTGCTTGTAATGCTGTTGTGGTATTTCGATAAGTTTCTTTTGAAAATGTCATATAATTATGGACAGTTGAAACAGCAGCTTGAAAGAGGAAGTGAAAACAGAAATGTGTATTTTTGGAACGGGCTACTGGGGAATCTCCAAACAACAGTCTGTTAATGTTTTGTCACTCTGACTTCAGTTCAATAAGAAAGGAGGGTGGTTCCCTGTGAGGGAAGTTGTTTGAGGTGGAAACTCTAAAGTATTTATTTGAAAAAATGTGTTCATTTGAAAAAGTTGTTTTGAACAGATCTAATCCAAGATTTTAACTTCAAAACAAACAGTCTTAAATCTTGAAATCAGTCAGACAATTATTCATTTACAACTTCCCTTTAAAGTATTTTAGTAATAAATTATCCTTTTTTATTAATTCTTGTTGTGATTATTGGGTACAAAGTATCATTAAAAGATTCTCCGTTTTTAACATTTCCACATACTGAACCCGTATGAGAACTTCTTGCAATCACTGGTTGCCCAGCTTTGTCAGATTAGATTTGTTTTTTTTGAAGTTGCTCTTGAGTGGGAGGATATATTCACACTCATCTCTGTACCACAATCAACCCACTGTTCCTGTAGGTATGCACAGCTGGGACAACAGTACGATACAGTAAACACACTTTGAGGCTTATGAGTCTATTTAAATGTACGAGTATTCAATACTTCTAGAGATGATTGTGTCTGGTGTTACTCATTGTTCACTTGATTTTTTTTTTCTGTTGAGGAGAAACAGGAACATAAACAAATGAACACTCAAAATGCTAATTGTTTTGGCATTAAGCAATACAAAAGCAAAAAATCCCCTCGTACGATCACATATTTAAAAGAACTGTAGTTGTTTCGTTTAGTTTAGAAGACAAGATCAATATCACTAGTGTCAGTAGAAAACACTTGAAGCTGGTTAGCTTCACAAGACTGTCGGCTAGCTTGTCTGTGACCATGGTTCATAAATATGGTAGGGTTAGCAACAGCTCTAAAGTGTACTTATTAACATGTTGTAGCTATCCTTTTAAGACAGCTGAAGTCTTTAATGTTCAATCCATAAACTAAGCTAGGCTAATGATCTTTCGTCAGTAGAAAAAATATGAAGCAACAGAAAGTAGCTGGTTAGCTTAACACAAAGAATATCATAAATATGCTTAACAGCACATAAGCCTGCTAATTAACATCCTAATGAATCAGTATCAGTGAAAAAAAAACACAAAACCTTACAAGTTCACCCTGTAAGCTAATCACCTGCCGTTAGTAAAATCATCATAAAGCTATGACAAGTTGCCAGTTAGCTTAACATAAATGCTAAAGCGAGAAACGGCTAGCTTGTCTTGGTTAGCAACACATCCTCAGCAATTAACACGTATCCTGTTTCATTAATCACCTTTAAAGAGAAATGTAAAGTCTTCAGTTTGAAGTAATCAATTACGAATCACCTCTCGTGTCGGTAGAATAAATATGAAAGAAGAGCTAGTGACTGATTAGTTTAGCTTGAAGACAGTATACAAACCGCTTAGTAACATATCTGAAGCTTATTAATAGCCTATACATTTTAAAGATCGTTTCATTAATCAGAATAAAGACTGTACGCAATGAGAACCACTTGTTATGCTCAGCCCAGAGCTCATAAATATGTTCAGCATAACTTTCAAATCTTTCATTCAGTCTCCTGTCATGCTTGTATATGAAGAATAATGAAGTCTAGCCAGAAGCCAGCCAGCATAAAAACAACACAGGGGGCAACAGCTAGCTTGGCTAGTCTCATGAATACCATTTCTGTTTTTAACCTTCTGCTTTCATTAGTCACTCGTGCAAAGCTAATGCAATGGATTTCACATGTATTTTGAAATTTCAAAGAAAATGATCTCTCAGAAAATGGTTCATGCTCATGTGTAATGGGCTATGTTACTGTGAAACAGTGTGTTATAACTGGAGTTAAGGTCTCTCTGCTTAGCTCACGCCAGCAAAAAGGCTGAAAGCAGAGGTGACCAGTTAACTTGGTTATAACTAAGAGTGCCAGCACTCAGCACGACAACTTCCATTAAATTAACGGTATTTAAATCAGTATTGAAAAGTGTGAAAAGGAAAAGCCAGACTAACAATTTTAATGGTTTTAGTCTCTTAGTTCCATCTTCTTCTGTTACTGTTACTAAAAATACTATTTTACTATAACAAAAAGCCACTGGCTGTCTCTCTTTAACAAAAGCCAGACATCTCAGTATAAAAACAACAAGGGGGCAAAAGCTAGCTTGGTTCAGGCTAAAACATTAATTTTGATTATAAAACCAATGTAAAATCTTCAAAGATCAGTCCACAATAAACCATTTATAACATTTATGAAATTAAGATATTGAAATAAATTAAAAACCGCTATGTAGCGGATCGTTGCTTTTCATGTTTTTGCTTCTGTTAACAGGTCAACCGCCAGCTATCGCCTGAAGCACAGAGTGAGCCTTGGGGACATCTGGCTTTACGGTTTTGAGGATGAGCAGGAGGAAGAAGATGGAACGACTGGGGATATTGACCTCAGGCTGACCATTGTCCTGGCCTGGGATCTTACTTTTCGTCTGGTGTGTTTCTGGTGAGGACACACTTGTCAGCAGATGATTCACATCCAAACAACCGGCTCGTATATTGTTTATTCAAGTCTGCTTGAACGCATGCTCACGCATAATAATGCATGCATGTAGCTATGACAGTCTGCATTTGATTGTTGTTCATCCTGATCCTGCTCTCAGCTCTGATGAGCAAAGTCTAAATTACTTTTTGGAAATACTCACTTGGTAGATGGTAGAATCCTGTTAAGCATGAAAAACAGATCAGCCCACGTAACTACAATCTGAAAAGTGCACGGTGAATAGTTCAATGACCTGTTTCAGCAAACCACACCAGAAAAATATTCACACAATTAATTCCGTCACGTATACTACCCGTTGATTTAATGACACTGGGACAGAGCAAGGCTCAGCAAATATCATTAAACCAATGAGCAGTATCTCTAAACATGACATAACATGAAAATTTAAGTTATTTCTTGCCTTTTCAAGAGTCTTGTTTTGCTAATGAGATTAATAGTATCTGAGGCTTCTGATTGTTTCTTTCTCTTACTAGCCTTTGTGCTCAGTTCAGCTAACCAGCTGTTGGCAGTAGCTTCATGTTGGATAGAAAGATGACAGCAAGAAAGCAGACAATTCCCAAAACGTTGAACTATTTCTTTAAAGGTCTCGAAATAAAACATCAACATCACAACGCAACATGCAAATTTAAGCTTTTTCTTTCTTTTTTGAGGGTCTTGTTTTTTGCCCGTCATGAGACTAATGCAATCTGAGGCATTTCATTGAATATGTCAGTATGTAGTAAACGGTCATATGACCTGTGGCCTTCATGAAATGGAGAAGTAGCAAAGAGAAAGTCCTCCATGCTAGATCACAAGACACAGCATTGTAAAATAGGAAGCGTGTTGGCCGCTAATGCAATCTTCAGTTGTTGGGGATTCACATCAGCTGACTTTATCTGATAATACTGGCCATTTACAGTAAAGAAGGAATGTGGGAGAAATGGCCTGATACTCATTCACTAAAAGGATTGAAAGTAAAATTTTCTCTGCTTTGTATTTCTGATCAAAGGCACTAAATGGCACCAGATGAGCAATGCTTCATTTGTCATTTGTGTCATTTGTCTCGTTCATTTACTCCCACGTTTCTCGCAAAATTATCAGAATCAAACCAAGAAGCCATTTTCACAAGAAGATGATGATACCCTGGAGTTTTTTGAGTTATGTTTGAAAATGAGAAGCACTTGTCTGTTCGGACTCTGGCAATCACTGTGTGAAAGTTTCAATCCTAACCACTAAATTTTGGGGCCTGTTAAAAACTGTGCTCGCTGGTTGCTTCTTCCTGTCCTTCATGCACTCAAGCCATATGGCACCATACAAGCAGCTGGCAAGGTTAAGCCCTACAGGTGTACACGTAGGCACACGTATGTGTTTTCGTCTGCATGTTTCCACTGATGGACACGAAGCCACAGCGAAGCCTAGTCTAGGAGGAAGTGGAACGTGTCTGGTCGGGGCCCGCCGTGACGCTGCTTCCTGTTCCCATGACTGAGTTCGTAGTTTCCAGCGAGTTGTTAAAAGTGGCCGTGGGTGCACACTTCGTCTCAGTCCTCCCACTGTTCTCTGCTGACTCGTACGGCTCTCTCTGTGGATTAGTAACTCATACCATGCTGTTATTTTGCTCACAGCTCGCCTGAGGTGAAAGAACGCTGGTTAGATACCCTTCACAGGTAAGAACAATATTATTGTTTTTATCAACAGCCTGTCATGGACACCCTTTAAGCTCTTAAAATCAGTGAGATCAGTTCATGTTTTGATCAGTTTTGAATATGGCTACACAAACATGGATCAGTATGAATAATAACTGAATAATAATTAAGATAACATTTGTAAATATTAAAGAATTCATATGATTTTGCCTAAAAAAAAGTAAGTTATAGCAAAATATTTATTTTAGGTCTATTCACACACAAATGTGTAGCCAAAATGAAGACATAATGTCAAGAGAGTTCATATCCATTGGAAACAAGCACTAAATTTCCCAATACATTTTCTTTTTGGTTACAGAAAAATTAAAGACGCAAAAGTGAGGGCTGGTTGTGCTTCTTCCCCTCCCGACGTACTCATGAAGGTGTTGAGTGGCAGCATCGCAGTAAGTCTCTCGCCGTCACTGTTTTAAACGGAACATGAAACATTAGAAAAGAGGAAAGAAAAACATCTGAATTATGTGTCTCATTGTCTCCTCTTTCCGTTTTCTTGCAGACTAAAACTCTAACAGGAGGAGGCATGGAACACTTGATCGAGTTTCCACTTGATGTAAGTAAAAAGCAAAACAAAACCACACTTCATCTGATTATGATTCAAGAGACACCTGCTCGTCTCGGCTCATGCTGATAAGAGCACACATTAGGTAGATATTGCAGGATATATACAGCTGCTGAAATGCACATAGCTTTTACTTCTTATAGCCTATTTTAGAGTAATTCATGTTGGCAGGCATGACGCTTCTCCCTTTTTTCTACTGGTGCTCATGTTCCTCTTTTCTTTATTTTGTTGCCAGGGCGATGCAAAGATCTCTGCTGTGCCGAAGCAGTTGAATCATCAAGAGGACAGGATGACACAGCCCATTGGTGAGTTTGAAAGTGTTTCTGGTTTTGCAGACGTCTCTCAGAGGCGGCATTGCCAGAGGGAGGGCCCCTCAAAGTGTGCCATGTGTAGACATGAGACCTGAGAGAACATAACCACAAGCAGGAAAAAAAAAAAAAGAAACCTACCTACTGATGAAAGTTAACAAGTGAAGAAAAACACTTTTTTGTCACACTGGCACTCCGGCGTTGACTCGTGCACATCTGGTCCCGCTGCTATGAGGCGCTATTTATTTTGAAGCCATTTAAATACAAAATGCTGATGGAAAAAACTTTTCTGCCCACATCAGGACTGAAGCGGAACCTGATGAAGAGACTCAAAAGTGGATCTAGTTTCATCAAGAAAGGAGGCCAAACAGAAACAGACACCAAGACTCAGCTGTTTGGGCAGCCGCTCTGCAAGATATGCCCGGACGACAGCTCGCTTCCCAAACCAGTCACAGTAAGTTGCCCCTTTGACAGATGTCACGCTTAATGTCAAATCTCTCCAAGTATTTGCAGTCAAGAAATGTGCAGCCTGTGTTTCTAAAATTGCAAGGTCCCACTTAGAAAACCTTTGAACTCCAACCCACGCACTCTTTCCCCGTGCTCTCACCAGGAGCTGCTGGGTTTGCTGAGGAAGAGAGGCCCGTCCACGGAGGGGGTTTTCCGGAAGACGTGCAACAGCAGGCTCCTGAAGGACATCAAGGAGCAGCTCAACTGTGGCGTGGAGGTGGACATGGACGCTCAGTCGGTCGTGCTGCTCGTTGGACTGCTCAAAGTACGCTTTCCATACCTGTTTAATGAGTCTGAGTCATCAAAGCATATCACATTGCGTGTACTTAATCCTGCTGTGTCTAATCACTCCCCCTCTCCTTCGAATAGAGTTTTCTAAAAGAACTTCCTGGCAGCCTGCTGGTGTCCGAACTTTATGATAAGTGGATGATGGCTCTGGAAAAGGAAGACGCCCAGCAGAGAGCTCTGGAGATTACAAAGTAAGCAATCAGTGTCATTTACCTGCACTATTCTTTACAGTGTATATGAGTGTGTATGAGAGAAGGAGGAGTCTGTTGGTGTTTTTCATGAATGGTTATATGGTTTTCTTGAGTGGGGTTTTGCAGGGCATTTCAATGTCCTCAATTTAAAGGTTGAGCACTAGCCACTTCTCCTTATTCATTTCTGTTAAAAAAAAAAAAAAAGGAAGCCACGCAACAAACCAAAAAAAAAGGAAAAAGAGCGCGAAGTTAATGCTCTTCCTCTTCCTCTTTTTGCTGTTAGGGTGGTCAACGATCTCCCAGGCCTCAACAAGCTCCTCCTGCAGCATCTGATCTGCGTCTTCCATCACATCCACAAGAGAGCAGACACCAACAAGATGGCCGCCAGCAACCTGGCGGTGTGCATCGGCCCCACGCTGCTGCTGCTGGACGACACGCCGCTGGATGAGCAGCATGAAAAGATGAAGAAGGTAGATAGTCTTGTTATGAGTGCGCTCTCTCACTTTTGTTCCTTTGAAGCTTTGCGGTTCGCTGTGCAGAAAACCTCAGAAGGTTTCACAAGCACACTTTTGCACAACACTCTTGGTTGCTGTTTGTTTAGTTACATGCTAATTTAAAAAAATAAATAAATGAATAACGCATTAATTGATTAATTGTGGAATTAATGAATGAACTAATCCAGACCAAGAGAGGCACTGCTCTGTGTCTATACAGAGAATTATTTATCAAAATTTCACTTCCAGTTTTTAACGCTGATACAGTTTTTAACTGTACTCATCATGTTTCATTTTCTGTTTTGCTCCAGGCTTCGGATCTAACTCAGTATCTGATTGAGAACTGTGAGATTCTTGGAGAGAATATCCCGAGTTTGCTGGACACAGATGAAGGTAAATTAACAACTCATTCAAATCTTGACTCATTTATTGAGCACAGGACTACACGCCTCTGGGTGTGGGTTAAACTTCATGTTTGACTCTCATTTCCTCTCTTCATTTGTTGCACTTCAACTCAATACCAAATCCATCCTTCCAATATCAACAAGCTTGATTTATTTTATTCTACTTGAAATTAAAGACCTGTAACCAGGCAAAAGGGCCGTTTATGGTCGTGGTGCTTACATAATGCACGTTTCTGATGCGTCTATTACACTCTTGCTTACGGTAAATGTGGTGAAATTAAACTGGATCCTAATCATTTCCTCCTTCTCTACAGACTCTGTGTCCTCCCACCATCACGACTCTGCTTACGACAGCACCGACCCGGATGGAGATGGAGAGGCAGGAGGGAGCATCACGTCCACACACGAGGAGTATGGCTCATCTTCCTCGTCGTCCTCTCTCAGTCCCAGCATGGCCAATTCCTCCTGGTCATCTGACGCCGTCTTCGACGCGAAGCCCCCGTTCAACCGCCGCTGCTCTGAGCCCATCATCCTCCGCTCGGCTGATCTTGAGATCCTGCGCAGCCACGCCAGGAGCCAAGACGACTGCTCCATGAAGAGGATGGAGAACTTCAATGAGCAGCCTCTGAAGAAGCAGATCTCCGATGACTCCTTCTTGCTCAAGCGTCAAGGTGGAGCCCAGTCAGTTCTGCACTTTCCAAAACTGAGCAGCAGCTCCAACATGGATCAGCTGCCCTACATGCGCAAAGACTGCTCCTGCTCTTCCCTAGAGAGCACTGCCTCTAACCAATCAGATGTGTCTGGTTTCACCAATTCACCCCTGGAGTCACCAAGCAGCTCAAGGAGAGCTAACACCACCAACCAGCCTTCAGTGGCTCCCAAGGCGGCACAGCAAGACATTGCCAGACCAATTTCAGATGCAAAGAAGCGCTCACAGTCCTTTAGAGTAGTCCCTAAAGTCCTATTGAGGACCAGGAGCTTAGGAGCCTTCAGCAGAAACAGCCTGAAGAAAGACTCTCATAAGGAAAGCTCCTTCCCATGTGAAACGCTCCAAGAGGACTCACAGAGTGAGGCAGACACACCAACTGAGCCGTCGCCCAAACAACGGCCGTTTTCAGCAATTGAAGTGTTTGAGCAGGCGGATAGGAAGCTGACCCCGAGGCCCCCATCATATCACCAGGCGGTGCAGAATGCGTGTCACCTCCCAGAGTATCGGGCAATGACTGTGCAGGACGCCCTAGAGCAGAGGAGGCCACGCCCATCCTCTGTTAATTATGAATTTCCAGTTACCTACCCCATCAATCAGCACGTGTTCAGTCAGGACTGTTTGGGTCAAGCAGAACAGGAGCCTGCCAGCGTTGTCGAGCGGCGGCAGCCTTTCCGGCAGAGAGCCATGTCTGAGTCTGTATTTGCAGGCCGCCATGAGATGGTATCACGGAGATGCAGCCAGCCTGTCTTTGAGGAGCTTTCACACGCCAAGGAGTCTTATGTTTGACTGACTTTGTGAGGGCTGAAACACAGAGACAATTTTTATTTTTTTTCTGAAAGACAGAGACAATTCACATTTAGAGACCAGTGGAAAAAAGCTAAAAGGACCAGATTTCTACCTGCAAAAAGTTCACTCATTCAGCAAGCTCTCCTTTTCTTTCGTTCCTTCACAACTCCTTCACAGATGATTAAGACTAGCAGGGCAAACTTTCTTTGGTTGCACGATTTCTTTGTATGCTTCACTGTTCTTAGGTTCTTTACAGCTGTGGTTCTTGCAAACCTCAGTTTTAGAGGAACGTTTGCATACGTACTAAAGTCCTGTCGTTCTAATTTTCACTGTTTCACTTTGAATGAATGTCATTCATGTGCCACCTGCATGGTGGCACATTCTCAGTAGTGCTATTAAGAGTACACGTATTAAATTATATTTATAGTTATCATGATAGATATTTAGTCTATCCCAATGAAGCTATGAAAACCACAGTTTGCTGTGGGTAAAATATGCTATGAGTTTCTGTGTTTTTGTTTGTCAGCATGGTGATATGTACAGTACAGTTTCAAATCCACTTTTTTTTTTCGTTGCTTTTTGTGAACCTACTTCACCTTGCATAATTTTCTTCTTCCACTACACTGAAGCACTTTCTGGTCATTAACTATGCTTTTAATGTATGTGTGCTAAACTGTAAATAACGTGTGAAAGCAATAGATGTGTAATGTTTGTCAAAGAGTTATGTAACATAAAGGTGGGCAAAGCAATGGAGGAAAAAATCTAACAATAAAAGAAAAGAAAAAGTAAAAAAAACGTCTGTTTTTTCCTGTATCTACGAGGGCTTTTTGAAAGCTGGCGTCACAGATGGACGGGGATGGACGCATCGCTTCCCCAGTGAATTCATTAGCGGCAGAAATAATGACAAAATGGAGGAAAGTGACTGCTTTGGCTCAGCTTCTCTTTGCAATTTGTTGCATAACAGTGGCTAACCGGCCTCATTGAGAGAACAGCATGTTCTGGCACATACGCTCAAACAGAAGGAAACCAGACATGGTCACATGGACGGATTTGGTTTTTCTCTGAACTGCTGTTCCTCTTGTCTGTGACTGCGTGATGAGTTGATGCCACCTCGTCTTCCTTCCTTTCTAAGAGGTTTTAACACAGTTTCCTTCCTCAACGAGTTGATCAAATATGTTGCAAAATTGCAACAGATTGAAAGAGAATGTGGCTGGGCAAGATTTAAGCTGAACATCAATGGAAACTTCACAAACTCCGATAAAACTTGTATGCATGAAAACATTTGCACAATATAATTTACTAATCCAGTGAAATAAGCTTGAAAGAATGACTAAACGTGGCATCTTCTATGTGTACAAATTAAAATAACGATCATGCATAACAAATGAAATACAATAAGCCTCAAGAACTCTTACTGGCTTCATAAATGTACTATTTATCAGCAGCAGACATCCATGCATTCATTCATCTTCTGTGACCACATGTTCCTGTGAAGGGCCGTGGCGGGCTGGAGCCTATCCCAGCTGTCATCGAGCAAGAGACAGGGTACAACCTGGACAGGTCTCCAGTCTATCACAGGGCTAACACAGAGAGACAGACAACCATTCACACTCACACTTACGGCCAATTTAGAATCAGTAGTGAATCTAACCAGCATGTCTTTGGACGGTGGGAGGAAGCTGGAGTACCCAGAGAGAACCCACGCAGACACAGAGAGAACATGCAAACTCCACACAGACAGGCCCGAGTCGACCTCAGCAGCAGCCAGTATTCTTTAATATGAAGTGTTACCCAGTAAGTCGCACGACTCTTATTCAACACCATCGTAGTCTCACTCACAAATTATGAAGTGAAGTGTAAAGGGAGGGGGATGATCCCGTTAGATTTCAGTCATTAGTGGGAATAGGACTGTGTATAGAACTCACTTTTGATGCATTGCAAGAGGACAAATTTAAGATCCTGCAAACTGTAAGTAGGCACAAACTGCATGCTAATCGTACTGCATGAAAATATTGTTCTATGTAAAGGCACATATCGCAACAATGTTTTAAAATATAAAAGATTGATGCAAAGACACTTGAGTGAGCAGCTCATATCTGTCTTGGCTATCTGTGGAACGATCTTCACTCGAGCATGGTGGTTGGGTGGCAGGTTATTTCCAAACCTTTACAGTGACAATAACAATTCATTTTGACTTTTAATGACACATGACTCACCGAAGGGGTTCTAAATCGACATTTAACACCTTATAGCAGCAACTTATGCTTACTTTCGTTGCGGATTACATGCAAGTTTCATTTCTCTTATTTGGTTAACTGCAGAATCTGTCCATCATCTTAGTTTAGGGCATTAGCACGTCAACATTTGCTGCTAAGAACTCAAGAGATTACTAAATGAACCATGAGCGCATGACATGCAGTAATTACTCATATATTTAAATCTTGATTAAAGAGGTAAACCTGGAATTAGTATCTTATTGCTTGTTCATCTAACAGCCCAAACATTAAGTATAATCCTATAATAATCATGGAAAACAAAGAAAACCAGTAAATCCCTGCATTGAGAATATGGTCCGACCAAGTCATATCATTATTACATAATATTTAATCAATGAGTCTTGCGTTGACCCAGTCACCTCAGATTATTATCACAAGTTATATAGATTGCTATAGCCCAGCTCATCGTGGCCGCTTACTGACTAAGAGTGTGTGTTCAGCAGCAAAGAAGACAATATGGTCACTCAGATGATTTGGAGACGTTATGTGCTTGGTTAATACACCGATCAGACAAAACGTTATGACCGCCTTCCTAATATTTTGTAAGTCTCCCTTGACACAAACCTCTGTGCTTTACCGATCTTACCTTTGATTCCTGTGTTTAAGCAAAGAAAAACAGACTCAAGGATGGAAGCACCTTTTAAGCCCTCTACCATCTCTGCTGGTATTCATTTCAGGCTGTATTAAGCCACGATTAATGCTTTTCTCACCTTCCCCTGGGCTCTTTCCTAAAATAAACCTTCTGGCCACCAGATCATCTCAGACTCCCACATCCCAAAGTTCCCAAATCATCATTGCTGCAGTCCACGTTGGGACCAGCTGCCTCTTTGTCCCCTGCTTGTGTGTTTTGCCCTTCTGGGTTTAATTTGGCTCATATAATGTCTGTTAATCTGAGCACTTATTTAGCATGAACCTATTTGGAATCAGAGCCTGCACTCGGGTTGAACTCGGGTTCAGCACCTCAAACACACACTGATGACACCCAATAACCTCTATTAGCAAGGCAAGGTCTGATGGAAAAACAAAACAAAACAAAACATGAAGAATTGAAATCATTTCTGATTTCATTTATGCTCATCGAAAGCAGAAGGCCATTTAGATGTCAATATTTTAATCATGTCTATCTCATGCGGGGAGCTGAATAACTAAAAGGAAGTTCAAATTGTCACAAGGCTTCGACAGTCTTGAAGAAATCAAGTCGCTATTGACACTTGGGGAAAACATATCAGCCTATACTCAAAGATTTTATCACAAGCTCAATACGTGTTGAACTTCCTCAACAGACAGAGTTCGACCAGTTGTCAAGGAGACGGTTTTGTCGCCACGTCACATAGGCATTGAATTGTTATTTTTATTTCTCAGCCCGTCCTTCACTTTATTCCAATGAAAGCTGAGCATCAGGAGCATAAATCCAACTTTCAGTGTCCCTATTGTTGTGTCCCTCCCTCTTACATGCTTACATTTCTTTACATTCATATGTTGCTTACTAATTACTACCGATACCACAACCTTCTCCGCTCACTGTGTCACTACTTTTTCCCCCCACGGGTGCCTCTTCGCTGTATTTGTAGATGCCGCCCACTGTTTTAACAAGGCTGAGTGAAAAGGCACTTGATGACTACACGGCTCCTCTTCGGTGTGTTTAATGATTTTAGGAGTTCTGTTCAGAGGAAATTGATTAAGATGACGACGCTGTGAGCATTTTCATGCGCTGGTGAAACCGTGGAAGCAAGCCCTGCTGGTTGCATAATATTGTAGCTGTCAGCGGGCACTAATGAGAAGAGGCTAATACTGGACAATGGCAAGCCAAAGAGTTTTTGACAATGTGTAATGAGCTGAAGCATAAACAATACAGCCAGTAACAACTCAGAAACGTTTGAACGAGCACTTCTTTATCGTGACAGGATATAAAAAAAAAAAACACATGACAAAGATCTGTCTTTCTCCACCAGCAGCAGCTGTGTTTTGGCTTTTTATATTGTGAATAGACAAGAGCGTAGTTTTTGTGTTATGTAATGAGCCTTTGTTTGGATATTTACAGAGCCGTCAGAAATACAGACGGCTCGGTTGTCTTTGCCATAAAATCAGTGATATGGAAACTCGTAGGTGCCTCTTAAGTCATCACCCCCGCCGCAGAGCTCTCACCTTTGTCCTCACAAACTCTGTCGATTCCGGTGTCCTATTTTTTTCTGACACTTTTTCTTTTTTTCTTTTTTCTTTTTTTCACCGAGCTGAAAATGCAGAGTCTGTGGTTTAGCGTCATGTTGAGTTTCGGCTCTTCGCTGAATGCCTCCTGCAGCCCACAGCTGAGAGATGGCAGGGAGCTGAAAAACATGTGTGTTTTCTAAGCACACACAGTTTTGTTTTGCTTGTACACACTTCAGGTACGCAAAAACAAAAAACAAAAACAGCACAAACAACAGATGTCACACTTGCTGGATGCTAACCAATTCAGCCGTGTGACTTCCGACCCTGGCATCATAGTGTCAGTTTAAGTGTGGAAACTGAAAAGCAGCAGTTTTTAAACACCGCCTTAACATTTTAAGCCCATATTCGTAGAAAAGAGCTACAGGTGAAAAGGACGTTTTCTGGCACCTTTTGACTTACTTTGTGCAGGATGTGGTGCTGGCATCAAGAGGTTATACCCAGAACTTCTGATCTTGTAACAGAGCAGACGCAAATTGTGACGGTTTTCTACAAAGATATGTTTTTTTCTGCAGGATTGTTGTGAACCATAGGGTATTGCGGTTACAGTTGAACAGGTTTATGTCTGTTTATCGTGGAGATCAACAATGCATTCTTGATTTCGAGGCATTTTACTGAGGCATTTCAGTCCTGAAATTTCTCAGACATTTAAACTAATGACAACACCACTGCAACAGTTGGCATCTAGAAGCTTGCTAGCAATCTAGCATGCTAATAATTTAGCATATTAAAGTGTGGGTAACTGAATATAGGAAATGCTAGAACAATGAAAGAACATTTGGACAAAATGCAATATAATGAAATGTGACCTTTTGGGACATCTCCACTTACAAGGCAAGCTTACATACAAGAAGGAGTCCTAACAATATTGGTTTTCTAGTAAACACAATCCTATTTTTATGAAAAACATGCTCTCTTATTGCTGCCGTTTTACTAGGAGCTATACTTCAGGGAATGTAAGGTAGCTTCAAATGCTTCCCACAAGTATTTTACTCAGTAAATGTGAAATGCTGTGTTGTTGTAAATGACTAAATAAAGGTAAGGCTGACCATTTTCTTTTATATCTTCATATTAATCTTCGCACAGAACAGGAATCTAAATTAACATAAAAATGTCAGCAACTGATAAAAACCAAATAAACAGAAAAGGGGAATCAAAAGATCTGGTTTACTTACAGGTTACAGGTTTTTGTTATCCTGAGCTTTGCAGGCTGCAGGAGACGTTTCTAACCTCCTGGGTTAGGGAGCTGGCGTTTTTTATATATATGTATTTTTTTATTGTGACCGCTGACTGACTGTGATTTAACAGTGTATTGTCATAATCTAAGCACACTTTAAAGTTTTTTCATCCATTAATTCATCTTCTATACTCACTTATTCCTGTTAAGGGTCGCAGGGGTGAGCTGGAGCCTATCCCAGCTTTCATCAGGTGAGAGGCAGGGGTAAACCCTGGACAGGTCGCCAGTCCATCGCAGACATTTTAAATTTAAAGTTGCCATATAGTCTCTGCTTTATTTAACTTGTTTAATACAAGCTGACTGGTGAGCTTTGTAATCCGTATGACCTTTTATTTTGCCAATCACAACTACTTTACACAATATGCACTTATTATTGTATAGATATCAACTTACAGCCGTATTTCTGTAATATAATAATGTTCCAACGTCTATAGCAAAAAGTACTTTTCTTGTTCTGCTAAGGACATGGCATTTGGCGTAGAGTATAATATTGACTTCAGATATATTTACATGTTTTAAATGAAGAATGCTGTTAGTTTTGGGCTATTTTATGAAATCTAACACATACGTGATATTAACACACCACTCTGAACAGTTTTAAGTTCCATCAATACTATTAATATTCAGTTAACTGCCTCTTTTAACAAAGAGTTTGATAACTGCAGGGTTTGTTTATATAGGCCTAATGTTGTACTGTTTCTATGCACGTCATCCGTGAGTAATCTATGTAGTAACAGCAATCTTGTAGTCACAGTATTGTTTGAGCTATAAAAAATATATTTGAGCTTTTATTTGGCTTTTTACATTGTGCAGAACAGTAACAGAATCAGTTGTTATTGCTAGCTAGTTGCACCAATGGTAGTAGTAAGTAAAACAACCACAACCAGACTAGAAGTTAACAGTGGGCTCTTGTAGTAGTGGCGGTGGCGGTAGTCGCGGTCATTGTGCAGGAAGTGACGTACGGTAGTTGTATTCCACTTCCTGGAAACGGTTGCTACAACTGTCGGTAGCCTCCTTTTCCTCTTAGTTGTGTTGTTCGCGCTGACGTTAACTAGTAAACAACTGGCTACACTGTTTTTTGACGGTTTCTGAAAAATGGCTTTTGATCCTCACAGCCACAGAGATCCAAACGGACCATATACATTCTCAAGTCGCCCCAGACCCGTTGGGGACCGCTCCAGAAACAGAGAGCCTCCGTCTGAACAGTACGTTACTTCGGTTATTGTCCGTTAGAAACTGTTGAAGTTAGTAGCAACACCTGAGAAACACTGTAATGTGACTTTTTCATTGTACAATTCAGATGGAAACACACAGAATTGGCTTAGTATCTATGCTCTCGTCGGCCAGTTCATTAGGTACACTCGTGAAAATGAATCCATTCTAATTTAACAATCCTCCAATAAATCCCCCTACGTGACTGTGATAATGTTCAATATAAGAAAGGTGGTAATTCAACTCTATGATGATTTTGGAGGATGTAGTATGTGGTGCTGTCAAACTAGATTATATTAGACATGTCTTATTTAACATATTTGCTAAAATGGGGCTGCTTTCAGAATAATAGAAACATGTCTGTGAAACACAGAGTGCAATAGTATTACAAATAGGCGGATTTAAGAATGGGTGGCATGTGTCAGGGTGACACAGGAAAAAAAAGAAAATAAATAATAAAATATTTGTTACATTTGATTGGTTTCTATCTATAGTTTGATTTCACTTTGTGGGTCGTAGTGGGCGCCCTCCAACTTTCTGGTGAGCAGCCGGAAGGTCATGTGTTTTGATGCACAAATCTGCAAATACACTAACAAAAGTACCAGACAGAAGTGTAATTTTAGTAGTGCTAATGAGTCTTTGCCTCTGGTATGAAATGTGCTATATTTAGTAAATAGACTTGGCTTCTCTTTTAGGTGACAGCTAACTAACAGACTGCATGACAACACTTTTTTCTTTAAACGATACAGGACACAGCCGCATTATGGCAACATCATGTATGATCGGCGTGTTGTCAGGGGAAATACCTACGCCCAACACATCATACCAACTGTAAGCGTGTAACATCTGTGCTTTATGCCAGTTGGATTTGTTTTCCTTTTGCTTTATCTTAAAATGTATTATCGTCCATTGCTGACAGACAACTCAGTCAGACTCTGCTGAGATACAGAGACAACAGGCGATCAGGAGGAGAGCTATTGCTCGTAGGCGAGCCAAGGACCAGCTCAGACCTAAGACTCCTGAAGCCCTGCAAGGAAGACAACACATTGACGTGCAAACAGGTAAAAAAAATATAATTCAACATCTGAACATTAATCTCTTTGATTCAAATGTGTTTTTAACATCCTGACCTTCATTTACAGAGCTTTACCTTGAAGAACTGAGTGACATTATTTTAACTACTGACATTGAATGTCAGACTGATGATTTCCTGGACAGACCGACGACTCCTCTATTCATACCTGCCAAATCTGGCAAAGATGTGGAAACACAGATAGAGGAGGGAGAGGTAGGTAGTACGAATGGTAATGGAAGTTTGCCCGTATTTCTGACCCTTAATAGCCTCAACATAGTTCTTATAAAATGGATTAGACCTCTTTTTGACGTCATTTAGAGGGCAAGTCCATGATGTAGCATATAAAGGCTAGTTTATAGTTACATAATGTCTTTCCTTTTTCTGAAGAAGTCCCCTTTACTGCAAATCCAAATCTTGTCATCAGCTTGGGGATTACGGTGCAAATTTATAGTTTAACTAACCAAACCCCAGCATTAAAAATCTGGATTAAAGAGTTAACAGACATGTAGGATCTAGCATTGTTGAACTTGATCATTGTCGTCAACATGATGGGAGCCTTTACTTTTATGAAATTGAAATTGTGCACTGCTGCTGAATAGTAATCGTCATGTCTGATTATAATGAAACAGAATGTGTCTGATGAAGCTAAAAGTAATGTTTTAAAATATATTGTAAAACCACTCACTACAAGCGTCCTCTGCAGTTGTTTGACTTTGACAGGGAGGTGCAGCCAATACTGGAGGTCCTGGTGGGTAAGACAATTGAACAGTCTCTGCTGGAGGTGATGGAGGAAGAGGAGCTGGCCTGTATAAAGGCCCAGCAGAGGGCCTTCCAAGAGCTCCGAAATAATGAGCTGGCCGAGGTGCAGCGACTTCAGGAGCAGGAGAGACGCCGCACCGAGGAGAAGGTATGCAAGTTCTATAAGAACATGTCCGTCAGTCCTGAACATGCAGCTTAAACATTCAACCATCAGAACTTCATCATCTATTCAAAGCCCGATTTCACTGTTTTTTACAGTTTAGGCATCAATGAACTGCTCAGGTTGGAGCAATGTTTTTTTGCAGTTTGTTTTATTGTACAAAATGGCTTCTGCATTTCTGTGCGGTGGTCTCTCTTAAAAAGGTCATATCAGGGGCACCAATCACATCGCAACAACAGTAGGCTATTTACTTGTGTTGCCAGGGAGACACTGTATTATACTTTTTATTAATTCAGAGCAATGTAAATATCTCACATCAGATTAGATTATTGCTTTAGTTGTCCCAAATATTTCACATTACAAAAACCTGATGCTGCTACGAAGCGGAGATATTTTATTTATATCACTGACCATCCTTTCTCTATCTCTGTTGCTATGTGCTCGTTGCTGTTGTGTTTTTGCCCCACATTTCCTAGAGACCAAGAATCTATTTTTTTCCTAAGAAAGAACCACAGCACAGCAAACCTTTACCAGGTCAAACAAAGCTGATTTGATAAAAAAAATAATAATAATAAAAAATGGACACTAAAAGTCACTGATAAACCAAACAGACATACTTATAAACAAAAGATTGTTTTGTACTGCTTTAAAAGTTCTTTTTGGCCTCAGGAGCGTAGAATTGCGCAGCAGAAAGAGGTCCTAAAGAGAGAGCGAGAGGTTGCGGAGAAGATTGCTGCACGAGCGTACACCCAGCAGTACTTGGCTAACCTTTTACCTGACGTCTTCACTTCCCTGAGGGCCCACGGCTTCTTTTACGACCCAGTGGAGAAAGGTCAGCCTCTTCAGCTTTCACCTTTCCGACACAGGAGGGCACTACTGCGCTCCAGTGCACATTTTATTAAATCTGTGATCTGATCTGTGACTGGTTATATAGACTCATTGACTCACACTCCCTGACTGTTATCATGTTTGTGGTTCTGATTTCCAGATATTGAGACAAATTTCTTCCCATGGCTCATGGCTGAAGTTAACAACACTTTGGAAAAGAGATACGCAGCAAGAGAGCTACTGGACAGTAAGACATTTTACATTTAAGTTGAACAGTTCCCTTCATTTTTTAAACTTGAATTTTGAGATGCTTAATTTATTTTTTTTCATGTCTGAGATTCTATATATATTTTAAGATACAATTGTCTCCATTAGAGCTATGGATGAAAAGCCTCTTATGTGGATCCTTATTAATTAATTCTTTGGTTAAATGACAGATTTTAACTCTATGAATACATTTTGAGCTTTCTTGTTTAAAATTAACATTATAGTTATACATACAAATTCCTTCTGAGCTGTGGCAGGTAATGAACACACTCTAGAGGTTGATGTTTTTAACCCTGAACTTTTTGGGGTCACAGACATTGTTGCAGTGCCATCTAGTGGTGCTTATACATCTATACATCTAGTGGAACAATACAGCGACACACACAGCTGACTTCATCCTGTCTGTCTGTTTACAGCTATCATCCACGAGGTCACCCAGAAAAGACTTGAGGCGTTCAAAGAGCTGGAGACACAGTCAGCCAGGTCTGACACTTGAAGAGATTCACTAAGAGAATGGATGTCACAGAAATAAACTGCTTTTTCACTGAATATACTACCGTGAGTTTTCTTTGAGGATGTACGATGCATTTGTTGTTATATCAAACAGGTTTTGGTGTGGAGAACGTTCTTGTAATGTTCCCCAAAAGTTCTGGAAACATTTTTTTGTGAGGGTCTATGGTACATTCCCCTTTTCTTTTCTTTCCTTTCTGGGACTTCTCAGTGAGGGTTCCCTCAAGGTTCTCAGCAATATTCTTGTAATGCTCAAAAAATGTTCACTTAATGTTCCTCTTTAGAAAAGTTGCCTAAAAGCTCCTTAAAAGTTCACTAAACCAGCAATCTTGGAACTCACAAGGAACGTTCCTTAAAGGTTCCTCTTCTCTTATTTCTCGAGTAATGCTAGTCCTCAGAAATTACCTTTTCGCAGCCTTAAAGGAACGTTCCCTAAAAGTGCCTTAAAGTTTCTCAGAAATAATCTTGTAACCCGAGCAGAATGTTGCCTAACAATTTTTCCAATTTAAACATTTCAAAATTCTGAAAAACAAAGAAAGTTCCCTTCAAGTTCTGTAAATGTTTTTCAAATGTAACCTTACAGGAACTTTCTGCTAACACTCCTTGGGGGTTCTTCAAAGGTTTCATAAAAATAACATTCAGAGAAATCTCCCCAGAGGTTCTGCAAATGTTTTTAAAAACTATGAACTAGGAGTTAAATACTGCACTAGAGTATGAAGACATGATGTGACCTTTCAATGACATTTGAACTTCACAGTGTTTTCATTGTTTCAAACATTGTCAGATGCTTTATTCATGAAGTGTTTAATATGAAAACACTGGTCTACTGTTTGCCATCGTGCTTCCCTTACATCTGGCTGGTATCTGAAGTCAGTAAACACTTCCTACTGTAGCTGTGTAAAAAGGCCATCCTCCACTTTCTATCATAGTTCGTATTTTTACGATTACCCAGCTAAACAATCCTTTCTCTTAGACGTGCAGTGCATGTGCCTGTTTGATGCTTATCAGAAAAAAAGTTCCTGCCTGTAATTCAATAGCAAGGCAAGACAATGGAACAGAATCAAACACTAAAAGGCGCGTTATCTTAAACAGTCAGATAGAAAGGGCAGCAACAGGTTCCAAGGGACTTCTGATATTCAGAGGATCATTCAAAGTACCTTTATCTATTTGCATCTGGCACCGCTCTGCAAACAGTTCTTTCAGTCGCGCCAAACAGGCAAATTCAAGAATGTTTTGCATTGCTTTATCATCTCACAGAGATAATAAAAGAATGCTGCAGCTCTTTTATTCTTTTGAAAGGCGTGGATGTCTTTGTGTAGCTACTCAAACTTCAGAGTTTCACTTTAGTTCCTATTCACGTTCACGATAACCATTTTACTTTGAACAGACTTAAACGCTACTCTAAGTATTGCGATGATACGGGTGCTGCCGTGACAGTGCAGTGTAGAGGAAGTAGTTTTAGGCAGAAGTGTCACATCAGCCTTTGCTTTCGCATTATGGTGAGAAGTAGGTGTAACCTCCGATATATACGGCTCTATTTTAATCCCGTCCTCTCATTGGTCGGCTCACCTAGGACGCCTCCCCGTGCCGCGCCGGTTCACGCAGGGCGGGGACGCGCACTCCCTGTGAAGGAAAGTTTCTGTTGTGATGTAACTGCGCTCGAGACAGGTGACACCTCATTCTTTACACAGCGGACTGATGAGGTTCAAATGTATTTATTCAGCTTTGTGCGCATTTACTGCTGACGCTCACACAATTGTCTAAGCATTAATTAACTGTTTCTGAGCCGGCTGACTCATAGACTTGGTTTTACGTAGAAGATTTCACGCTAAACGTGTGTCATCATTGAACCATATGTTTAATTAATGATGAAAATGATTATTTTGATAAGATAAACACATTGAATTAAACCAACTAAGAACAGTAAAGATTATGTTCTTTACGTCGCTGCCACGTATTTCCATTTTAAGTCGTAAAAAACATACGTTCACACATCTATGCACGTAGCCTATAAATAAAATAAGACGAGTATATTTACAGTTGTAATTGCTAAATGTGTTCCATATAAGCTAAATATCAGTTATTATTACAGTTTGTGCGCCTAACTCTGTGTTTATGTCCATTAAAGATACAGCAGCAATATATATTGTGGGGTCCTAATTTATTTTGTAAGGCTGACCTGATTCAAAACATTCAGTTTCCATGCCAACGGCCCCAAATACAACTATGCAAATATAGATATCCTGCAAAGACCCCCTTGTTGTATGTGGGGAAAGCCGCTAATTATGAAAAAACATTTTAAAAAAAGCCCTTTAAGCAATATTGAAAGTGACTCTGTTTTTGTGGGGAAGTCCCCCCTCCTCCCCCCCTCCTCCCCCCAGGTGCCCTTCAGGTTCCCTGCTCTCCTGCAGCCTACCGGCGACCGCAGGGACGGGCTCCGCCAGGCAACACACTGGGATGGATGAGCGCCATATTGCGCCTAGCTGAATAGAGGGAGGGGAAAATCTGCGACTGCCAGCGTCGGGACAGTCCTCATCTCTCCAACACATCAGCTCCGGTAAGGCTTTTAGTGCAACATTTATCTGTGCAAGTGACTGCCTCTCGCGGCACAGACACGCCGTGCGTAAAAATACACTTTACGCACTTTTTTTCCGCGCACTTTCTGCTGCTCTACACAAAGGAAGCAAATCTCACAACAGGTGTCTGTGGGATTATAGTGGGGATGTGGCTGGCTGCAGCACAGTCTGCACAAAGGGAATCAACTCAATCGTCAGGGATTTAATTTTTTAACAGTTTTGCGGTCTGTTTTAAATTACGAAACATTTGAAAGGTGGCTTTCTCGCGTGCCGTGCTTTGAATTGTTTCCCTGTCGCTGTGGGTGTGTACCCGACTCAACCTATACACAACCTTCCTGATTCTCTGCAGGTGTTCTTTTTTTCTTTTTGTCATTGTAACTAGCCTACCTCCAAAGGTCACTTTATGTCTCAGGACTTTTTGTGTCACATGTTCTCAAACACAGCGTTATGTATTTCTAAGCCACTTTCTTGGACGATATGGACAAATAGTGGCCTGAAAAGCTGACTCGATTCTGAATTGGGGTGTGGGTTTGTTGGCGAAGGCGTCAAAATAAAAGGCCGAAACAGAGACGGGTGGAGACTGAATAAGTTTATCATAAATAGAGGAGGGTGAGGCACACTGAGTACCAAATTTAACCTGTACGATGCCTGGATGATTCACTAGTGTTAAGGTACAACAAGAATATAGGACTTCCGCGTTGAATTTCAGAATAAAAGCCTTTATGGGTGCCAATATTTTAGGGCTTTAGGGCTTTTGTTGCACTTTAAAATTCAAAGCTGGTTATCAAATATCATTGGATCAAGTAAGATAACAGCTGCAAATCCCCAAGTTTGATACCATACGGCTCTGACATTTACCAATGTTGTTCTACTGCACAGCATACCCCTGGAAACCACCTATTAGAGACAAAAACTATGTAAATATATATATATATATAGCTTGTTTATGCAGTTCAATGCGCCTCTAATACTGAGGGAAAATACAGTTCTTATTGTATTACAATTGTTGTCATTTAATAATGATCTAATCAACATTTTGATGTATTGATCGCCCTTTCCTACACAAACACACACAATCTATGTGTCACTTTGGGCTTTTAAATTATATTTTAAAAGGAATTCCAGCTTCTCAAATTACATTTTTTCTTTCCTCAGTTTTATTCAATTGTGAATATTATTCCAGCATAGGAATGCACATTGGTCTTAAACAGGAAGTTTTTATTCACTTACAAAAGCCTAAAACGTTGGCGACAAAATGTCAAATATGAATAGATTGATGAATATTATTAATAATAATATGCCTCAGCACTATAGTTGTTTTTTAGGCAGCTTGTATGATAGAAATATGATATTTGACAGATATGATAGATGTACATAGAATTTTTAAGTGGCTGGGGTTAAAGGCATTTTGTGGTTAAAAACCGAATAAAATTCTCGCGCTCTTATTTTGAAGTTGGCAGTAGAGTACTTCCTGTCGTTTGCTAGCTAGCTTGTTGGTTCTATCTGTGATTCATCCCGATGACTGTCGAGCTGTCCTCCGCCGGGGTTTAAGTAACGCAGAAGTGGCTGAAACTCGTTTCTCTTCTTTCTCTCTTTTCAGGAAGGCACAGCGACAGCCGGAGAACAGGTCTCTTCTCTTTGGAAACACTCTTTTCTCTTTTAGTTAGTTAACAACTCCTCGCATAGAGCCGGGAAAAGGACAGAAAAGAAAAATGCCCAAAGCGGTAAGTAACCGTTGGTTTAATTGACATTTTCACACAAACCTCGTTGTAATCTCTTCTTTATAGGCAGACGAGCTTAGCTAAAATATGATAGACAGTGTTTATAGCCTCATAAATCCTCTTAATCTTCTGTTTTAGACGGTAATTATCACCTTTTATCACATTGATATAATAAAAATAAGATTTAAACTGATAATTGTGTGATATAGTCAATGGCAACGTTAGCATACTTTAAGCTAGCACTTAATAGGAATGTTATATTTAGTGTACAGATGTAGAGCCAAAGTCTATGATTCAAGGATGAAAATTAATGTTTAATAATGTACTTTTTAAAAAAAAATTGTACATAAATTTAACACATAGATTGTCAGTGAATGAACCAGAAACACATTACGGGGCTTTAAACTAAACAAATACACATTTTCACTTAAATTAGTGTGTATTTCTGTGATTTTATGAATAGACTATGTATGAAAGGGGAATGCCACTCAAATCACATGCTGTCTGTCTGAAGTACCCCGGTGGTGTCCTACATGTCCAAAAACACCAACGCTAATAACAAGAATTGCTGGGCTTTTTGAAACGCGTTTGTAATGTGGTTTCAGTGTAGGTGGACACATTGTGGATGGAAAAATCTTGTGTTTACATCTCGAGCAGCTTGAGATGAACGTAGACGCTGGCTGAAATTTTGGGGTTGCTTCCCAATTAATGTTGGGTTCCCGTGGTGTTGCTGGAAACTTGACAGTAATGTAAATTATGTAAATTAACATTTGTCTTTGTAGTTGTCCTGTATATGTGAACAGGTTTTTGCCTTCAGTTATCCCTGACTCACTGGGCCCCACCCCGGCCGTTACATACTGAACAGTCGCACATGGCACATATCCCTCATTCGGCTTTGGAAATGTCTGGCTGGCTCATAGCAGGCTATTTTATTATACAGAGGAAAATATGATGGAAGCTGCTCAGACGTGAGTGTGACTAAAGCATATTTCCACTATGAATAAAACTTTGTTAAAAAAAAAAAAAAAAAAAAGAGTACAAATCCAGATATTGCTTAGTAACACTTGCAAAGAATAAAGATGCTGCAACTGTGAAATTTCCCAGTTTGGGATTAATAAAGCTTCTAACTATCTATCTAAGCAGAGTAGAAGCTTAGATCAGTATGGAGACAGGTTGGTGCTGAACAGAGAGGCATTGTGATGAACGTTCAGTGCTATAAAGTGTGTTGTCGGTTTGTTTGGAAAGGCCTCAGGGTTGTCATGAGCGTCACCGTGGAAATGACATCATTACTGTCTGATAGCGGTCCAGTTGCCACAAGACTGCCTTTTTTGACAATAATGTCAGGCGGTTTTCTTTTCCCTGTTACCAAGAAGTCCTTATTTAAAGTTTGTGCTTCTGGCTGTTTCGACGTCCGGCCCCATGACCGGCCCTGCCTTTGAAACATAGCATGAAAAATATCAATAGGACACTAAGTCTGTTTTAATGAAGCCGCTGCTTTGAGGCTGTTTTCGCCAGAAAGCGTCATACTAGCTACATAAGAGCTTATATGTGAAATTAGTTTTGTAGTTTGAAAAAGGGTGAATGGATATGTTGTCAATGGAGGAGGCAGGAGGTGAAGGGATGTCGCAAAACTATACCCAAAATGTCAGTCACATGAACATTATGTTATACAGTTGCTCCCAGTGCGTGGCATTGGTGTGTGAATGTGTGCGTGCTTGTGTGAGTGAATGGGTAGACGTGTCTCTGACTGTAAAAGCACTTTGAGTACCAATAGGTAGAAAAGCGCTATATAAAAGCAAGGCCATTTACCATTTACCATTTTACATGACTTTCTGTATTTAGTCATTTGATTATTCTGTTTATTAATCTCATGTTAAAAATAGCTTATTTTTCTTTTTAAGCTTAAACGATAAAGAAAAGCAGAAAATTCTCGCGTTTGAGACCTGACATCAGAGATGCTCATGTGACGGTCTGTCTTAACAATCCCTTGTCGTCTGCACTTGGGACACTTTTGTTAATTAAACTGAACGTCTAATTTCAAAGAAGAAAAAGGATCTTTCTTTAAAGCTTTTGGAAATTCTCATCGCTTTCTCATTTATATTTATATATTAATGTGAGAATATAGGAACGCTACACCTACAAAGCCATGGAAGTGCAACATTTCTGTCTTCCCCTCGCGCCTCCTGACCTTTTCTCTCATTCTTTATTGACAACTCTTATCTAACGCAAAGCACAAATGCCCACCCTACAAATCTTTAAAACAAAGGTCAGTATTGTCACACTGTCTAACATTCGTGTTTTGTCAAGAAATGTAAATATGAAGTCATGTACAAGTGTTTGTAAGTGTGGCAGATCAAAGAGTATAAAAGTGTGAATTGGCACAGAAACCTGCAGGCGGTGTTACTCATTACAGTTCAGATACTTGGCCTGATGTCAAACATTCCAACGTTGTGTATTTGGAAATGAGACATGTCTTTATTGGACAGTGGTAGGAGCTTGGACCAGATTTGAGGAGCAGTGAAGGCTTCTGTATTGATGCTTCTGTGACTCATGTTTCACTTATCTGAATGACACATTGTCAGACGTAAACGATAGCGCTCCTTGGCTCTCCCTGAATCCTGTTTCCTTCGAGTCGCAGCCCATGACACAAATCACACAAGGCGTGGCCAGCGTCAGTGTGGATGGGTGTTTTACTTTTAATGTCCAGTCCCATTGTTAGTATTTGTTCCTTTAAATAATTGATAACTCAACCATGCCTGGAACACCCTCCACCATCCTGGAGCGGTTACAAGTCCTTGTACTGCCGTTGCTAATGATAGCAGTGGTTTATGGCTATATTGACCGTTTCAGAGGAATCCCCATGGCGACTCCCATTGTAACAAACTCTTGTAAAGCCATGCAAACTATGCAGAGGGTTAAATATTGAATGGTGTTCGCAGAAGAATGTGGTGCGGCCTATTCACAGTTTAACTACTCAGGTCTTGACCACTTCACTTCTTTAACTTGACCCACAGCAGCTCCTTAACCCCGTCATTCAAAAGTCTGAAGGAAAGTTATTCAGTTTATGACTGTGCAGGCGGCGCAAGGGCGGCGTATCGGCACACTTTGAGGGCTGGAGCAAGGAAATTGTTTGCATTCTTGTGAAATTGATGGATTGATTAACTGACAGAGTAGTACTGGATTTTAGTTAAGTGAATTATAATTCCAGTGTGTGCCTTTTCTTTGAGATGATAAGTTCAGATTTAAGTTTCTTTACAGACATATTATATTGACATATAGGCTTTAGTTTGAACTTGTGGGTGTGTGGTTAGGACATGGACAGTCACAATTGCTCAGCACAAAATGCTGAGCAATTGTTGGCGCAAAGAAGTGGGCAACACAATAAATATAAAAGCATAACAAAAAGATGAGATTGTTGGGAATATCAGTTTCTTCAAATATTTGTTTCTTTTGGTTCCAGACTTTATGCAAAGGTGGCCTAAGCATCTGCAACCACCTGAATTCTGAGTTAACTCTCAGTGAGTTGAACATACAGGAAGTGACCAGTAGCGATGTGGCGACAAGAGACCCTTGAATTTTAGTGAATTATAAAGGGTGATAGTTTAAAAAATCTCAGCTTTGAGGGAACAACCAATGGGAACTTATTATATACCTGCTACTTGATCTACGACTCAAAGATAGTTCCCGAATGTTTACCATAAGGACTTTGGTACCTGCCACCAGATTTTCCAATAGTGGGCCAAGGGTTGTTGTATATACAGTGTATATTCGAGTGTGTATATATTTACTGTTGGCATTTTATTTTATTTTATTATAAATTCCTCATACGTACAAACATATTTGGCATTAAAGCATTTTCTGATTCCCTAACCCTAAGAAACCAGAGCCTACAACAACCACTAGCAACCTCTATATTTCCCTAAATTGCAAACAGTTCCTTTCAACTGTTTTAAATGTAAGATTGTTTCGTGAACGTAAACTTGCACATTGCTGATCATGCGCCCTCAATTCATTTTCAAGTATTTTGGTCTAGTTTTTCACCTTTGTTACCATAGCGCTTGTGTTATGTCCTTGTTATTGTTTCTTGGTAACCAAAGCTTTGTATCTTCTACCGATAGTGTTAAGTGTGTCATTATAATAACACGTCAGATTAGGAGACTAGTGCTTGTTTGGCTAAAACAATTGCATCACTTATTAGCGTAATGACGTGTGAAGCTGGGCTTCAAATAGTTAATATGAACTGCTGTGCTTTCCCCTGACTGAAGTTGCTCATTGTGGAACTCTGGGTCCTTGCCCGCTATATTTTTAGCTTATGTGTCATGTTTTCTTTACCGCTGTGAATGGCCTCAGTTTATTGTGAGTTACCGTTGGAGGACTTAGTTTGAGATCAGATATCACTCACTCAGTGGTTTCTGCTGCCTCGTCTGCTCCACATATTCACATATTCCATTCTCTTTTCTGGTCAGGGCGTGTTTTTCTAGGTGCTTCGTCTATAACTGTTGTAAAAATAGACGGAGATGTAGTTAAAAGCATCCCGAACTGTCAGAGATGCGGAACCTTCTTTTTAAACAAGGGAAATCTAAAGAAATTAAACTTATTGGAGCAGTTTCTGGTCACTTCTGGTGCAGTTTTGGGATTGCTTTAGTAGTCTGGCTCCACTAGGATGTGGAGGACGATAGCTAGGGGCTGCTGGGCCACTGCAGCTGAAAGGGGAGCTTTGTTTTGCTGTGTAAAGTAAATGCAGTGTTCCCCTCCTTCCCCTGCTTTTTAGCTGCAACCTAAATCTGGTATGGATTGCCTAATTGGGTGGCTCACTCCAAAACTTTCAAATTGTACGCACATGTGCCACTGCAGAAATAGAGCTGGAAGCCCTTTACAGCTCCTTATGTTGTTAGTAAAATAAAATCTGCTTCACCGCTGTGTTTTAATCAAGAGTGAGTCAGTGTTGCTTGACATCATGTTTGAATAAACGAGGCATCTTGAATATCCACTGTCTAGACTACTGTGTTCCTACAATATCCTGGACAGCCCTGAGGTGAGGTGTTTTCCGTCCAATGCTGTGATTGGATTTGCCCTCTGCAGGATTTACGTCCGTCCATTAGTTGCCCAACCTGGATAGCTTCATTTGAATCAGTGAGTCACCCGACTGGTCACTGCTCCAGCCTAGACGTCCCCTTTCCAGTGAATTTGCTTAGGCTCAGTGCTGCTCACAATGGACTGGATGAAAGATATCACTGGAGGCTTCTGTCAGCGGCCTTTCTCTCTCGTCACTGTGTGCCTCTTTGTATCACTTTCACTAAGCATTAATAAATTCAGTCAATACTCTGTGTCTTTTCATAACCCCCGCAAAAATACCAGAGACTTTTGACATTATAGCCACAGAAGGTACATTCAGCATGTGCATTAGTTCAAAGCAGCCATTGTAAATATTTGTCCATTGATGGATGGCCTTTGTGTGAAATTCATGTAGCTGATTACTGACTAAACCTACAATGCTGTTTCTCTCCCGTGTGGGACACAGTTGACGTCGGTTTTCATTATTATATGTACCACGCCAGTCATACTGTTTGTAATGATTGAAATTGCACATTAATCAGTGGGGTGGATCCCAGAGAGTGGACATTTAATTCTCTAGCCAGGTTTTAGTTCGATGGACCTCCTCTTTCTTTTTGTATGCACAGGTCATTCTGATCAGTCATTAACCAGAGGTCTGAAAGACGGCCTTATTTCTGTGAATGGCGTCACTTCATTTTCACCCACTGCAGCTCATATAAGCTGGTGTTCGACATCCTTCTCATGTTGCATAAGAGGAAATGTGTTATTCCCTTTCATGGGTTGCAAATTTACAACCATCACTGAATATTTTAACCAATAACGCCTCAGATTTTGCAGCAGAGTTCACTTCAGTATGTCTGCCTGTCTCTGAGAAAGCAGAGCAGCAGCATGTTTACTCTGTAAATACACCCCCTTACCAAACAGACACAAAAACACACACCAAAGCTGTGCACTGCAGTAGTCCAGCATGCTTTACCTTGTATTAGCTGTTACCTATGAGAGCCACTCTGTTGCTCCGGGTCAGCTTTTGAACTCACCCTGTTTTTTCATGTTTTTCCACAGGTCAATGTTCGCGTCACCACTGTGGACGCTGAGTTGGAGTTTGCCATCCAGCCCAGCACGACTGGCAAGCAGCTGTTTGACCAGGTAGAGTCCATATTAGTTATTGCATCAGTTTGGGCTTATAAATATTTCATAAATACCATTTTTAAATACACTGGAAGATATTTTTAACAGTCTGGGATAAAGTTTTGTCAGTTTTAGAACACATCCATTCAAATCATCATTTAACAAGGAGCTTTGATAAAAGCATGAAGACACATAAGAAGTAATTTATTGGTGTTAATGGAATAGCTCCACATTTTGGGTGTCATGCTTTTGTGCGCGCAGAGAGTTGGATGAAAACACTGATATCACTGGCAAATATGTGCACTAAATATTAATATTTCTAATAAATGTACGGATTATTTTATCCACTTGACAGTTTTGTCAAATTAAGTGTTTCTAAAAATGATTCATTTTGAATATGCTACAAGGGAGTCTGCTTTATTTTTATGCAGCGATAAATTTAAAACACAAACGGCAGCCTATGGTGTCATGTGACTTACCAGGGCTGATGTCCACCCTCATTATCATCCTCCAAATCTCTTTCCATTCATGACATCCAGGTCTAAAAATCTATCTCCTCCAGACCAGATTAAGGGAAGCTTTTGGCTTCAACAGTGAGTCGCGGCTTCCCTCGGTGAGGCTCAGAGACTTGTTAATGGTTTCCTGTGTTGAAAAATTACAGCTTAGCATAAGTGAAGTGAACAAATAGACATTCGTCAGGTTAATGGTTGGTGGTTCACAAAGTTGGAAATGTAGTCTCTGCTGCAATTTACGGAGACTCAGTGAAGCGTGAAAGGTGTGATCACGATAAAGAAAACAAGTCCGTTTTGTGGTAATCAGAGAATCAGGGTTATAGTCATAACCTTACGTTCTCTTGAATCGGACGCTTTTTGTTTAGTTTGGACTTATTATTTACTGATTATAATACTGAAAACTGATTGTCTTTCTGTGGGACTATGAGAAAATCTCTTTCCCCAAATTGTCCTGACACTGCTGTAATTTGACCTCAGATTGATTCCTCAACGTTCGGTCTTCAGGTATTTATTCAGTGTTGAACTTAGTGTTTTATCTTCTCTATCAAAGCGAGTGTTGTTATATAATATGGTTTGTGGTTTCCGGTTACTGGTCACTGACTTACTAGAAAATTCTCTTTTCAATTTAGATTTTCCACTTGTACAAGGCTATTGTGAAGCTTAGTGTAGCTAAGATCCAAATCTAGATAACATGTCATTAGTATGAGCTCCTCTGTGGCTTTATGACAGCACCGGGGGAGGAAAGGCATTGTTTTAGCCACTTCCTGTATAACTCGTTTTTTCAATGGCAAGTGTAGCCAACTCTGTTTGTGTGTTATGGCTGCATGTCAGGGGATTCACCCATTAACTCAGCCGTACTGTGCAGAACTTTTTTAGTCATTTGTATACAATCAGGGTAAAACACCTACGACAAAATGTGCCACATTTAGATATGGTTATATTTAGATAATCATGTTACCGGTTGCTGTATTGTTTGGTCTTTCTCCTGGTTGACCAAGTGGAAACTTTAAACAGCAAGATTAAAGAAGAGAATAGCTAAAGACCCCAACGTTTCCCTTTGACATCTCACTATTTATAGGTGCTGGTGAATTCCCCCACCTACTTGTTAGAATGGCTCTCAGTGGGGAGTGCCACAGATAATCTCGCTTCCTGTGATAGTGTCAGAGACAGTTCAGAGCTCTATTTTTGCACACAGGTACAATTCACTTATTTGAGCACGAGAAACCGTCTGCCTGTGTTAATTCAGTCGTTCACAGCGTCTGCAGTGAGTCGTCTCAGAGATGTGTCAGCTGCTTGATGTAGTTTTAAACCGGTGGCCTTGGTAATAATCAGCCGCCGAAAGAGAAGTTCGCTCACAGACTGTTTGACAAGTTCCCTGGAAATGCTGAGTAACACCAGTGAGCTCATTCTCAGGCAGAGCGTGAGGCCTGGTGTGGCCCCTGTGGTCAACGCTGATCATAGCCTTAGTCCCTGTCACGCTGCTCTTAAAGAGAAACGCCTGCCACTCCCCTACACACCCTCGTACAGTTTCATTTCTATCTGAATCTGTGTCTTGAGCCACTGCTAAAAAAAAAAAAATCACAGCCATTGCAGTTTACAGTAGTTAGTTAACTTACATCTGCCTTCAGTTTTTTTCAGTTTCAGCTTTGTAGAACTGGTTTGGGTAAAAACATGAGCGGAAAGATGATTGATGTTACACATTTTGAACAGTTTAGCAATGTGTTGAACTGAGTCCAAGTCTAAGTAATGTGGCTGACAGGTGCTGGAAGCAAAATGTGAAACTAGTTCATGCAGACATCCAACCCAACATGTCAAAGTTACATTCAGAAACTGCCACAGATACAAGTGAAGTCAGTGAACGTGCCCCTTAATGGCATCCTTGCTGTAGCGGCGCTATTCTTGGATATCAGACTAAACAACGACAGACAGCCTGACAGTAATAGACTTATTCCCCATTCCTGAAGGGCCTCAAACACACAGTCCTTCATCTTTGCGCTGGTCGGTCCCTGTTTGAGGCCCGACTGGGTGAACCCCTCCCTTCCCCTCCTCAGTCACCGGAGGACTCCGAGTTATTCAGCCCAGAGGATGCAGTGAGTAATGCTGTTTCAGCCCAGTGGCATTCCTCTCACTCACCGCAGGGCCCGAGCTCCAATAAACCAGGAGGAGGAACTTTCACTCGCTGTCAGATGACTGTGAGACGAGGCTGCAGATTTATTTTATCCCCTCTGAGGTGCTGCAGCTTTTTGCTCGTCGACCTAAAAAGAGTCTGATGTTAACTTGTGCTAATGTTTTACATGTTTTTTAATCATCGCTAGAATGCAAACTTCTGACAGTGACAGCTCACACAGTTTTATTTGACACATGTGTGGGTTATTTTTTCAAAAACACGCCTAAACACCTTTTTACTTTTTTGTGTGTCAGGAGATGTTACACAACTTTTGTTTTTTACTTTATTGGTGCACTTTCAGTTGGCACCACGTGACCTGTTGCCACTAGTGTTAGCTAGTGCAGCTAGGAAGCTAATGTAATGAGGGAAAATGGGGAAAATATGAAGATGACGTTGCATCTTGACAAACCTTCTAGAAAACTAGAAAGTGTTTCAGTGCTTTCTTTCCAGTGATCTTATTCAGTGGTACAGCAAGTCTTTGGAGGTCTTGCAACCAAAACTAGCAACCCATTAAAGTCAAGGCAGCCTGCCAAACCCACCTGCTGTGAAGTCGGTTTACTGAACCCACGTCCCTACATTTAATCCTCCTCTAATGAACTGTATTATTTTCAGTATACTTTGCTCAGCAGGTGTTCATAACATATGCTGTACAGTATTGAATGAAGCTTGCGCAGGAAAATGGCGACGAGGTTTAAAGACAAGTCGTTCATTTAGGTATTTGTGTTCCTGTTCTGTTTCTCTGCCTCTGTGGATGCCAAAGAAGAAGAAAAAAACACCATGAAAGGGCTCATTGTTTTCTGAGGCCTTATGAGTTTCACTACAGGTGAGATGCAGCTTGAAGTGCTCTCTCATTTCAGGTCTCCTCTAGTGCTTGTTGTTGTTGCACTAAATACAATCCATCAGAAGAATCAGAGCCATTCATCTTTGCTCCCCACAGGTTGGCTTGCTCTGTATTTTGTGTCGGCCCCCAAGAAAGGGGGAATCTGATTTTAATATTAACCTTGGCTGGAGCTTATCACTGGAAACGGGCTTGGCTGGAGACCATGTATGTTGACTCTAACTTCTCCCAGGCAACTTAGCACCTCACCTGGTGACTGGGTGGGGAGCTCAAAGAGGACCTGGCAGAGATAGTCCAACGTAATGGCACATGAAAAACATTATTTCCTACTCAACTGTGCTGTTGGAAAACTTCTCTGCAGACTGTAAAGAGCCTCTGGTCGTTGAGGTTTCCAGTGGAAAATAGTCCTCCTGCAGCAGAAGTGATTATTCCAGAGCTGTAACTTGGCTTTTCACTCTCTGACGTAGAAAAATGGTTAAAAAAAAAGTCTTCATCATCTGCCTTTTAGAGGATTATAAAAAGGAGCTGAAAATGCCTTATAAGACTTCTCCCACGCCCCATCCAGCCTTCTCAGCCAGACAGGATGCTCGTCATGCTGCACACCCTCCTTATAAGCATCACTCCTCTCTGATCAAACAATTGAACATCATTGTTGAAGACCAGCCCTCATTGTGTGATGCAGCCTCCAACTATTTTTAGATTTGTTCAGTAATTTGTCATTTTCAGTAGGATTGTTTGGAACTACTAACCATTAGATCATGTCCTACTCAGAGACTCGTTTAAGAGTGTGCTTTTTGTTTTCTCCTGGCAGTAGCTCACTGCATTAACCTCCGCCAGCTTCGTACTCAGGCGTGGAAATGTGTAATACAATGACGGTGGTCTGGTACCTGAGTATGTCGGCTTAAGGGTAGATCCTTCAGACCTTGCCAGAGTTTGAAAAAGGCTGTTTCACAACTCCTCGCGCTGCTGGAAGAAAAAACAAACATGATTCACTTACATTTATTAAAAAAATTACCTCATTGATTTTTTTTTTTTTTAACATGTGAAGGCAGGATCTATTTCTCTTTCAGTTACGTCATCTCTATTGTCTTTTCCTGAAAGTGCAGACTAGGCATTTCTTGTCTTGTCCTGTCTTGATTAATGCCTCCAAATTTAAAACACAATTCACAGAAAAATTACTATTATCTTATATTATTCACAGCTGCATTTAGAGGATTTTCTCCCTCTCAAACAAGACATTTAAAGATGACACCTTGTGCTCTGGGGATGTTGTAACCAAACATTTATTAGACTGATCATAGACAACTTAGCAGAGTGTGTAATAATCATAAAGACATGCGTTTTTAATCTCTCAACACTTTGCTTCTTTCTGCGCAGGTGGTAAAAACCATCGGGGTACGGGAGGTCTGGTACTTCGGACTTCAGTACGTGGACGGCAAAAATTACAGCACATGGCTGAAACTGGACAAAAAGGTAAGAGTAAAACATTAATTTAGTTAGTTTGACTTATAATAATGCCTGTCTTTTACATTTTCAGTATGTAGCAATACTGATCATGAATCAAACCCATCCAAATAACTGATGTTGTAATTTTCCTTAATCATTACCTACAATACAGGTATGTCCCAAGTGCTCTGGCTTTGCAACACCACTCCCTGCGGAGTGATAAACAGTAATAGAAGAGGAATGAATTGTTTTGAGGGCACAATACGATCAGAGCTCTATTGTTTACCTTTCAGTCAATCAGTAGCCACCATATTACAGCATGTGCATATTCACATGCTGTGCGGTTCCACTTCCGATCAGGGCAGCTGATTCTAAATCCCTGCCTGGTTTCAGGGGTTCAGTGTTATCAGCTGGAGGGGGATTATTTGACAAAGAGTGCGACCTCTTTGTGAACCGTTGCTGCCTCGGTTAAGAGTAAACACAAGTTACCTGGGCTCCACTAGCTGTTATTATTCAGCCGTGGGATGAAGTCTGGCTGGCAGATACTCAGAACGCCAGATGTTTGAGAAACTCTGCAGCGCTGTAGATCAGTTGAGTCTGTATTAATCTCTTAAAGCGTCTGATTTTACACATTAATGACATTGTTAGTTGCGTCTGAAACTGAAACTGTAGGTAGTCAGATTGCATTGTGGGTAATGTAGTTGTCAAGATTTGAAGTGGAAAAAGGTGAAATATAAAAGTCCTGCTAAGCTATTTAGGAAAACTTTCCTCTATAACCATAAACAGCAGAGGAAGAGGAAAGAGAAAAGAGTAGCACTTGCCTCCGTCAGCAAACTCTACACTGTGTGCTGGCACAACGCTGCAGCTCGTCAGCACAATGCAAAAGCTCAGACTGGAATATTCCCGGGCCCATTCTCTCCATCAAGACCGCTTGGTTCCTGTTTTGAAATCAGAGGAAGAGGTGCATTGTGTAAACACAAACTGCAACTGGGAGTTTATAGAGTGCATTTCCATTAAGCGAGAGGTTAGATCCCCTTTTGGTAATGCCAGTACAGTCCATATAACTCGCAGAGCTTCCTGTTATGTGAAGTTGTGAAACATAGGATTTGTACTGCTGATTTGAGAATATTAGTAATTTAGAGATTCATGAAGAGTGTTGATTTACACTCAAATTGTAACCGAAAGTTCTTTCAGTTTGACAGTAATTTTGGAAATTAAAGCTTATTTGCTTTCTGTTTGAATGAAAAAAAAATGATCCCACGGCTTCAAGTTTTCTCTTCTGAGCACATTCTGCGTCTGCAGAGAATAACGTTTCATACCTGTAAGTGGCATCGCTAAGAGCTAGCTCTGGTTGTGGAGAGCTGCAAACCTTCATACAGAGTTGGCCTCCTCTGAGTCATGCTGACCAGTGCGTCTACAGTTTATTCTGTCTAGATGCTTATGAATTGGACCCTTGAGATAAGAATGGAAAACGAGAAGAGCCTTCAGGGTGTGCCCTCTTGACTTTGTCATTTGATTTATCATTTCCATTCCTCTTCTCATGCACTGGATTGTTAAGCTGCCAGCCTGTAAGAGTGGCCCCGTCTCATAAAAGTTTGCCGCCTGGGGCCGCTGCGCTGTGGGACACAATAGAAAAGAAAAAAGACCGTAGATTTTCACTGGCGGACGACTGAGCAGCTCATGTTGCAGTTGGAGCTAATATGTTTTGAACTGTTACTTTACTGAAATCACTGCAACACAGAGAAGAGAGAGAAGACGTGTGAAGCAGGTGGAGGGAGAGGTTTCAGATCAACAAGAGATGTGGACAAGAAAATGGACTTGTTCTGTGTCCCTGTAACTGATCCATCACTTTAAAGCTCACATCACGTTACTCATTATTTACCCATGCTTTCATTTCTCTCCAGGTGTCGTCTCAGGATGTCAAGAAGGAGAATCCACTGCAGTTCAAGTTCCGGGCCAAGTTCTTCCCAGAGGACGTTGCTGAGGAGCTGATCCAGGACATCACCCAGAAGCTTTTCTTCATGCAGGTGAAGGAGAGCATCCTGAGCGACGAGGTCTACTGTCCACCAGAGACGGCCGTGCTGCTGGCCTCATACTCCGTTCAGGCCAAGTTCGGCGACTACAACAAAGAAATCCACCGACCCGGATACCTGCTGTCTGAACGCCTGCTGCCACACAGGTGAGATGTGCTCTCTGAACCGTGACTGGAGCGTTGTTATACTAACATCTACATCAAAAGACAAGATGCTATGCAGGAAGTTATACACTTGAACTATTTGTTTGAAGGCTCTATCAAAACATAGCGTTGTTGCAAGGAAATTCAAATAAAAAAATTAATTTTAGAGGAGGAAGGAACTAAAAAAAAGTCTTTAAGACATAAACTGATCTCATCAGCAGCACTGGTTGAACCTGCTGCAAATAAAATCACCATCTCCACCCAGAGAAACAAAGGAGGAAGAAGCTTTGTGTAATGACAATCATTTCTAAATGATGATGAGTCAAAGACAAATGGAAATACTTTGTGTGTGCCATCTATGTAGATTTGTTCTCTTTACATCATCACTTCGGCCAGCATGTGAGCTATCTATGATGGATGAGCTCTTTGTCTGCAGAAGAATAAGAAGATAAATGACTTCACTTATAGTGGCACACGTTACAAAGCACAGTCAAGTGAGCCACTACATCATCAAAGCAGGCGGCGCACCTTTCTTTGATGTCTCTAATAACCACATTTGAAACAGTTTAAATGTTGTAAGTGTGTGTGTCAGGTGACTGATTTTTTTACATTTTAATTCAATAAAGTTATTGAATTAAAATGTAAAAAAAAAAAAATGTGTTCATGACCACTAACCGCAGTAATGGCAGTCAAGGAAATCACTACACCACAAGGAAATGACTGCATTACCAAAACAGTTACGCTCTGCCCCTGGCGCTTACATGAAAAAGGAGTCAGTGGTTTTACATAACAGGCTGTCCTGTTTGTGTATGGGGATGTAGCTGACCGCTATGCTTTTCTTTCTCTGTGGCTGCAGAGTCCTGGAGCAGCACAAGTTATCCAGAGAACAGTGGGAGGAGAGGATTCAGGTGTGGCACGAGGAGCACCGTGGGATGTTGAAGTGAGTTATTACAAAAACAAAACAAAACAAAACAAAGAAAATGCATTTAATTAATCCTCTGTTGTTAGTTGGAATCAGAAAGCTTGATCCTGTCTGTCATCTCCTCTAATCTCTCTCTGCTGTTTCAGGGAGGACGCCATGCTGGAGTACCTGAAGATCGCTCAGGACCTGGAGATGTATGGAGTCAACTACTTTGATATCAAGAATAAGAAAGGAACAGACCTGTGGCTGGGAGTGGACGCACTCGGACTCAACATTTACGAGAAGGATGACAAGTAAGCGAGCGCTGCTTTCTGAGCGACCCTTTTAGTAAACTGCTTTTCTCTCTGTGTGTGTTCTGGCTCTTGTTTTGTTGCGTGTTGCAAACTGCAGCCCAGTGACACAGAGCTAAACAGGCTGAGCCAGGTCCATGTCTGCACTCAGTCACTGGTCCTGTTTCTGAGCAGACAGTATGACGAGAATAACAATGAAGAACACAGACATTTCTAACAGTGTTAGAAATTCAAAATCAGTAGTTGGCTTTTGCTTCCAAAATCAGAATTTCCCTGCAGTTAGAAATAATCAGCTTTGGGATATTTAGACTCAGATCTATCAGTGTGGTTTAGACACACAAGGTATTCCTGACCCTCCTCTTTATATCCTCCTGGCTCGGTCACGTAATTACCCTGGTTTGACAGTCAGTCACCATTTACCTTTGTTAAAGCAAAAGAAATGTGAATGATCCCATTTTTCATGATCCTCCAATGAGTGCTAAAAAGGAGACCTACTCTCTGAGCTATGTGACGCTGTGTTTCCAGTACCCACTCTGGCTTTGCCTGTGATTACTTTGCTTATGGGCCAGGATCGTTTGGGAGATAATAGCCTTCTGTTTGCTGAAATGAGTTCTGAGACCTCCTCTGGCAGCTGGCCTCGTCTGTGAGTGTGTGTGAGGGGTTACTGGAGTGAAGTACGCTAGGTTAAAGCAGCACTACATCCCAGGTGACTTGCCTTTCAGTCACTGACCCTGTCCTGGAAATGCTGCCAGCCGTGGTCTGGCTGAACTGAGTTGCTCAGTCACAGTTTGAGCCTCTTCCCATAATAAATCGGGCACACTGTATCAGCTGGCTAGCAGTGTGGTCCGCTCTGTGGAAGAAATGAATACAGCGGTGGGGTAATGACAAAGTTTAGCCTGTCAGCTGCCTCATGCGACCTCTAATTGAACCTTTACAGGCTGACTCATTTGTCTTCTCAAGTCTAAATGATTTAATTAATGAAGCTGCTATTGTATTAAAGTTCATCCACTCTTTAATTTGACTGGGTTACGAATCCTCCAACAAGAGCGAGAACACACAGGTCCTTGTGTGAGTGTGTCTCTTTATGTGTGCTCTCATGGATCAGCAACGAAGTGCCTCTCCTCCACGGTGCCCTCTGCTGTAACCATGACTACGCTGACTGGTTTTTCAAGCTGTGCGGCACTTAAGAATGTGAGGCTAACCTACAATGCTGTCTCTCCAATGAGGGCAGCTGCCCCACAATGCAACAGTGCAGCCAAGGCTTCACCAGGAAGCTGGTTTAACTCCTTAGTCTTCTGCTGCTCCTCAGCACAGCTCATTTAAAAACGTCTTTTGTACTTTATTAAGAAAAGGATTTGTTGTTAAGGAGTGAAATCAAGCACAAGAGTTAAAAAAACATATATATAAATCATAAACGTTCAGTTTACATGAATTGATAAGCAAAAACAGGTGTGTCTGCAGCTTTAACCCGTGTTTTACTAACATTTTTGACACACTGGTTTAGAGCTGAGATGCTTAGTTAATCTGTGAATCAACTGTAATCTGTTAAAATAATGAAAACGACTGTTTGATTCATTAAAAGTGTTAAGACAAAACATCCTCATTTTCCTAGTTTAAGTTTTCATAATTGGTGTTAGTTGATGTTTTTACATAATTATAAGCAGAATATTTCGGGGTTTAGGGTTAATTGGTTTCTTTGAATCCTAATTATTCCCGACAAGTTTATTATCATAAATCTTGATGGCAAAAATCCTAAATTCTAATCCTTAAAAAAATAATTTTGTGTTGGCTTCCTGTAACATGAATTCATTGATAAAGCACGGCTCAATAAACCAAAAGACTCCACACAGGAGCATTCAATAGATAACTTCCACATTCCAGGTCCTCGAGCATTTGTCTGTCATGGACTGAAAGACCAGTTTAGGGAGTACAGTTTCACAGCTGAGTTTCGCTGCAAGGAGGACGGCTGCTTTTTCCAGATTACAACACTATCAGCTTGTCTCTGTTGACAGTGCTACACTGTATTGTGCTGAATGAGATTGGCACCCTTTCTGTTTGTCTGCCACGGCCGAGCTGTGAGCCACACCCCAGATTCATCCTCATACTGAGATACAGAAATCAAACCCGGTGCGTGGCATGTGATCAAAGCTGGCGCTTGGTTAAAGCTACGTATTCCTTAAATTATTAATTAATCTTATGAATTTCTTAATCTGCAAAGAAAATTTGGGCTTTTTTTACTTGAACATTGATCAAAATATACTTTCTGTACGTAAACTGCTGCTAAAAGTACTTCACTCAAGAACAATGCACTAAAATACATTTACGTACACAATAAAATCATTTGGTAACGTTTACACTTAATAAGTGTAGAGGCTGCTGCTTATAAAGAACATAAAAAAAAAGACTCACCATAAAATCTTTGTTGTCTTTGTTGGTGCAAAGGCAGCAGCTTGGCATCTAAAGGAAGAGACACTTGTCTAAGTAGTTAGAGTTGTAAACTCATAATAAAACGTTAGGATTATTTCAACAAGAGACAACTTGCCACTGTAAAGATGATAAAAGTAAAGGGCGGTGCTATATTACGGAAAGGAGAAAACCACAACACAGAAGCAGCTTTTGCAATATACTGTACCGCTGATGGAAAAAAATCCTACTGTCTGTAATGAAAAGCATTTAGTCTGTTCTACCAGGGTCCCTTTAGAATTTAGTCAATTTTAGGATGAGAACAAATAACTTGAATCTTTGATGATTGTTGCACATTCATACAGTCTGTTCACGATTTAAACTGTTCAGATTATGAGGTCTGCATAAATAATGAAAGTGCTGTGATACACCAATCAGCCATAACATTATGACGGCCATCATAAGCACTGAACTGAGTTTTAGAAGCAGGAAAAATGGAAGGAAAGTGGAAGAATTTGAGACACTTTGATAATCGATCAAAATGATGATGGTCAGATGACTGGGTCAAAGCGTCTCCAAGACTGCAGCTCCTGTGGGGTGTTCCCAGTCTGTAGTGTAGTTCCCATCAAAAGTGGTCCTCTAATGACAGGGTCGTTGGCGACCAAGGCTGACTGGGCCGCAGATGAGCCTTTTCTGATGAGCAGCTGCAGCTAAAATGGCTGAAAGTTTGTGCACAGTTTGTTTGGTGTGGGGCTGTGTAGCTGCCGAGTGTCAGTGCTGACCACTGGCCACTAAATAAAGCTTCAACAATGGACATGTAAGCATCAACATTTAACCACAGAGCAATAGAAGAAGGTGACCTGGCCTGATATATCACGTTCAGCCACAGCAGCCCTTCAGATTATGGTCATAATGTCATGACTGATATAACAAGACAATGATATATCCCACTTGACATTTAAGTAATCTTACGGTAGTCATAGTACAGTGTGTATCACACTTAAATGTTCATGTCGTCTCTCCCTCAGACTGACCCCAAAGATTGGCTTCCCCTGGAGCGAGATCAGAAACATTTCCTTCAACGATAAGAAGTTCATCATCAAACCTATTGACAAGAAATCCCCAGTGAGTAAAACCTTCTTTGTCTTCTTTTTAATGAAATCAAACATATTTAGTTGCATCTGTACTTAAGCTCTCTGCCTCCATTTTACCTGGTGGTTTCATGTTTCATCTTGTGGAGGAGAGAAAAACCATTAGCTGTTATCTCTTCAGCTTGATCTTTAGACAGAATAGGTTTGTGCTTTCTAGGCAATGCTATTAGTGATTAACTGCAAGCGCTCGCACAAAAGCAAGTGGTATAAACCTTATCTGGGTACCTCAGGCTACTCTACCTCTTACCATGAGTGGAGCCGTCTTTAAGGGAAGTGTTTTCAGCAGTAACCAGCTGTAAAACTTTCTCTAGACCAGAACAGCATGCGCGTGGCTAAACATTTATTATTCATTATTCTGTCGTCTCTTACCTGTTTTTGTTTGTTTGTTTGTTTGTTTCTTCCAATTTCAGGACTTTGTGTTCTACGCCCCGAGACTGCGCATCAACAAGCGCATCCTGCAGCTCTGCATGGGCAACCACGAGCTGTACATGCGCCGCCGCAAGCCGGACACGATTGAGGTGCAGCAGATGAAGGCCCAGGCCAGAGAGGAGAAGCAGCAGAAACAGATGGAGAGGTATGCAAACATAAACGGCTCCGTCATAAAAATGTCATTGAAAGGTATTTTATCCTTCGGTCAAATAATAATTCTACTTAGGCTTTAATATAAAAAACAATCAGTTGATTTGACAGTGGCACCAAAGTCACTTCTATGTCTGTAACAGATTAATTTTTATTACCGGTCAATGTGACAGTTAAGTTGCTCAATAATTTAATTAATTCTTTAGTGTAAAAAAGAGCCTGTCAAAAGTCTGTTTACATCCTTGGTGGACTTTTGACCACCTCTCCCCAAAAAACAACAAATGTCCGTGCAAAATATTTGGCCAGATAATTATAGTCTCATATCTCATAATTATATCCTAACAGTTGATAACTGAGTCTAGCTTGTTGTTTAAAGTTTAAAAAGTGAAGGGATCTGAAGACACTTAAGGTTTTGTACTCGGCCCATAAAACAAAAGCTTCTGTATTAGTAAGAATAAGCTCATATTTACGCTTCGTGATAATATCAAGACTACGAGGTTTGTGATCGGAGTAGATTAAAGCCGGCCGAGCACTTATGAATGGTTTGCCTTTGTTGGGTTGGCGCAGCCTTAATCAATGGCAGATATCATGCCGCTTACACACATGCACGGTTCAGCGTGTAACGTGAAGCATTCATCAGGTGATAATGCAGCATTCCTTTTCAAGTATGGGAAATCTACAGCACTTCCTGCATCGATTCAGCTGAGCATGAATTGATGTTGAACCAGGTCTCAGCGCCAGCTGTCGGCCCACTGTCTGTCCCTCACAGCTGTTCAAACACGGTGATGTAACGCCGGGCGGAGGACGCGGTGAATACCAGAGGGAGAACCATTAGATCACCAGAGGCCAGCAGACACACCAGTAGCTGGTGGTGATCAGCGTCTGTACGAGGCTTGGCCCGCGTCCAAACGCAAACTCAAGATGGCCTCTGATGAGTCCCCTGAGAAAACTCATTAAAACATAAACAAACCCTGAGGGAGGCTTCAGGACGCGGCTGCAGCAGAAGAATAGAAAATAATGAAAGGAAATGTACAGAGCTGGAGTTCAAACGACAGGAGGAAAATGAGCAGCAAGTGATGTTAGTGTAACGTATCAGCAGCTATATGAAAGGGATAAAATAAAGCAGAAGGTAAAGCTGAACTGAACGATGATTTCATTTAATCAAAGGGAGAAACAGAGAAGTCAGAACAGGCCAAAACTGAACCCTGTGGGCTTTTAATATGTGTCCTTTGACAAACAGGAAGTCATTCAACGTGCACATCGAATATAAAACAAACAGAGCGGACGACAATAAGTAGTAAATAAAAAGAAAAGACCTGGTCGACTTTATTTTACTGTCAGATTTTTATATTTTCAAGCACTTTGAGCAGATAATTACAAACATTAATAACATTTCTGATAGTTTTAATTAATCATTGAAGTCATTACTCGTGATAAAACACAAAATATTTGCTGGTTAAAGCTTTTCAGATGTAAAAATATGCTACCTACGTCCACGAGCAAGCACCTAAGCCCTTAAATCTCAGCTTTCTATGGCCGCCCACTGCTTCAAGTGGATGAATTAAGTTCAGGAAACTAAATAAAGCTCATTTACATTTGGCCTTTGGGAAATTTTTAGTCGATTAAAATTGAGGAAGCAGCTGAGTAGATAGTTGTAGATATATTGAGAGGGTCAAGGTTAATTTTCATGGGAAGTAATTTGCCCTAACTGTGAGTGTGCTGTTATGTCAAATCACGAGTCTTCATGATATTTACATGGAAATTATATTACACGATGTCGCAGAGATGGCTTATTGTTTCGTCAGGTCGTAATACAGCAGCCTGTGCAAACACACAGTGAATCTCAGCTGTGACAGTGTGTCTGTGTGTATGCGTGTGTGTGTGTGTGTGTGTGGCCCTGACCATGCATCAGAGATGTCAGCTCTTTTTTGTGGCACGTCTTATCTGCAGGGCCCAGCTGGAGAACGAGAAGAAGAAGAGGGAGGCCATCGAGAAGGAGAAGGAGCAGATGGAGCGAGAGAAGCAGGATCTGATGATGAGGCTCTACCAGTTCGAGGAAAAGACTAAGAGAGCAGAGAAAGGTGAGGGAGTAGTCGGTCCATTCGTCACCCTGACAATACAACACATGTTTGCGTGGGAAAATAGTTAGAAGCTGTGTGTGTGTGTAGTTAATGCTGGTAGGTACGCACCAAGACGTGAACAGATTATAAATGGAGGTTACTTGTTTTGTAAACATATTAAAAAAATATGTAAGGACTAAATAGCATGAATGTGAGGAGGCATTTTCTACATTTTAAACATTTTGGTGTCCAGAATAGAAAAACAAAGGCTGCATGTGGATCTCCACTCTTCTAGTTAAACCAGTTTCTAATCCTGTCTTCAGACAGAAGGAGAGCAGAGGACAGTCATGTGGTTTAAAATTCAGATTGACCTCAGGAAACAGGTTGCTGCTTGTTGTTTTCTCAAAGTGACATGGAATAAATCTAACTGACTTCCTCTTTATGGTTCCGTATGATCTGAAATGCTCCAAATACCAGATGATTAAACGCCTTGAATAAAACAACAAGTGATTGTAGATGTGCTGTGCGGGGTCATCCGGGTATTTTATTATTTCTCTGTTGGAAATAACCCGTGTAGTTAGACAGGTTTACTTTTTGCAGAGTCCCCATTCACTTCCTCTTAATTTGTGTTGTATAAATATCCTGATGCAAATTAGTTTTATTTATTTTTTAATCCATGACGTCGGTGACAGAGCAGTCATTCAATATTACTTAACAGTCACAAGTGAGAGATATTAAAAGATGTACATGAGAAAGGTTGTGTAACTATGACATAAAGGTCTGCTGTTATTCTTCTACAATAACTAAAATAGTTCTCACTAAGTGCCGTTTACTCCCTGTTGTGTAACATTTGCTAAAACTCTCAGTGTCCAGATGTTTTTGGAAGATTTAAGTGTCCATTAGGACCAGAGTGTCCCACAGAGAGGGAAGACAGTCACTCAGTTACTGGGATAATGTTTGGAGAGAGACGATTAGTTTTCATCTTTGGTAACTGTGCGGTTACTGACGGCCTCGTACTGTCGCTGGAATATCTCGTAAATCGTCTCACAACTCCTTCTCTCTCTTCTGCACTTGTAGATTTGCAGGAGCAGCTGCAGAGAGCCATGATGCTGGAGCAGGAGCGGAGGAGAGCCGAGGAGGAGGCAGCTCGCCTGGAGGCAGAGCGTCAGGCTGCCCTGCTGGCAAAGGAGGAGCTGGCCCGCGAGGCCGAGGACCAGAAGAAGAGTCAGGAGCAGCTGGTCAGTATTTAATAACTTATTAATTTGTCAACATAATCTTCTAAATGGGAACCCAAAGTAGAAGCTTTTCTACCGAGCACATTGTCCTTAAATCCCATTAAGACGCTTGTGGGACAGATTAGGTGTCCGTGCTACTCCCACTCAAAGACACGAGGGAGCTGCACTGTCGGCTTATTTTTAAAAAGCATCAACATTGGTGTGTAACCCTGTGTTTACAGAGGGTGACGGAGCTTTCCACATGAACGCCTTTCACATAACAATTTCACGGCCTGGTGGGCTGAAGCCAACGGAGGCAGGTGTTTAGTTCAGTCATACAGGAGCTGCTGGTGACAAGAAGGAATTTACCACAGAATATGCAAAGTCCAGTCCTCTGTCACTGGACGTTTTCTGGAAATTCAGATTTTATTTTTTAACTTGTACTGGTTACGTGTCATCGCCGCGTCTTTTCACGGCGTCTGCTCCTGTTTTCTTACTCACACTATTCTTAAGTGAAGCGTGAACAGTTCAGTGAAAATATTAACTGGTACATTTGGTGCATCATTTAGACGTCGGTCGGCTGCAGACAGAGACTTCTGTGACTGTCGGTCAGTTAATCAATTAGGACCCGTTATCTGACCTATAACTGAATTAATCCTGAGTCATGTATTCCACTCTCCTCTATCATACTTGTTTGTCCTCCTTGCGATGGATCTTTATTAAATAGTTTGTCCTGTTGTTTGGTTCCAGGCTGCAGAGCTGGCAGAGCACACAGCCAGGATCACGCTGCTGGAGGAGGCCAAGAGACGCAAGGAGGAGGAGGCCAACACATGGCAGCACAGGGTGAGAGCTTTAACCGACCACGGAGGCTCATTCAGTGGGAAACTTTACAGTAGACGGGGACAGGAATGGAACTAGATTATTAAAATGGACCAATAATAAAGAGTTAACGTCATGTGTCGCCCCCCAGGCCCAGGAGGCTCAGAATGATCTGGTCAAGACCAAAGAGGAGCTGCACATGGTGATGACGGCACCCCCTCCACCTCCACCCCCTCCCATGTACGACCACCTGGACGACAACAGCGACAGCGAGGAGAACAACAGCACGCACAGCGCCGACCTGCAGACCGAAGGCATCAACGACCACCGCAACGAGGAGGACCGCCTGACCGAGGCCGAGAAGAACGAGCGCGTCCAGAAACAGCTGAAGGTGAGGAACGCCTCACACAAGTCAAATACACCGATGCAGTGATTCACTCCTTTAATGTTTCACGTCAGATCGAGCGAAATGAATTAAATGAAAGCAGATGAGTCAGGTTAGCTGTGCTGATCGTGCTCACCTAGTTTAACACTGCCCAGATTCCTTTGACATGTATAAACAAGTCATCAGATGTGCTTCAGTGGTGTTAAATTACACGTACAGTACATTTGTGTGTTTGTGGTGACAGCTAGAAATGGTACTTTCTCTTCTGCCTTACATCTAGTGGCATCGTTGCTCATCTCACGCTGCTTCTCTTTCTTCTTCTCCTCTCCCTCCTCAGGCTCTGACCTCAGAGCTGGCCCAGGCGCGTGATGAGTCCAAGAACACGCAGAACGACCTCCTTCACTCTGAGAACGTCCGGGCCGGCCGAGACAAATACAAGACCCTGCGACAGATCCGGCAGGGCAACACCAAGCAGAGAATCGACGAGTTTGAGGCCTTATAAGAAGCCTTTCTGCGCTCAGCCGCGTACCCTTTCTGAATGGTCTCTACGCCTCGCTCCTCGGACACGCACACACACACACACACACACACAAACACACTCATGTTTAACACACATCGGCCGCAGACTAACCTGGAGCTGAACAACACAGCAGAAGCATCAGAGAGGTCAACTCCGGGCAGGAGGCAAAGCTTTGCAAAATATTTGAAGAACCTTAGTGCCAAAACATTCTCTCTCTCTCTGTCTCTCTCCGTAGTGTGTCGGATCTTATTTGTGTTTATTTTTTTGTGTTTTATTTGATCAGTTCAGACCAAAATCACTTTTTTTTTGTTTTTATCCGGAGGTGTGATGAAGTAGCAGGACTAGCCAAATTTTATTAGTATTTCATGATGTGCACATAGAGTATGAAATCAAAAGCCTCGGCTCCGTTTGACGTCCGTCTCTTTTTTTTTTTGTTGCGTAGGAAGAAAACAAGGACATTTTGTCGTTCATAGCGACCACTCAGAAAGGGGTGAAAAAACAGTATAAGCAGGAAAATGTGTATGTTTCTGTTTTCCATTATATTTGAACACTTCCATTTATGTTTTATGTTGCTATTCAGTAGCTTAAATTCATGCCTAGTTTGATATTTATACTGTATATGGGACATAAAAAAAAAGGGTATTTCATCTTGGTTTGTATATTTTTGCTATTTTGCTATCTACTAATGATAACAAATACATTTAATATGTTTCAAAGGTTTTATATATATTGACCGAAATAATAAGTCTTATGTTCCATATGTTTTCCTTTAGATCACTAAATTAAAGAGATTTAATTGTAAATTATTATTTTTTACTGTAGGAAGTATCCAGCTGCATGCCATTAAAATCAGTTTAAGTAGATCGCTTACTATATAGGTACTTTCGATTTTTTTTTGTTTTTGTCGTGCAGTTGACAGGAACGCCGAGGAATGTCTTCGGAGCCTTGTGTTGACTGGGACACTTAGGTTTAATATATTTTATTTCTGTCTGTTCTGTCGTGTCGCTGTAGAGTGAGAGGTGAGCATGTGTCTTATGCTTGTATCCTCCTAAGTGGCCTTTCTCTCTGCAGCGGTCAGTCCCAGACGGTTGGTCTACACTTCACAGTCAAGGTGCACAAAAAAAATATGGATGTAACTCGAAAATCTTTTATTTTTTAGTCTTAGACCTCTGAGGTTAAAAATTAGGGTTTGCGGTTGAACATTGGGAGTTTTAATTTTGCCGCTTGTTCAGAGGACTGACGCAGACAGTGTAACGCCAACCTCCCGCTGGACATGGACTAGAGTAGCATTTACTGACACTGTAATGGAAACACACAGCTATGCTGGCCTTTGTATATGAAAACGATTTTATAATGAGGTGTTCAACATATTGGCAATAAAAGAAATCTGATTACAAATGTGTTTACTTTGTGCACTTTTGTCCTGCGCATTTGTTTTAGCTTTTTTGTCTAATGGTCCACCATTAGACACTAATGATTGCTAGGTTCGTTATTCATTTTAGACACCGTTTTTCATTCTTAAACTTTACACTACTTACCCAGAAACAAATGGCAAAATTCGTCAAATGTTAGATGCTTCCCTCAGGAGTTGGTGGAGACCAAACCAGAGCCAGAAGACATGAAAATATCAGACATTCATCAGGTGGAAATAAATGCAGATGTTGCTCAGTTGCTCTAAAGAAGTTATACTATAGTCATAAAACATTTACTATATTTGTACTCCTAGAATTTAAGAAATGATGTTGACATTTGTTGTTTTAAATGAAAAGTTTCAACAAATAAAGGAAACAGGTTAACTGGAAATTAAAATGTAGGTATTTATTCTCCAACAGGATGAAGTAGCAATAAGTGTTAGCATACTGACATATTAGCTTAAAGCGCTGCTGCTGCTGCAACCTCAAAGAGCTAGCATGACAGTAATCACACACATATTGACTTTCAGAGGAGCCATGTTGATGTTTTAGACTTTTATTGTTAAAAGTATTTGACAGTTTATTTAAATAAGTTCATGAAAAATACAATATATTACTCTACATCAATCAATCACGCTTACCTGACGGCAACAAATATAATATAATTACAATATAAACAATTGAATGCTAACAATATAAAGTGCTGAGAATATTTTTTAATAAAAATAATTAATTTAAATTAATAAAAATATATGGGGGGGGGGGGGCGTAACTTTCGTCGGTTAACGACATGACGTCACGCCACCTGTCGGCGTTCCGGTTGCCAGGTAACCATTCATCTCAGAACGTGGAGGAGAGGCGGGGCAGGATTCCAGCACGGTGACATCATCGCGCCTTGTACAGACACAAACACAGAAACGTCCTTTCTTCTTCTTCTTCTTCTCCTCCTCCTGCTTCTTTTTCTTCTTCGCCTGTGAAACCAGAAACTGAGCGAGTCTTTCACACGCCGCTTCCAGCGAGACAAGAAAGGCCTCATTGTCCAGCAGGAAACGGTGAAGAGTCAGCGGGGCCCAGCACATGGCTCTCTCACTTCTCAAAGTGTTTCCTGTCATGCGTGGGTGTGGCTCCTTAGCACTGTTAGTCCAGAGTCTTGATTTCATTTGGATGGATTTAGAAACTGAATCTGAACCTCGAAGCAGCAGAGATGCCTCCGAGTAGCAGCACTTCACTTTAACTGTTAAACATTAATAAGTGTAATATCACTGACCTTAGAAATAAGCTGTTTAAAGCTGTGATAATCAACATCTAAAGCTTAAACAGAGCAAACCTCTATGTGTTTTGACAAATGAATACCATTTAGCTCAAATAATAGATCTTTTCTACATCAGTTTGTTTCTTGTTTTGGTTCTAGGACCACAACTAACATTTTGGGTCATTATCTATTAGTATTTTTAAGTGAAGAAGCCTAGAGAAATAAAGTTAATCTGTTAACACGGGGCAGTATTTGGCAATAAAAATCAATCCCATGGAGTTGGTGGAGACCAAACTAGAGAGCAAAGAGAATACTACTCTTAAATCTATGGTAGAAACTCCAAATCCAAATCAAATTTACTGCTGCCACCTGAAAACTTGATTCTGCATTATTAAGCAGACATATTAGATATTTAATATTAATATATCTAATTTACATGAATGGCTATTTCTGGATTTTATCATATCATCAGTAATTTATTAAAGTTGTTACATAGCAGGAGTTCTGTGAACTGTATTTGAAGGTGCTTCTAAATGCTGAGGTTAAAGCAAAGTGTCACCTCAGAGTTTGGCAGGTCTCTGCTGTTATGCGAGTCCGTTCCAGCCTCAGGTTTACCTCAAAGAGGCATGACGGACTTAAGTTCCACACGTCCAGGTTCACAGAGATGTCTTGGACCAGCAGCGGCCTCCGAGACGCCCGTCAAAAATGGCCGCCGCCTGGACGAGCCCTCACCCTCCTCCTCCTCCTCCTCCTCCTCCAAGACTCAGACACCTAAACACAACACACACACAAATATCTGTATGAACACACCCGCACACCTATGCAACACCTACACTCTTTAATGCATTCACAAACACACACCAGAACACACAGAACACACCTCGCAGGCCTGCGGACACTGGAGCGAACACACAAAGGGACACGCACTCGCCACATTGAGGCGTATTTACCCTCTGACGCAGGTGTTCTGACTACTGTTTGCATTAATGGGAAGGTGTTTGATAAGGACAGTTAGTCGATGATTGCCATGTGGCCCCAGTGCTAACCTCTATAGGGAGCCAGGGAACTGGCTAAAGACACGCTCTGCTGCCCTCTAGTGGTGAAATGACAGAACTGGATGTGGAGCTTTAGTCGTTTTTAAACTTTTGTTTTCAGTTTTTGTAAAGTAAAAACTCAGATATGACCTTTTATTTTTTTATTTTTTGATGCTTTTGAAGTTTGACTTGAGTTGCTGGTTATCACGTGTAGCACATAAACCCACATGACACCAGAACATGATACTGTACGCTATCCACAATAATGGCACCAGAGGTTTACAGGTGTAAACCACAAACCACATTTTATACTGGGACCAATATTTTTTCTTTGTTAAAATTGGGTATTTATTGTTTTAAATGATTAAATGTGGGAGGTATTTTAATAATATTGTTGGATGAGAACTCAAGTGAAGTTTAATGAAGTTTATTTATAAATCCTGACATCAAATGTATTATTTCAACAAGCCTCAGACACGGACACAGTTGATCTCAACCAAGACAATTCAAAGCAGCTTTTCAGTTTTATGTTTAATGCTCCTTCAACACGGATTAAAAAACAAATAAATAAACAGATAAAGTTAAATAACACACAGGCTGACAGTCTCCATAGTGTTTGTTGGGCACACGACAGGTTTCAGTGAACTAAAATGTTCAGACATGTTTTAAGAATCACTGAGTTAATGTTAGATTATGCGGCGGACAGACAGATGCGACTCTTTTTCTTGCAGATATTTAAGGGAGCTGAGCCGCAGGAGCTCACCCTGGTTGTTGGGGCTCAGCTTGACTCTGACCAGCAGTTCTCCTCCGTCCTGGTCCACAGCGCCCCCGTCTGGGCTCTCAGTCTGAGGGACGGAAACACAGGAAGATGTTAAAGGAAAGTATTTCAAATTAACTTATTAAATATACGGTAGAACCATATAAACCACTGAAGTAGTCAAACATTTTCTCTGTATAATAATGAATTTTATTTCTCTCTTTAGTAATATATTATTTTAAAAGTTTATTTTCTGTTGCTTTGCTTTGTAAAAGTCATTCAAAACAGTGGCATAAGTGGCATTATGAAAGAAAATGTTCATTAATAATAATGAAAATAGTATTGTAATATAATTTAGAATCAAAACCTGCTCAAAAATAAAAATAACAATCACCTGCAATAATCTGTATTCAGCAATTAGAAGCACAATAACAGCTGTTTCTATGAAAATCAGCTTGGTTTTAAAATATATCTCATTATTCAAGCATTTGAATGTGTATATTTCCTTTTCCTATAATCATTTCTCAATGTCTCATTTATCTCTTTGACTTGTTAACTTAGCATAAAGACTGGAAATGGAAGTAAACAGCTTGTTTTTGTCCAAAATACCCTGAATAATCCATAGGACTCCATAAATAAATAACAGTGCATTTTATTTGTACTGTGAGAAAAGTTAGAGAGATCTAAAACTACAGTTTGTGGTTTTCTTTGTGGGACTATTTCCTTAACAGACTCAATAACATACTGAAGCCTCAGCTGGTTGTCTAACAATGTCTAACTGGATGGTGGTGAAACTCTACCTTTACATAAACTGTGGCTGAGAAACATATTCCTCTCACTAAACAGTTCAGACATTTCCTTTTAGTCTTCTCTCCTCCTCTCACCTCTTTTACCTTCGGACACAGCGGGAACCAGTTGAAGCCCTGAGAGTCCCTGTCCTCAAATCTCCATCCGTCCAGCGGGATGAGCACCTCGCCGAGGAACACTTTTCTTCTCAGGGTTCCTGAATGCCACACGGAGGCCTGCAGTCTCTTTCCAAACAGCAGGTGGCGCTCTATGTCATACTGTCAGACAAATGGAGATCAGGGGTTTAATTGAATTGACCCAACTGGAGCGTGATTAAAGCTGATCCTGATTAAATTGTTTTCTTCTTACCGTTAAAACTTCGTTATAAACCGGATTCGTTGTGTTTCTCTTCACCGACGTCTTCATTTTGACGCTCTTGTCCGGCAGCACGTAGAGTTTGACGTATCTAGACATCACACATAAATACAGGATGCTGAGGTGCTGACGGAGAATCACTGCATACTGTGTGTAATCTATGATGGTAAGCTGTCCTTACGGGTTACACTTCTTCCTCTTGCTGTCTCCGTGAGAGAGGTTCCTGCAGCCGCCCACCGTGATCTCCAGACAGGAGGCGTTGGTGTTGTAGGTCAGAGCCAGCTCCAGCTCCCCGGCCACGGTGATGCCGTCAAAGAGGCCACAGTCTGTGTTGATGCTGCTGTTACTGCCCTGAAGGGAAAAATACAGGCGTGTCATTCAGTTAAATGAAACGTACTCCGTGTGCTCGGAGACTGAAACGTTCACATCCTTTAATCAGATATTTTTTTAACCACAGGATATTGTGTTTTTTTCTTATCAGCTTTGACTCACTCTCTTTCCTCCTGAGTACTCAGAACCGAAGGACGTCTCTTCCTCCGCTCCGGTGGAGGAGCCCTCCTGGTCGCTGTCCTTGTTTTTCTTGAACAGGTTTGGAAGACTGGGAACTTTGAAAAGCTACAAAGAGAGGAACTTTGTTTTACCGCACGTTTATACACTGGTAACACAAGAACTAGACCGGTTTGATGAATACGTTGATATCGCAAAGGCAGGTGCTGGTATTTGTGGTGGCGCAAAAACCAAAAAGTCACGTTGTGAGAACTTGTGAGAACTGAAGAAGTTGTTGTTACGGTTTTCCACCAAGAGGAAAGTTACAAATCATGATTGTATGATACAGAACGATTATAAATTCCCTTTGGTGAATTAACTGCACAACAGAAGAGACTAGCAGTGATGAAGTGACAATAAATCATGTGAAGGTGCTGTGCTCTGTTGTTGTGTAGTGTCTTTTTTGTAAATGCACCGTCTCTGGTCTTCACACTGTCTGTCAGCACTGTTTACTATGGTCTGCACTTTATGCTCCATCACTTGTATATCCTACTTAGTCCTGTGTGTGTTCTGCACATGCTTCATATAATGGATATGACAACAAAAACCTCTTTGACCTCTTTGGGTTACAGTCATCCATGATGAAGGGCGTGGCTGATTTGACCGACATGTGGACTGCTTGTATTTGTTCGTCTGTTTTTATGCATACGGTCAGCGGTGACAGCCGAGGCCGACTTACATAGCTAGATTTGTTGATGTCGGTGTCCGACAGGCTCTTCTGGGTGCTGTAGTGGAAGCACGAGCCTCTCCGGCCGTTGTCGACCCTCAGCAGGTCTCCACGCACGTCCTCCTGAGATGTCGAGATGTCTGCAATGAGGAAAAAGCCAAACGCTCAGTGTCACAAGAACCGAGTGGATATTTGTTGCTACACAAAGACAACTCTAACTGAAGGAAACCGGAAAATTTGTCCACTGCTTACTCAACAGGGTTTTTTTTTTGTTGCAGCGTGTAGAAACATGTCGCTGACTGTGATCTTATGCAACGTCAGAAGCTGTGATGAGGTGTGCAGATTATTTCAGCCAGGTTTCTTTCTGTGGTTTTTACAAAGCGAATATTCAGCTCATCAAGGCTGAGATAATATCTACAGGAAGTGATGCTTCTGAAGAAGCCGTTTCTCAGTACGAGAGTACCCGATAAATTAGTGTGGTTATGCAATTAAAAATATCCCCACTGTCGATCATTTGACTGGTGTGTGCAGATACCGAGTGACGGACTTACTCTTAATGTGAAGGACGGAAACCATTAGATCTTCCATTGATTTGGTGAAAGGCTTTTTCATGTTTTTAAAATCCTAGAGATCAGAAAACAAACAAACAAAACATGTAATGATTCCCAGTTGATGCGTTTTATAGTTTCACTTTGAAGTAAAAATGCAGAATGTGTCAGTAATTTACCCCAGGTCTGCCCAGGAAGGAGTAATCCAGGTGGGGTGGAGGAGTGGGAGGCACGACTGATATGTGACTGGGAAAAAACAGACCGCATGATTATTTTTAATTGAATGAATCAGAGCTGAACAACACCGGAAATCAGCATGGGAAAGTTAAACTTACCTCAGTACATTGTAGCTCTTTAACAGCTTCTCCCCAACTGTCTCGTATTTTTCTGTAAAGAACACGAATATCATCAGCGAGAGATTACCGCGTGTCCTACAGCGATTCGTTACAAGTCAGTGAGCTGATGAGAGCAAACGGCTTAAACAAACATCCATATTACATCAGCCGATGCAGTCGAGGTGGATGATATCAAGGAGACAGTAATAATTAATGATGAACAGTTGTAATTGTTGTAAACAAACCTGAAGTGGGCGGAAATTTCTTTGACTTTTCTTCTAAAAACCACTCTCCAGAGCGGATCTTCACCTCCCTGTGAGAAACACAAACACTGCAATAAGCAGGTGGAAATGACCACACTATTAGCAATGCTGAAAAAGATCAGGAAGCAAATCTAAAGCCCAGTCTTATGCCTCTTTCAAATTATATTGGATGTAATTAATATATTCCCCACATTCTCTTAGGAAGAAGGAAACCAGCTGTGAAGACACGTGACCAAGGTGGGGTCTTCAAATGTCTTGTTTGGCCAACAATCAAAAAAATTTAAGTATTTTTTACAGTTTAAATAAAGATCAGGACGGTTAATCAGATGTTTTTTGTTGCAATTATTGCTGATTAATCAACTTAATTGACTGACTGCTGAAGCTTTAGGTGAAGGTTGTGAGTTTAAGAGAAAAGGTAAAGTGTGAGCAGAAGATTTCTCTAAAGCTCTGTAAAGTCGAGAGAAGCTGCAGATTGAAGATTTGTGAATAGATGAATAATTCCTGTTTGTTGTCTTTAGAAAGTTTGGTTCAGTCCTTGTGCAAAAGTGTGTCTGGACTGTGTTTGTAGTAGAAACTAAACTGTAGTTAGGTACTAAAGCTTGATACAGTCTGTAAACACTTTTTTGCATCCTTAATATATTTACTTGCATAGTTTCTGCTCTCATTCTATTTTGATTAACTTGTATTTTTGTCTGTGCTGCTGTACTAAGTGAATCTCCCTTCATTATTATTGTTAACACACTTGGTGACGTCAAAGCTGAGAGCAGAGTAAAAGCGAGAGCGCGACAGTTACAGTAACCTGCAGACTCATTTGGTGTCTGTGATGTGCGCTCACACGTCCGGTGGTTGACCCCCCGGCTCTCTCACCTGTAGGCGTGGCAGACCGTGCACTTCCAGTTGGCCGCCCCGACGCGACACTTGCTGCAGATGCGGTGGCTGCAGCCGCGGCACACGGCGCCCGAGTTCCAGAACTTTCCCAGCGGCCTCTGGCAGCGGGCGCACGTCCGCTCGCCGTACTGCCGGGCGTAGCTCTTGGCTCCCTTCCGCCGAAGCTCCTGCATCTCGCATTTCATCCTCCTGTGGAGAGAGACAGAGAGAGGAGATGGAGAGAGAGACAGAGAGAGGAGATGGAGACACCTTTAGCTTTAACAGAAGCAATTTGTCTACTGCCAGACTTAAAGTGTAAAACCTATTTTCAGCTGAACATCCTTTAGTCGTCTAAATACAGCTAGAGATTTAAATGCGTTATTTCCTTGCAAGCAACGAAACTGATAGTCCCAGAGTTGGATGAGAAAGTGAGCACCTCTCTCATGTATACATGGTACAAATGAAGCTTTCATTCGCTCCACATCCTTTAAATCACATTAATCTAATCAATACATCTTCTCATACAATTCACATTTCCAGTTGCTTCCCTGTGAGGATCACTAAGAGCTGTCAGTTCTGCCTCCATCCAACATTAGCTAAGAAGCATTCTCAATATGAAAGTTGTCTTAAGTTGACTCACCTGATCCTGTCCTCTTCGATCGTTCGCAGCTGTTTGTCTCTCCACAGGACCTCCAGGACCCTCTCTCTCTCCAGGACTTGAAGCAAACTTAAATCCATCTTGACGTGGCGCTCTGTGATCATCTGTCGCAGTCAGTGCTCCTCTGTTCTCTGTCTGTCCTCCCCTCTGCTTCACTGTTTTCTTTCGGTTCCTGTCTCCTCCTCCTTTTACTGGGCCCACCCTCAGACCTCCTCTCTCCGTCTCTCTCTCTCTCTCTAGTCGTCTGCAGCTGACAAATCTTCAAAAAAAAATAATGAGACAGTGAAGGTTAAGAGCCCTTTTATCCTGATCGTGATCTCCACGGAGTCTCCAGCCACGTCAGAGCCACATATAGCCCTGCTCAGAACAAACCAGGACAGTAGCGATTACACTTGAATGATTACATTTCTATCCCAACAACTGTGGCAATACCCTCTTGCTGTGTCACAACTACCTGTCTACTGCCTGATGACGCATCTAGTTAGTCAGCTTTATGTCAACCTCAGACCCCCAGCAGCACAGGATATGGTGACAAACTGCATTAAGGCAACGTTTCAAGCTCCAAATCTATGAAGAGCTTCCCCTCTGTCTCATCTCCTCTTAATCCTCTGTCAGTACCAAAAGCTTTTTTTTTTTTTTTTCAGCATTCAACCCATCTAATATCAAACCAGCAGCTGCAGGAAGAGCAGTGATGCTTCACTGATGGCAGCGCTGCAAAACAAACCAAATGCCAACCTTTGCATTATTGATAGCTGACGTACGCCTGTGGCCTAGTTTGGTTTTTCCTGCGCAGGTCAGTCATTTGTTTAACCTTATTTGACACGCTATACACACGAATCAGAGGAAACGCAGAGAGCAAATGAGAGTTTAACATTATGACTTTCTAATTGTGATTTAAATGAGTAGATTGACTCCACAGTGCTATAACTAGCTGCTATTTAGCTTAGCACAAAGATTAGAAGTAACAGCTAGCATGACACTGTCCAACATGTAGAACCTGTAAAGCTGGCTTAGCATCTTAGCGGGGTGCATAAAATTTTAGTTCCCAGATAAAAATTCAGGTTAAGATGTGTTCAGACATTAACCTTATACCATCTGCTCAGCTGTGATCCTTTAATTTATGCTTGGATTCATATCAAACAGTCATTGTATGAGCTTCGCAGCAAGCGGAAGAGAAATGAAGCTGACATGAAGATCCAACGACTGCAGTTCCACACATGGCCACTAGAGGATGGCCCCAAAAGTGAATCAAGTCCCGCCGATCCTCAAAAAGGCCAACTTTACAGCGTGAATGCATCTGCTTTAGCCATCTGATAAACATGTTTAAGATATGTGGAGTTGAAAATTTAAGCCAACATGGAAGTAGAAGAAACGGCAGTTCCTTAAACGGCCACTAGAGTCTGGCTCCAAAAACAAGTTCATCTTAAAGTATTTAAGGTGGGGACCCTCACAGGTTGCTTGAGGTCTGCCTAGACGTCACCTCCAACTCGCAGCTGATTCATTCTTCGATTCTGCGGTTCATCATTGAATTGATACACACACTCTAAAGATGATGACAACTGAGCTTTAAAACCGCTATTCTGAAAGCCATGGTGATGTAAAGGAGGGATAGTCCATCAATGCCCTGCAGCTGTAACCAGAAGATAGGCGGAAACTGTTGCACCAGTCGTGTTGCACAAGTGAGTGGTCGGGCTCAGCCCATCCTCTGACTGAAGTCAGAACTCACCAGTAACTTCTGTCATGTCCATTTCCCTGCAGTCTCTCTTATTTTCCATTTTGCGTGTGTGTGTGTGGTTATGATTCATAAAGGTCTGAATAAATTGAATAACCCCAGAGCTAGCACAGACACACATATGCAAACACAAGCCTCTAAAAACCCCTTCATGCTTTGACTAAAGAGAGACATCAATATTCTGAACTCACTCATAAAAACGTCAGTCTCTTTAAATTAATTTCGTTTGAAGACAACGTGTCCATGCAGTGGACGTTACAATTCAAAACAAAAACATTTTTCCCTCCAGTACCAGGCAGGCGCAGGGAGCAGAGAAGAAGAGGTCTGCTGAATGGCTGGGTGTCAGCCTGCTTTGGTAGATAAGAGTCGGACCCTGTTATTAACCAGAGATGCTGGGAAGCCGGAGGAAACAATCAGTGTCAGTTGTAATTAGATGCCACGGCTCAGACAGGGACACAGCTGTTATCTGTCATCTGCTGACGTGCACCGTGCCGCTCTCTATCAGTGAGGCAAGACGCGGAACAAAATGACAGAAAGGGGCTTTTAAACGCATTGACGATCAGCAGCGATGCAAGCACACTCATCTCTCACTCGCCTCTACTATGCAAGATTCAGGGTGTCGGTGGTTTAGTGGTAGCTGATATAATATCCGAGAAGAGAGGGTGAACGACCATATCAGCCCACCACACCACAACTGTGACAGTAAGACCACCTGACAGATTGCACGGGGACCCAAATATGGCATGCGAGTGCCGTGAGAACGTCTGATCACGAGGTCTCTGATACATTTCCCCACTCAGAGCGCAATTTCCTGGAAGACCTGACAGAGCGACTACATACTTAGAGTCCTGGCAGTACGCCTGCGCTTACAGCTACGCTGATCACCACAAGCAAATTCCAAATAAAAACCCCACAGTGATATGGTCACGCACACACGCCACAGGCCTTTATGAAGAAAATTGTGGCTCCATTAGGTTAGGAGTGACCTGCTCTTACAAAAACCTGTAGCAAAGAGGTGAAATACTTTGCAGGAAATTATTTACGTGATGTACAGAGTATTTCAGAAACAATGCAGTGAGTTTCACAGGTACAGGGAAACTCTTTATATACTTTCTGTATTGCAATTTCTTTGACACCATGAGACTCCAGACCAATGAACCTCATCCATCAGAGGAGAACGATACTAAAGACCACAGAAAAAACAAATCACTTCTTTCAGGTTTATCAAAACAACAACTGATTGCAAAACCTTTACTCAACTGTGTTCTTGCTAAATCTAAACTGACACATCAGAAGAAAAGTGTTTCGTCAGCCGCACCCATGTTACCCCGGCACAAGCAGATTGGTGACATGAGAACTAGGTCAGTGCACACACAAGAGGTGCATGGCAGAAAGCTGCAAGATCTTACCTTCTGGCTTACTGCAAAGACGGAGTGGTCAGCCTGAGGAAGTGGCAAAGCTTTAAACACAGAGGGAAACGTGCAGAGCTTGGCTTCCTTCCTTTTTGTGCTCACATGTGCTGTTGCAACCTAGAGAGAGGCTAAGAGAGCAACAGCTGTTAAAACGCATCTCATGTTCTCACTCTCATCTCATCTCTGAGACAGTGTGATCCAGTGAGCAGAGAGTGATTTGCAGCACTAATATGGGTAAATAACAATTTGCAAAGAAAGAAAACGAGCCACAAAATCAGTGTAGAAGAGGTTTTATATGAAATTTGTTCACAACCGCCGTTTCTGACAAAACAGAAAAGAAACTGTAACATAATGCAAATACATTTTCTTTTTTTTTCAACAAATTACCTGCAAAAAAAAACTACTTCCAAACAGCCTGAAGAGGTAAAAATCAAAGACTGGACAATTAGTGTGTCGATCCCAAAAAACACTATCACACACACGCGCATTTGCACAAACAATCATGGACGGATTATTACTGAATGGGCCTATCAACCGGGCACAGACAGGTTCATTTCTAATACTGGAGTTTAGCTGCTGTTTTCAGCCTACAGCAGCACGACACAGGAAGAGATTAAATGGCAATAAAACAGCAAAGCGACGACAAATGCAAACAAAAGAGTCACAAAAGTGCTTCACAGAGGCCGCAACAAGACTACAGGGGTGCAAAACGACTAGAGAAATATGCAGAAGGGTCAGAAAAAGAGACGGGCACAAGAAGAAAAGACACAAACTCTACATAGAAAAAAAAATACACCAAAGTACCACACAGAGGCTTAAAACAAAGACACAAAACAACCACAAAGAGACACAAAAGAATTACAAATTAATCACACAGAGGCACAAAACAGAAAGAAATGCACTCATACACAACTTATTGCTCTTATGTAGGTTTTTACACGTCTGTGCCCTGGCACAGGTTTAGCTTATAATCTATCCATGAATGCAGGACACACACCTGTACACACACACGCACACACACACACACGCACAAACTGAATAATTATCTCAAAATGTACAAAATACTGAAACAACACTGGTGTAAAAACGCGAACATATAAAGACAAACATCTGGCAGGAAACAAAACCTATTCTTCTTGGATATTTTTCCAGCTGCTGCAGCCAGCTCTCCAGATGTGTGACAAGAATCCCTTGAAGAAGAAAAAAAAAAAAACACTTCCAGATGTGCAGACTTTCCCCGAGCCAATCAATTAATCTGCAGCACAAACTGTTGTCCCTTTTTCCTCCCCCCTGCTCACCCACTTCTCCAGTCTGAGGAAATACTGCTGTTCAGCAGATGTGTTGGCATCTCATTAATATGTGAGAGTCCCATTAATAAAAATACTTCAACTTTTCTTGTAAAGTCATCTTTTAAAGGCTGATAAACACCAATGGATGGCTTTCAAATTGGGATACTTGTCAATTTCTTTAATAATCAGACAAACTACTAAAAAAAAGGATGGAATTTAAGGTTGTGAATAATTTGGTCCCATAAAACCCTCTGTTACTGGGTTAAAGTGTGCGTCCACAAAGACAGATGCCTGCAGACCAGTATGGCTTTCTTTTTGGAGTTAAAGCTTCATTTGATAACCTCTCTGACTTCAAGCAGTCTGTAGAAATGTCTTGAGCTGTAGCGTCTCTTCCACTGATATCCTGTCGTGGTAGAAGCTGAGTCCGGTCAGGAGCTCGATGTCTCGGACTCGAGCGCTGTGAAACTGCAGCCAATCCTCCACCCACTTCAGGTCCGAGCCGTCCTGAGGAGAAACAGAGGATGTTTTAATTGGAATTTTACGAGCAGGTTTAAGTGTGTTTGACTTGCACAGCTGATGATGAAGCGTCCCTTTGCAACATCTCAGTGCAGCCAACATGCATAAAAAGCTGGTCTTATCAGGAGGAGAGGACAAACATAACTCAGGAAAGATGAATGTGATAGGTTGACCTTTATCATAGTGCTGGGAGGAATGAAGAGAAGGTGATGTAATTCTCAGTTTTGGTGCTTTCCCACTGTATGTTCAGTGAGCAGGTTTCCACAAAGGTGCCGTGACAAGCGTGTGGGAGGAGTCAGTGGTGTTACTCACGGCACAGCTCTCTGTATGGTCGGGTCTGTGGGGCAGGATGAAGGCCTTGGCCTGAAGAGGACCTTTGCAGTTAACAGGGCCAAAGGTCAAGTTCTCACAGCTGGTCAGGATCACGAAGAAATGTGTCGGGACGGGAGCCTCGTTCCTGGAGAGTGGACATGAGGTGGTCAATGCTTCACGTCTTAAAACAATTACCTGCTGGTTTTCATACAGACCCTGAAAACACGATTTCTGCTGCAATAACATAAGAAATTAATGAATAAATAAGCAGAAATTCAACATAACACTCATTAACTGAGCTGATCTTCTTCTGAAGAGGTGGATGGAGGCGGTTTAATCAGCTTTGACCAATAACTGACATCAAAATGTTACTAAATCCTGACTGGTGGCCCATGGTGTCACATTTTCCAAAACCAATGAGATGTTTTAAGTGTCATAACAAAACTTTCTTTACATAAAAGTTTCCAGGTCCTGTGCAAAGTGAATAAAGGGTAGATCAATATGATGTTTATTAAACTCATGACACAACGCTAATATGTAAGAAGGCTGTAAACTGTGAGAAATGAAAGCTTTGCATATTTAAGTTTAATGCTTCCTCCATTTCCAAGAAATGCATCGTTTCAGAAGTCTTCAGGTCTTATCTGAGAGAGAGAGAGAGGGTTCAACTTCTTGTGCAAGCACTAGTGACTTCTTACCTCGACTACTGTAGTGAGCACTCTAACCCTTCCTTTTTTTAAGAATCAAGAATAGAAGAAGACAGATGAGCTAATAACTGCATTTAAAGGGAAACTCTGTAAAACAGGTAAAATAATAGTTTGAATGTTCACATTATAGGTGTTTATGTAGCGTAAAGCAAAGAGGTAACACCACACTTTGTACCACAACACTGGATAAAGAGTCGATGTAGCATCTAGTCTGCCTCTAGCTCAACATAAGAGGATGGAAGAGGACAAGTAGTCAATGAAACAGTAAACAGTGAATGACGCTCTTGGAAATCAACATCTGAGGAGTAAGATGGACACAAGGGCCGACGGACTGGAGGTTTGTCTTTAGTGTAGCATGGACAGGCTTCTTCTTCCTAACCACGCTTATGATGTCCACCACCGTGGCTGTGAGGTATTACTGAACTGATTTTCTTTATTTTTACCAGATTGTTAGTTAGTATTTGCTCGTTTTATACATAAATGTTTACTTACTCAAGTTATACACTAGCTTAGATAACCTTTGGATCAGTATTTAACACAAATGTGAACATCACAGGGCAACACATCACTTGAAGTGGCTTCAGTATCTCAGTATATCTATTTAAGAGACACAACAGCGAAGCCTACTGGAGGAAAGTAGTCAAAGCCAGTGCCTGCTGTGATGCCATATTATGTGCAGCACATACAGGGGATTGAAATTGCCTTGTTCTAAGACTCACGGTGCAATAAATTAAACTAGAAATATAAACATTTGAGATTAAAAAAATAGAAAATAAGTCGCCATTTATTAATTCAGGCAAATTAAGGTCAAATAAATATTAGGTGTATTTTAAAATAAACATTTACTTATAAGGACAGTCAACTGTAGACCTGAAACTATTAAATCAAAATCATTTTGTCAGTGAACAGCCAAAATGTATGTGTAAGATTTTTCTCTTTTTTTTTTAATATTAACAATTACCTGATGAAAATATTCAATAGCCTTTATAGAAACTTTGAAGTGCATCTATCTGCTGACGACTTACCCAGATATTTTTGTCGGTGCGTCAACATTTCCATCGTAGTCCACGTCAAATATGGGCCCACTAATGACGTTAACTCCGTTCAGCTTCTGTGAATATTTAGGAAGGAGGACGTCATGGAAATACGTCCAAACATCTGAAAAAGAAAACACACAGGAAAAGCTTTCAGTGTTCCAAGAACATGTTACAACTTCCTTTTTTCATGCGTTCCTATAATTTCTTTCTCATATTAAAAAACCACCAGGGGGCAGCATCTGCCATCTCATTAACACATAGGCTTCCAACATACACACAGCACAGTTTTTTTTGTCAACCTGGATTAGAAAGAGTTAGAAAGAGTTTCCATTTATAGGACGAGTGGCCTCAGTGGAAAGTCAGCCAGAGTTGTGTTTTCCTGAAACAGTAACTCTCAATACGCTGCCTTCAACAAAGCCTGGCTCTGTGCAGCTGACAGGACCGCAGTGTGAAATGACTAAATCATGCCAGCGACACCAACGCTGTCACATATGGGAGAATTTGTAATGGCGTGTAGTGCTGAGTACAGAGCAAGTTCAGACTACTCAGTGTGTATTAAGCAACATACAGACAATGTGAACTACCACTCATCCTGATCCAACGCACCAACAAGTCAGGACAGAAATCTCCAACATTTCTAATCACTTCAGCGTGAATAAGTTAATGTTAGTAATGCTGATGTTGTGAAAGCAAAACGTGCTCATATCAGATATCGACATAACTAAGCTTTTGGTCATTACAATTACTACCATAGTATACACTAATTAGGCACAACATTATGACCACCTTCCTAATATTGTGTAGGTCTCTCTTGTGCCTCCAAAACAGTTGTAACTCATCAGAGAATGGACATGGTCCTTCTGAGGGTGTCCTGTGGTGTCTGGCAACATGAATGTTGTTAGTGTGGGCCTTTGGGTCCTGTAGGTTGAGGGGAGGGGCCTCTGTGGATCATCCCACAGATACTTGATGCTGTTCTTCATGTGGATGAATGCCAGGAACAAAAGTTTCCCAGCAGAACACTGTACTGTCACAAGATGGTCAATGTATTTACTTTAATGCTGATCAGTGATTCAAACATGATGCTGAAGTGAGCTTTCACTGATTCTCAGCTTTCATACTGACAGCCAAGGAGAAACTAAACAATATAATATAGCAACTGTTTAATGTATTACTATGAGAGATTTTTTAGGTATCATAGTTAAGCATTAAAACTGCTTAAAACACACTTTTACATTGACTTTGGTTCACACAGAAAAAAAAAATGAGATCAGGTTTGTCATAAATCAGCATTTACACTTTTCAAAGCTTTCTATTATCCATAAATATGTGAGAGGGAGAGAGTTGCTGGTGGCTGGAACTTATCCCAGCTGGCATCAGGCTGGAGGAAGCTTGTTTAATTTTATTAATTCGGGGGAGACCCCAATAACTATTTAAAGCACAGTTTTACACACAGTTGAGAAACCTTTGTTCCATTTGTGAAAACATAGAAAGAGTTCGATTTAATTGCTTTTTACGTCCCCATCCAGACCACATCAGAGCAGGCCAATATTTTAAAAACTGTTACAGAACAGTACTAAATTAAGGCGGAGGCAGAAAAGAGGTTAAAGCCTGGTTAAACACATTTTTTTGATTTATTAAACTGGTTTAGGACCCAGTGTTTGCTCTAAACTTGACCTGTTGTTGTCTTTCCTGCTGAATATGCTGATTAATTTTGCTTTCAGAAATAAGATTTAGAAAATAATTCAGATGTCCAACAGTTGTTTACACATTAGGTGGGTCAAAGATTTCTCAGTATTGTAATACTAAGAAGTTTCCTCCAACTTTCTCCTTAACGGTTGGAATGAGAGGATGATAAATTCAGCAATAACAGAAACAAAATCTTATTTCCATGTCTCATATGCAGACAGCTACAAAATGATCAATACACACATCTGTAACCTAAAGCCATGTTTAGGAATCAAGGTTGTGCATTATGGCTTCAGTCACAACAACACAAAAACGACACCTTTCTTATAACGTTCACATGTCTGAAGATTCACAGATATAAAATAAAACTAAAACAACGAAGGATCTGTTTTATCCATCATAATATATACAATCATAACCAAATACTTTGATGTTAGCAGCTAGCAGGCAACATAGCATTATCCAGATGCTGATGTTAGTGATTTAACTGCACGAACACATCAGCTACCAGTGAAGAAATTTCCTCCTTAGAAAGTTTCCTCTTGACTAAACACCAAGAATGTCACAATTATTTTCCAGGACAACACACTGTTGTTTAGGTTTGTGCCTGACAATTTATTTTAGCATCCCCTTTCTAGGGTTTCTTACATTCCTGGAAAATTGGTCAAAAAATGACCCAGGCTGCATGAGAACCCAGTCTCACAAATTATCCCACTCACTGCTTTTTAAAAGCACAGCGCTGAAAATCTGCTCAGTCAGATTAAAAACTAGACGACCTCTGAACTGAGGCTCATTGTGAAGTAAACTGAAGTGTCTGCAGCAGAATGGCAGGAGGATTTGCTCTGGAAAAGTTCTTCTGACTGAACCTTTAATTGTGCTTTACAGAAGGAGCTTAACTAAATTAAAGCAGGCCCCATATAATCACAGCGGTTAGACTTCTTTCATGTATATTCAACCACCCACTGGGCTAAGTATAGCCTGTTTAGAGAAATTAAGATTTCAAACATAGAATACTGAGCAATAAAAATGGCTGAAGAGAGTTAGGAAATATCTGCTGTCTAAAAAACAGTGTTTAACAAAACTAATCCGAGCAGCATGTCTAGTCATGATCCAGAGATCTCCATTCACTCACTGATTGCTTTGTTTAAGTAGCTGTCGTTCAGTCACCAATTAATCACGTCTTGAATTCTTGAATGGATTTTTTTTTTTTTTGGATTCTTATGAATCACCACAGATCTCTTTTACCAGTCTGGGTGCAGCTTTACCTCCAAATATTTACAAAACTGACTCACCTTTAAATGCTGGGAACATTGGAGCCATGTTGCTGGTGATTAGAGAGTCCGTCTCTGAACTGCTGATGTTGAGATCTGCAGAGGAAACAAGAGGTCAGGGAAAGACTGGCTATGGTTTAAAACTCAAGATTACATGTTGTGAAAGGCATGCAATACTGTAAAACTAAGGAATAAAGATTTACTGGCTGAGGATAAAAAATTTATAGTTAGAGGTGAAGTCACTCAGGGCTGCGGATAAACAGTTTTCTACAGTATCTCGATTAATGGCACTAACCCTGTTGCAAATCTACGGCAGAGATATGCAATTTACAATTATATACAATTAATAAAACAAAGAAAACGTGCTAATCTTCACAACGGGAACAAATGTCCCCTCTCCCCACAATTACTCAAACGATTAATCGGAAGTTAAAATGGTTACCGATTTACTGCTCTAGACTCATTTACAAAGCCTATAAAAGTGTTCACCACCTTGGCTGTTTTGCCCTTTGAATGCCCCCCTCTTTACTGTCAAACAAAAACAGATTTCTCCAAAATAATAAAAAAAATGAATTAAAAATATATAATGTCAGATAAATGCATAAATATTCCTTTCATGTCAGTATTTCATAGATGCAGCAGTACCCAGTCTGTGTGGCCAGGTCTAAATCAGAGACTGAACAGACCACAGCCAGGGTTCATTTTTCTACCTGAGCATTTTAAACTTTCTCTGGTTGCTGTCTCACAGTTGTTGAGGAGCTTTAACTTCACCCTTTCAGTTTGTCACTTCCTATTCTGGAGCGACCTGAAACCAGACCTTCATTAAAATAAACTCAATCCACAGCGTCTTAATAACTGGGGGTTGTAACACTCTTCTCTCTTATGGCCCAATTTTTACATGAGAATGTGGCTCTGGAACACGTCAACTTGAATTCAACACCCGGCTGGAGACGGCGAGCTGTGACCCAGCTACACCACACACATATATAAACACACATACACACACACAAACTCACTGGGGGGATGCAGCAGGCCGTAGGACAGAGCGGGGTCATCTCTGTAGCGCAGACACAGCTGGCTGGCGGCCGGTGGGATGCGTACGTCAGCACGAACACATGCCTCCGAATCTTTGCTCAGGGGTCGCACTTTGGCCTGAGAGGGAGAGAGAGAAAGTCAGTCAGTGGTGGACAGTGCAGAGTGGGACATCAGGCAAATACTGTTAAGTGTTGTGTAAGATTACTTGGCTTGGTTTTGCATTTCTTGTGCACAGGGGTCAGTGAGGATACTTGGTCAGTGACAGTTCGCAGAGCTTTCTACAAAAAAGCTCTAAATGTGAAAGAAAAATGCAATTACATTCTTGCTAACTCTACAGACTATGGAATCTGGGATCAACTATTTGGAACATTTTTGTAATTTCAGGCAATACAAAATGAGATGGAAACTTGTGGGCCGTCATTCGGAAAACTACTAAAATCTGTGATAAGAAAAAAAAAGAACCAATTAAGGATACTGTTGGTTAATCTTACGGAAACTGAAAAAGCTAAGTAGTGTCCATTAGACTAGACACACACAAGATTAGACACATTCAAGTTCTGCCTGGAAGGCGAAAACCAGTGCCACTCACACTCCTGACGAGCAGTTTTGAAGCGTTTTGAGGGTTTGTCCATCTTTATATATAGTCAGCGGAAAAATACAAGTTACTGCAACAAGTGTCTGAACATCTGAGGTCATTCGTGGAAACACCACTGCTAGGCAACTGTTGGCGTCAGGAAGCCACAGAGGCTACCGTCTTAGCAAGCCGGGTGATGTAATGTAGGAAATGCAAAGATGTTGACATTGTGAAATTACAGGCAATTCTGTGGCTAAATTACAGTGTAACTCTCCATTCACTTCCACCATTTCTGAAAAACGTCAATAAATTCGTCACAACTAATTAAATCTGAGCTTAATGAATATCTACAAGGTAGTCATTACCACAAGATAGGACAGCAGTAAACGTGACCCCATTTGAAGAAGGCATAAAACCATAAAGGCAAACTTAATTACCAGAAAGCTTCAGCATACGTGGCTTTATGCTTTCCAATGGTTTTCTCGTTGAAGCTTGAAGCTAGCTTTATATGGAGATGTTTGACTTCGACAAGCCGTGAAACTGAACTCCTCTGTGGGTGCCAGTGAGACGAGCATAAATGAATGTTGCACCGTCACAACGGATCAATCCAAGCCTTGATTCTTTCAAGGAAATTGAATAGAGAGAATACAGTGCGGGCTATATTTTGATTTTGCATGCACCGTATGTGGATAAAGCTCGACTGAAAACAAATCAACACCATCACTTGCTCTGTCATTTAGACAGAGTACAACAGTGTAAACTCTCCCGGGAATGTATCACTGCCTGAGGTCATGATTTACACTAGAGCTCAACCACATAGTGAGAAAGACAAGAACTGTTTAAACCAACATGAGAAGATGAGTAACAGCTGCCTAGAAAAGGGATTCAGATACTAAACAACCTCTTACAATCTGCTGCCAGACCATAACCGCACAAGATATATAGCGGGTACAAGTCAGCTCAGCAGGCTATGTTTAGTGATAGAAAACAGCTCCAACCAGTGGACTCACCAGAGGCTGGATAGTGTACGACACCCAGAGGGGCATGAGGCGGTCTTTGCTGTATCCACTGAGGTAGTCTGCGTGGTGCAGCAGACAAAAGTTGGCGTCTGGTTGGACGACTCCAGGAATGCCGAAAGGATGGTGGAGGCGACGTAAGCTGGCTTTAACACCTACAGAGAAAATGTATAGTGTTACACAAATAATCTCCAAAAACCATCATAATCGCATCGATAAACAAGCAGTACTCACTTGAATTAGTTGTCAAGAGATTTCTGTTCATATTCGCCTCCTGAATAACAATAAAATCACATTTTATATGATTATTAAATACACCACTTTAAATCTACTAAAGGTGTGGCGTTCATTGTGCATGCAGTAAATGTCACGCTATCTGATGTCTGAGTCTGGACCTAGAGCATGACGTGGCTTTGAGCTAAATGCTAATGTTAGCATCCTAAGATGCTCACAACACTACAACACAGACATTTATTTAGTAGATACAAATGTTTAGTATGGAGCAAAGTATTGCATCAGGAATAAACATAAAACACAGAACAGATGTAAGAAATGAGACTACATTAAAGGTCAAATGTTTGTTTAATGTCTATAACTAAGACAGCTGAATTTATCTGAAGCTTCTTGAAGATGTCTCACCACTCATAACGCCACACACTTAGGGATGACCACTACATATACAAAGAATGTAAGAAGCCACTTGGATGAGTGGAGAAATGTAACCAAGAAGACTCACACAAGTCCATTTGCCTTTGCTTTCTTTTTTAAGACGTTTGGTTTTTACAATTCACCCTGGCAACCATATAGGTATTTCTATCAGTTTTCCTAATAATGTATTAAATAAAAAGTCTGTGAACCATAATTGTGCATAATTCTGTGCCCATCCTTCTGGTTGATGTCTAGGATAATTCAAAGTAAACAGGACACATCCCATAAAAGTATATAAAATTAAAAGACAATCCCGTCTATAATCATAATCTGATTCTGGTCCAGAGTAGTTGGATACATGGCCTCATGTCAGCACGTACCATTGCTGTGGTTTGGGATGCACAGGTGCACTGCAGGGAGTCTGTGGGAACGGGGTCAGTGGCTTCACAGGGGGTGTCAAGGGAGAGCTGCGCTGGGTGAACTGGCTGGTGGACTGGATGCTCCAGGAGGTGGTTCAGACTGCCATGGGTCCCGTTGTTTGGGGCGGGACGAATAGCAAGGAGATCTGGTGGAAAAAGAGCAAAGAACTGTAAACTCTTTACTCAACAGAACCTGTCAGCAAATCTGAATAAAAGAATGTTTAAGATCTTTGATTTCACACATTTTAAGTTAAAATTATTATGTACCAGTATTCCTCATGATGTGGTGATAAGTTCAACAAAATTATCATTATAAACTCTACTTTCTAGCATGAAAATACTATCTGTCAATCAAACTCTGATTTCAAAGAGTCAAAGTTCAAATGCTAAATGTATGTAGCTCCAGCCAGTCACCTGTTAGCTTAGCTTAGCATAAAAAAACAGAACTTAGAAAACAGACAGTCTGGTTCTGACCAAATGTAAACAACTCCACCAATCAGAACATTTCTTGGCTGTCGTTTCCTCTGGTGACCTCACAGTGATGACAGGACTTCATCGACCATCTCATCGACCTCCCAGCAAGAAAGTGAAAAGTAGATTTCCCAATAAAGAACTAGCTACAACAGCCTGTAATACAGTGACTCACCACACATGAGGTTATATATTTCAATGTTTTCAAAGGGGGGCACAACGGTCTTTTCTTTAAATCCTGGACCATAGCCGATGAAGATCGCCTGCAATAAAAACATTACATTTTCACTCATTTGTTTTCAGCTACAGAAGACACTGCAATACTGTTTGATAGTTTGTGAGCTGTAAACCTTTATTTACGGTAAAAACTTCCTGTAAACAACAAAGTCTCAAACACTCAAGACCATATGTCGGCCATGTGCAAATATTTAAAAGGACTAAAGTAGAAGAACGCCCTTTGACAACCTCAAAAAGGGAAGTTTTAAGTCTAAGAAAGAAACTGTCTGTTTCAAGCATTCTTCCTATTTGTCTCAGCTGTGGGTAGGTGGTCTGCCAGCCATTCGGGGAAAAGCTAACACTTCCTGACTCACTCATAGCACGTCAAATTCCACTGTTCACCAAGTCTGAAACCATAAACAGACAAACTGTGATGACAGTGACAGACAGAGACACATTTCTAAATGACGCTCAGTCCAAATCTGGGTGTGTGTAGATGGAGGCAAAGATCTCACAACAAGCGTAATTACCGTGCTTCAGAGGAGTTTTAGAGCTACTTACTGAGTTTTCTGTATTTTAGAAACATTGCTACCTGGGACATAGCACATTGCATGTGGAAACAAATATTAATTGCTGCCGTTATTTATACTTTATGATCGTATACAGTTGAAAACTGTTTTGGACGCAATGTTTTTTTTTTTTTTCTGCCCTCAGCCAAATATAGAGTTGTTTTTGAGTAATAAATATTGTACACTGCAGTTTTACCCTGTTTTATGTGTGATGTATTTAACAACAACAGAACAACAGAGCCCTGCAGGTGTGGCTTCATCACAGGTTCCCAGGTTTTTTGGTTTTTTTTGGTAAAACTCTTTAACATCAGATAAATCTGCTTACAAGTCCAATGCTCATGCAAAGACCCCTGCCCAAATTTAAATATCCATTCAGTTTGGCCAACATGTCTCAGAAAATTATCCAGAAACTGATTTTAGAGGACAAAACTGAAAACTTTTGTGAGGTCATTTCGAGTCCAATGCTTGGACTATCAATGATAGCACACGCCACGAGGTGATGAAAGTTCACGCTGTGACGCAAGCACTTGACACAACATCCCTTTGTCTTTTAAATAAATCATTTTGATAAATATTTGTTATGTGACAAACACACACACATCCTTCCTCTGACCTGCATGTTGGTGAAGACGTTATCGGAGCCGTGGAATCCGCCATTGCAGTACTTGACTGCCTTGACGTCTCTGAGGAGATAAAACAAAAAGACCTGATAGTTACTAACATGCACTTTCATGAGATTTCGAAGTTGTTGTCTGTTGTGTCTGACTTCATTCTTCACGTTGAAACAATTTTCCGTAATTACACAATCATTATACATCAAAGGACGTGTGCAACTCCCCTCAGACATACACTACTGTGGTCATAATTTATGATTGCTATTACTAATTACTGCAAACTTCAGTGATACCAGAGAAACATGTTTTAATAGTATCCAATTTCATTTCCATGACACCTCCATCAACTTCTGATGCAATATATTAATTCTGTCAGAGTCTGCAGCTTCGTAAAATCTAATCTCATTTGATCATTAAAGTATTCTACAGATTCCATCATTACAAAACAGGACTACGAATTTCAGTCTTACAGTTTATTAATGGCATTATGAATAACAGTTCCCATTAAAGTTATTTTTACATACCTTCTCACTTTAAACTTCCTCAATGAATAAGGATACCCAAAATAAACTGTTTTGAAACCTGGTTATCTCAGTGGATCTTTTGTACGTCATAATAATTCTCAGTTCATCAGTCAATGTAGGCAAAGTATATTTTTGTCACCTTGTGCTTGCATGCCCTCCTACAGTATTTCCACTGATTAACAAGTTGTCTTTTTTTCCCCGCAGTAGTAGCTTTTAAAATAGTTTAGGAAGTTAATTATCACCTGATTTGGCTGCTGACCTCTTTTTTTTTTTTTTTTTTTAGCTCTTTCTTTCTTTATGCTACAGTACACAGCAAGGAAACTGTGAGTCACATTAAAGACAGAAGGCAAACTGACTGTCTCAACTCAAAGGTCTTGTGACAAACTTTTCCACCTCCACTGGTGTCGTGGTCTTCTTGGTGACTGGAGTTGATCCAAGACTGAACCGTGCATCTTCAGTTTCAATAGCCAAATACGCAAAGAGCTTGTTCAGAAACGGTTTATTTCTTTTATATTTGTTCTTACAGCTCATGTAATGTGCGCAATTTTGTCAAGTCTCTGTATCTAATCGCCATCTAAACACATAGCCTATATCCAACCATTAAACAAGTGCTGCTGAGGGTCCAATAACACCCTTGTCTGTGCAAAAATGATTTTCACATGTGTAGTAGTATACTCCAATTCCAGCTGGTGTCACACACTTTGACTTGACTATGTTATTATACATATGCTTCCTTAATGAGAATAAGTGGCTAAAGTTTTTGTATATATTGTTTTGCTAAATTCCCGCGCTACTATTCCCCATTCTTGGAATTAATAAACATGTCTAGTTACTGACTCTAACATAATACAAAATGGTGGAGAGGACAATATTTTTCATTTTATCAGCCTGCTACTTGATCTTACTCATTTGGAAACAGAAAGCAGCACCAGTGGACTCATATCTAAGGGTACTTTCACACCAAGGTCATTGTTCCAGAAATGAACGCATTTATCCCTCAGGTCGGTTCATTTGTTCTGCTGTAAACAAACATTGTTCTGGAACAAATGAAATGAGCTGAGCCCTGTTAGCCTGGGTGGTTCCAGCCGGTTCTCAATTGCTTCCCAGAGTGGTTCTTTTTGTAACCTGAATTCACATTACCCACAGACCAATAAAATTACCGTAGAATTATATAACCATGTAGTTTACCTAATGCGTCTCTGGACAAATGTGTACCCAACAGAGGTAGGTGGCATCAGCAGTGACCCGTCTCATAATATACATGTAAACATTGTTTTCTATTTCATATGCAAAACACTGCTACAAGGACCTCTTGCCACAGTCATTGCTGAAGCTCCATTTCAGATTATATACGAATTTCTTTAAATCAAAATTTTCCCACAAAACGCAAACTGAACCAAGGTTAAATGCGACACTCAACAATATTCTAATTCCTCAAACTGTAATGAAACATGGGTTTCATTGAAGGTACCCTAATGTCCTTTCTGCTTCTTTCCTCCATACTTGTAAAGGCTCACCTTAATGAAACATTGTGAAAAGTGATGATTCACTTACAGTGCTGCCTGCCAGCCGGACTTCATGTAGAGATGACCTCTCTCTATTCGTTTGTTGTTGGCGAAGTGCATCCTTTTGGGGAGGTTTTCTTTGAGGTATGGCCTCATTGGCTGGTCAGGGGTCCTGCACTTCAGAACAGAAACAGACGAGGTGAATCAGCACACAACAGTGGGGGGGATGGGATTGTTTGACAAGAAGCCAGGCAAGCAGATAATCTTTTATTCTTCTTATCAATACAAAAGTCACATTTGGAATATTTCGCATACCGACAGGTTCTTCACCAGGCCCTCGTAGTCGACTGAGGAGAGACACAAAGGACAAGGTCAGCCTCGCTAATTTCAAATAATGCGACACTGGCTGTGGTAGGATGTGAAGTCGGGTGCAATAGTCAGTAACTCACAAGTAAAGTAATCCTGTGGGAGGCGGGCTGGTCTGATGCGAGCAGCTGGTCCTTGGATGACAGTAAAGTCAGAAGTTTGCTCCTGGTAAGTTGACACAAATGCTGCCCTTTCACAAGAAGCCTCCTCCATGCCTGTTGAGAGAGAAAATCTTAACAACCAATATAAACACATCAATACAGTAGTGTCAAACTAAATTAGACCTGCTCACAAGTCCATAATGATCAATGATTTCAGATTAGTTAAAACCTTTTTACAGTTCTCAGACATTTTATAAAACACAAAAGTTCTTGCCCTGCAGGGCTTAAAGGGTTTATCTCATCGGATATGTGGCTGAAGAGCACTTACTGTCACTGTCAGTGTTCTGGGTGTGACATGTGAACCCCAGCGAATCTTTCTTGTTTCTTGTCTTATGACTAGCGGCAAACTAATAACTAGTACTGTACGTTAACATTTATATCTCCTCTCTAATGTAGTGTCTTTGATGAGGACAGAGGGGCATCGCCCTGAGCCACATTGATCTTTAACACACGTAATTACAAGGCTAACCATATGGCCTCCAGATATCCAGAGAAGCTTCTCCTTCCTTGCTACCCAGAACTGTTTTTCCCAGTTAACTCCCACAGCCCACACTCATTTTATTCACTTCCTATCTGGCACTTGCTGGTAGTTTTTCCCTGCAGCAGGTGCAGTGACTCAACCAAATCAAACATTGGAATCTGACGCTAAAACCTCAAATGCCCCCCTCGCTGCCACACATGCTCTAACATGATGCATATCTTACTAATGTGAAACCACAGCTAAAACGTGACCATTTTATTTTCACTTCAGTGTTAAGTGAAAAGAATAAGCTGCTGTTACCATTCTGTCCCTCCAAACTATTTACAGAATTTATTGCAATTTTAATGAATCTGTGAATTCACGTTTTCCCCGAGCATTTGTTATCTCACCATGATCAGATACGATTATTAAGTTGACACAGTGGAGCAGATTCCTCTCCATCAGTCGATCCATCAGCAGGCCAACAATCCTGTCCACTTTTTCCAAGGCCTCAATGATCTGAAGACACAACAGCAGTTCAGACATGAATACCATAACCTTCATGAAGCTAAGATTTTGTGCGGAACTGTTATCTAAGTATAGGAATGTTTTCCACTAGTGTACATAATGAAGTCAACAACTCAGCAAGGTTAAATGTTTGATAATACGCATCTTTAACACAATGGCTGAACTTACAATCATTACTCTGCAGTTAAATGTGAAAACTTTCTTATATCGTGTGAACTTAATATCAAGCTGTACAAGCAATCCATTCATAAAAGTCATCAACAAATAAAAACAAATGTTTACTACAGTATCCATGACAGCAAAGCAAACTGTGTAGTCACAAGCAATGGCTTGAAAGAATGCACTTTGACTCTCAAGACTGTCCCTTTGGTCATCTAGTCAATTCCTCCTTTGGATAATAAACAACCAACGCAATATTGTTTGTTTAATGAGTAACTCACTTCAGCACTCCCTGGCCCATAATGATGTCCTGTCGTGTCCGGTTCCTCCAGGTACAAAGTATAAAAGTCTGGCCTAAAATCACAAAGACAATAATTAGTGATGTGACGTTGAGTTTCTTAGCCTTTGTATTTCTAGGGAACATGTGATACCTTTGTCCCTGAGGTAAACGGAGCCAGTCAAACAGCGTTGACAGCCTGTTCTCAAATGTAATTCCCCTGAGCACATAAAAAAAGGATTCATTTATGAAGACATCCATATATGGCAACATTAAAATAAAATAAAAATATTAATTCAATGATGTGAATTCAAAACCATGCAACATAATGGAATAGCCCTTACTTATCATACTGCTTGTAAAGGTTTGGGAAGGTGCCATTGATGGTCACGTCAGAGCCTGGCCAGAAAAAAGTACCGGCCCTCAATTTCTGACGCATGGCAGTCAACCAGACCTGAGAAGAGAAGAAGAGAAGAAACAGGAGAGGAAAGGGAACAGGAGAGGAAAGGAAAGAGGAGAGGAGCAGAGAGGAAAGCAAAGGAAAGAAACCAGAAGAGAAATGGAGGCAAAGCACAAGGAAAAGAAAAAAGACAAGGAGAGGAGGAAGAAATAACAGAAAGGGGAGGCCACAGAAGGAGTGGGGAAGAGAAGAAATGGAAAGAAAAGGAATGCAATGAAAACATAAGAAGAGAGGAGACAAGGGAAAGGGAAAGGGAGCAGTAGAAGAAGAGAGGAAAGGCGGGAAAAAGGAAAGGAAAATAGAAAGGATGCAAAAGAATAGTGGAAAGGAGATAGAGAGATATGAAAGTTGGTGTAGGTATAGGATTAATTAATTCAGAGTATCAGTAGACCAACAACTAACACATTAATCCCAGTACATCACAGCAGCAGCTTTTAGTCCATTATGATAAAAGTGTAATCCCTCAGAGCCCAGTCATGTCCAATGGAAATCTAACAACATGGTTTTATTCTAAATCAATCCCCATCCGTGCAATCTATGTTTTATTTATGCAGCGGGCTCTTCAACATATTTTGTCGAAGCACTTAGTTGTATTGGTTTCACAAGTCATTATAAAAGAATTCAAGCCTGCTGAGTAAATCACTTGATGGGGGTCATCCATCTCTCCTTTCTTCCATGCAGTGGTGTTACTCTTTAAGAAGAGCTGCTTGTCACAGAGTTGAGGAATGAGATTTAAGAGTGCTCCCATTTAACTGTAAACCACAACGAGTATAAACTCGCAGCCCTCACAAGCTGTCATTTAGCACGAGCTGAATCCATAATTATATCAAGAAGCTCTGTACAGGGCGAGCTGATGTAAAGCGGTGAACTTGTTCGCCGTATTCTGCCAGTCACATAGAAATTACACAATAATCTAAGCACACTGATCTGATTCACATTCCTTACACAAGTACCTTCCTGTGACTGTGTCAGATTTCCACAAATCAGGCATTGGTAACTTTCGCAAGGAAGTGAACAATACTCTCAGACCTACACATATGTGGCCTTGCTCAACAACAAAACCTGATGTGGTAATATAATTTTTTAAACATGTTTCACTGAGCTGAAAATGAACCCTGTTCACACAGATTCACTCACTGGTTCTCCATGGTACCACTTTGGGTTGAATTTCTCGTCAGTTCTCAGGCTGAAGTAGGCGTCTCGGGTTACATCGTACATCTTGTTGTCCACGATCCCGTGAGACTCGGGATAAAGACCCTGCAGGAACCAGAGGCAAAACAAACACACAGTCACAGGGAGGTGCTTTGATTGCGGGGCTGCAGGGATTTGAATTGATTACCCCATCTCTCTCCGATTCTTGTAGCCTAAATATTACTGGTAAGCACAGCCGTTTATTTTAATGGGAGGGTCCGTTTCCAGCCTGGAATCCTCAGTTCTGCTGTAGTTGCTTTCTAAGCACATGTAAGCCATTAGGCCACAACAGTACACTGCCTACTGTGAAGAAAAAACGAGTAAACTGCAGGAAAAAGCCCAGTAACAGCATGGGAGTGATTTACTTGTTGCTTTACCCTTCTACTTGACTATGAAGGAAAATGAACCCCTGTGTACCATCATGCAGCTATTCAGTTAACTTTTTTGGTCAAACCTGTAAGTATATATACACACTGAGAAGCTGTCATGTCAGATGTCTGTGATCTGCAAAAGATCAAAACTTTTTAAATAGTTTGATTTAAATTACTGTGATTATGGATTCAGTGATATGATTCATGTTGTTTCCCAGCGCTTTGGCCTTTTACTTTTCATGACTTCTCAAGATTTATCTTGTGAACGTTTTCAGGCCTCAAAAATATAAACAGAAATCTAACACAATGTATCGTGTATTTCAGCCACTAGGGACCTTTCGTTTTTGCAGAATAAGTATGTTAACACTTAAAATACATTTAACTTAAAGTAATATGTTGACAAACTCTGAAGTGCTGTCCACATAAAAAAAACAAGCCCATCGCTTTGCTGCCAAGAGCTTTTTGCTAGGCTGTGGTTGCCTAGGTAACTGTGCAGTAAATTTCCCAGTTGAAATGTTTCCAAGTGGAACAAACAGAAAACTAAAATATTACTAGTTTCCGCTATAAACACAATGAATTTGGTGGTGGGATACCAAAGTTGTGGTGTGGTAGACTTTTGGGGAACTCTGTGTTTGTGTCATGTGTCAATCAGCTGTGTCGGTCCCTCCCATTGGTTGTTACTTCAAGCTGGCCAAGTTTTTTTATTTTCTTTTTAAACTTTCGTCACTACAACTCATTGAATTTCATAAAAATGTCATGGTCTCTTGTTGCCACATCACAGCTGGTCTCCTCCTGTGTGTTAGTTATTTTGGAACTTTAACACAATATCCGTTCTTCTCCTATAGTCAAAAACAAGGCAGATAAAAAATCTGTTTGTTTGTCATCAAGTAAATCAACTTCTTTCTCAGAACGACTTACAGTGACAATGCTGTAGTGGTTGGGAAAGGTCTTTGTGGGATAAACAGGCCTGATGTATGGTGCTGTTGTTCCAACGTTTCCTGCAAGACAGTAATGTTTAGCCACAACAGGATGCACTATAAACCTTGAAGAGATGTGGAGTCAGTGGTGTTGATAACTTACGTAACTTGCTGATGACGGGCAAGCTGCTCTTGTGATCTTTGAGGTACTCTGACCGGAAGCCGTCCAAGGACACAAGGATGAGAGGAGGTTTGGAAAAACTGTGCAAAAACAAAACACCTGATAAATGAATATTCTTTAAGGGGACACAGGAAGTGAAATAACTTCAGCAGAAGACACGGTTGGCTGAATTGAAACACGTTTGTTTTTTCCATTTTTCTTCTTGATTACATTAAAAAAAGGATCAGCATTTTTTAATTGATTGTAAAGACCAGACCACACATAAAAATACGACTGTGGTTCACCAATGGAAACAACACCAACAAACTCAACTTTGATGTGAGAACATACAGACAACAATCGAGATATTTTCAAACCAAAAATAGCTTCATTTGGAGCCACAGGTTTTCTTTTCCATGGTACGATGGTTCTGTCTGAGGTTACTCCCTTACCAAAGCAGACACACATACTCAACTCAACAACACATGGCTGATTACTCAGAGCCATTTGCTTAGTTTCCATAGAGACAGTTTTGGAAAAAAGAAAAACAGCCATGTGTTATAGGGCTATTTACACATTTCTAAACACACAAACGGACTGAGCTGCTAGACTCTAGATTACGCTGTAGTCAAAGATTAGTTTACACTACGTAAAGTGAACAATGGCTTCAACTGAGGATAACTGTAGGCGACACAGCTGAATGGTTTCATTCTCAGAAGCAGACATTGTTGTAAGGTGTCACTCGCAGGAGGAAAAGCTATGATATATCCCAAACTAGGTCAGCTGAGATTTATCTATCCGAGTTATTGTATTCTGAAAAAACAAAACAAAAAAAACTCATGGTTCTCACATTACGGCAGTAAAATAATAGATTTATTTTATTACCCATGTGGACATTGTGGCCTCTGAACTTGCTCTGTGATCTCCTGCAGCAGCCAGCGTGTGCCTTCTGAAAAAAAACAAAAACAAAACTTGACTACAGTATGAGATGTACTCTAGTCAGGCATAACATTATGACCACTGACAGGTTCAGTGAATAACATTGACCATCTTGTGACTATACAATGTTCTGCTGGGAAACTTTTGGACCTGGCATTCATGTGGATGTTACTTAGACATGTAGCACCCACCTAGACCAGACTTGGCACCCCCACCCCATAGCAATGACAATGCTTGATGGCAGCAGCTATAGCCAGCAGGATGTTTTCATTTCCCTGAAAACATGCTAAAATCTTTACACTCTGTGTTTTAATACTCAGTGACATCTTCATTCAAATATTTAACACATAAGAATCAAGGCGTGTGTGGGAGTGTGTGGTTTGGTCAGACAGTGCTGAGAACATCAGCAAAGCATCAAACCTTCTGAAGAATTACAGAGTAGTTCACGCCAAGAGGATGTGAAACAGTACAAGGAAACAGTCCTTAATCAATTATATTCATCAGATAACTGGAAACAGTGAATGACTGTGCTTCCAAGTCGATGAAGTCTTTCTTCTGTTTTTTTTTTCTTGCAAGAGCTGCAAATAGTTAGGAGCACAGACTATAAACGGAGACAAAAGGACTCAACAATAACGTTTTGAAGCCAGATTTAGTGCTGGACAGCATGTGCTCGGATTCAGTGGAAACCATCTGGATGTTGTTCTCCTGGAAATTTAAACATGGAGGGAATAAAACACTTCTTTCGTAGACCCTTCTAATATACTAAATCTGAGAGAGTGAAGGTAAATTACAGGGAACCAAATTTTCAAAACACTGAGATACAGTATGTCATTGGCTACTGTTCACATGGACAATATTTCTTAAAACAGACTGAAGTTATTAATCGTTTACTTGGATGCAAGCAATATTTACTCGTTTTCTAGCTCCGTTTTGGCCTCCACCACCTCTAAAGAGAAATATATTGCACTTTTGTTGCTGAATGATACCTTGACAGAGCTTATCAGAGGGTTTTCAACTTATAACCTCAACTTGCTCCTGCTGGAAATTATAGTCAAGAGAGCTGTGAGTAGGATTGTCCCAATCAGTAACGGGAGATAGGCATTGGGGGCATTTTTAAAATGATCGGATGTGGTTTCAGCCAAGCATAATATTTTGTTGGCATATGTTATTTGTTTTATGTCTCCCATAAAACAAGACCACACCCATGTAGCGTCAAAACTTCCTCTGTCTTGGTGGCAGCTGGCTAGCGTCAAAGCTGACATAAATCAAAGAAATAGAAACAAAAACTAAAATACTAAACACGTCTGCCGTGTGAAAGTCAGTCAGGCAGCAATTTGTAAATGCACCGTGAATGTCTCACGACCTAGTAGTAGGAGATCCTCCTCAAAAGTTCATGTCGAGCCCCAGATTGACGGACACTCAAAATTAAAAGATCAGTCAGATCAAATCAGGTGGCAAAAGAGCTTGATTGGACCAGTGACCATTTCCATAATAACATATCAATTAGTGCAGCTTTCAGGAAACTAAAACACATGATACAGTGTATGCAAACACAGGAAAACAATGAGTGAGTAGTAAGAGAACAATGGGAGAAGTGTCAAACCATGACCTGCAGAAAACCTAATGTGGGTGTTACAATAAAGTGTGAGCTGACCTTAAATCCCCAGCAGCTATCACACAAATATGAACTGACTTATTCTAAGATTTTCCCACAGACAAGGTGACACCAAGCAGGAAGCTTTGGGCCACCACTTTCACCTTTCAAGCAACTGCCTTCCAAGCACATCCGTCAAATCTGCTGCTGACTGGACATATGACAGCGGGAGTCTTAGCGTGTTGGTGAGAAAGCCCCTCCTCGCTGCCTCTTGAGGCCAACAGTGCGGTTTGGACCGAACACGGGGATGCTCTGTCTCAGAAGACAAGCTGCTGTGGTCTAATCCACGGGAAAACCCATTCTAAGCATTCTGCACTACACACACACACACACGCATACAGTCAGCTTCTAGGAAGGATTTCTGGGTTATTTTTATTTCCTTTAATCTGTTTCCAAAGACCTCACCAAAGAAAGCTGGCGTTATGAAAGATTTAAAAGCTGCAACAAAGATGTGAATAACTCCTAAATAAGAGTCTGGGTGAGTGAAAAGTCAAAATGTATACAAGGCGTTTTCATGTGAGCTGGGTAGGAAATATAAGTTAAAGGGAAATGCCACAGCAGAGAGAGCACCCGCCCAGGCTGGGGAACGCTGCCCACAGTCACCACTCCTGCCCCCAAAATGGAACAGGGGTGTTTTGGCATGGTGGTTTGCAACAAAGAGCACACTGACAAAGCTGCCCACGTCTAAACCAGACGGAATCTATAGCTGGAAAAAAACATTCCTGTCTCACTAAAAAGTGTGTTTACGACATGTTTTGCAGCAGTGGGGAGAGGGGGAAAAAAAAGATGGTTCACAGCACTGTGGCAAAAACATACCCGGTGAACAAATCATGAGCACTCCCAGGAGTTCACCTCTGTTTCCCCCCTTTCACAGGCTGGTCGGCGGTAACTTGACCCTCCCTCACTACTCCTCTAAATACTCACAGTTTCAAGTTTCTGATTGTTACAGTTACAGGCGCTACAGTTTCTGGTAACCTAAATAGTTGGTTTGAAGCCTCACAATAGCATAGATTGTTATTTTTCCTAAGATAATCACACCTAACTGAAAAAAATGAGAAGGGTCTGTCTCACACGTTTGCAAACTTCATTCACTGTCCATGCTGAGTGGACATCAAGACTTTATCAGCTTATCTATTACTGCTTATCCTTAGAAAGTCACTGTGGGCCTGGAGCCTATCCCAGCTGACATTGGGCAATAAATAACAAAGTGAAAATTGCTGTCCAATGAGTGTTTGTTTAACTGACAGTGGAGCTCACCTTTTCCACTGCTGCTCTTTCTCAGAGACAACACCACCACCAGGATGACCACCAGTAAACACAGGAGCAGGACCTGAAAGCCAGAGAACAAATGGCCGGATGTTTGTTCAAGTTGCTGACGATAACAGTTCTGTTATATATAAATGTAAATACTGTGGATACACATCTGACAGTATTTATGCTGAACTTGTGGATCTCTAAGTAGAATGCAAAAGAAAATCAAACCAAAGCAAACCAACACTCTTGTCATTGACATGAAATCATGTGTTGCTGCCGCATTAAAGCCCTGTCAATGATACTGCTGCGCCTTCGTTACTGACTATCTTTAGACTTAATGTAAATAAACATTTCAACATATTTTAAATAATACTGTGGTGAAAATGATCTTATCTAAAGTTTTAGGCTCATTCTGCTGGCAGCCCAGACTCAGACTAATGTCAGCTACATGCCTTTGTGGCCATAATATAAACACACTGAAACTGTGTTTTGGCTCAATGAAACAAGGCATAAATCACTGTTCATGGTTATAGCACTGACTCTAGACAATGCTGGTTCAATTTACTATTTTGGTTCTGTGCAGACAGAAACGTCCCAATAACTATTTCACTTCTGTGCAGATATTTATGGTCCCCAGAGGATAACGAAGAAAGCTGAAGTGGTGACTCTGGAGATGCTGTTACTTAACACAAGGTCTCACATGGCTGTCACGGGACAATTTAAGATCGTAACATCAAAAGTTGATATATACAGATCTTCATGGAGCTCAGGGAAAAAGCCCTAGAGACTTTCCTGGTCATCTTAAATCTTACATTTGGTAAATACCATCTCATCTGCCTCATCTGCACTTTGCAAACTAAGATGGAAAACCTACAAAACATCTCTGTGTTACCAATACAATTATGAAAGTGTTGACGTTAGCAGTAACGCATGCTCACCATCTTTCATTCATTAGTTTGTCTTTGTGCAACTTCCATCTTTAGCCAAGATGAGATCAATCAGAGGAAGACCAAAGGCAGGACGTTGTGTTTATTTATTTTAAACCGGCTGCTTATTGGGGGCAAGGGGTTTGTAATTAGATGGGCGTTTCAAAACCATCTGATTCGGTTTATTTAGAGATGAGGGTATTTGGCCACGCTATCTCTGCAACTTATTTTGAACCCCCCCCCCCCCCCCCCCACACCACACCACACCACACCACACCACCCACACCAGACCTGCAGTGGTTATCATGGTATTCATAGAGTTTAAGAATTAGTTTGAAACCTTGATTTAAATCATGTTTCCAGATTTAAACACTCCTGTAAACTTTGTGCCACCTCAGGTCCTGGCACGTCATGTCAATTTATTAGAGACAAGCTCATGAAGGTTGGGTAAAAATTAGCCTGAATAACACAACTCAGATCCAACAAAAATCACTGGTAAGACAATTTTACACCATGTTGACAGGAAACTACCTACGCCTTTTTTGGTTTAAAAAAACAACAACTATGACCTACTGACTCAAAACTGGAGTGCTAATCCTTTCTAAAGCCGTGTGAAAGTCTTAAAGCAGTTTGTGGAATTGTGGAATCATCAACCCCAAGTAATCCACTCAGTGCGATTCACACAGGCCTTGGAATTTCATTATTCCCAGACAGGTATGAAAACATGCTGTGTGCAGGCACACATGGTGTCTGGGTTTGTGCTCCTGTTTTCTGCAGCTATAGGTGAAGGGAGAGAAAACCTGGATGAGCTTCTTGGAAGGACGTGGTCTTTGTGGGTTGTGAAAGTAAACAGTCTGTCTGGTGGAAACCTACAAGTCTGACTCTGAAACGCACTTTACAGTTCAACACAGCCCACTGTCCTCATTTTCTACATAACAATTATCCCATTAAATTACTCATGAAAGTCACATTCAAACTGGATAAAAGGCAACTTGAAAAGAAAGAAAACTGCCTTTCTAGAGATATAATTAGTCCACAACAGTTCAGTTTAGTTGCAGGATGTTAAAAATTCTCCTCCCTGCACATATCAAGTGATATATCAAGAGCGATACATAAGAGGATGGGGTGTGTTGCTGTCCAGACTCTCATCAGTGCCAAGCAGACATAAGCTGGTTCCTGTTATTTTAAAGTGAATAGTTTAACAGATGAGTTCCTGTGAGTGAGTATCACAGATGACGCACATTCCTCGCATTTTTAAATCCTAACTTACCATTCAGACCAATACATCAATTTGTCATTGTGCATTCCCGGTATAGCCCTGACCAGAGCGACATAGAAAAGAGAGACATTTTTCGTTGCGATTCTTTCAATTATGGTTTTAGTTTTCATGTATAGTCCAACATGTGTTCCAGATTTAGAATCATGCAGAATATGCGTGGTTAGTCTCAACGCCTCAGGGAGCTTTGGACAATGAAAGCAGATGAATATCTGCCCGCGACCCTTTCCCTGCAAACCCTCAAACATCCAGAACAACTGTAACGGTGAATAACTGCCAAACAGCAGACTTTCTGGATGCACCAAGTGATCAAAACCATAAAACTGGCTCTAATTTCACAATTCCAGTTCATGTCCACCTGTAGAGTCACTGCTGGCCTCTGTCTCTTTGCACTGGAGTGAAAACATTTAGTTTCCACGTCCACACTGGCAAGTGCGTGACAACAGTGGATTAATGGCAGCGAGAGTAAACAGTGAAGAAATGCAGACGCGAGGCTGTGGTTTCTGACTCCTGATGATGACCTTGCATTGAGATAAAGTCACAGACACCAGGGCTGTTGTTAAGACTAAAAAGCCCCTCAAGGAAAGCAGCAAATTCATTCATTGCTTCAAATCAGTCAAAACAGTTGAATAATGTTGTGTCCAAAAAGCATATAATAAAAGGCAACTGGACTTGTAGAGCTTGTTGAGAAGACATTTCACCTCTCATCCGAGTAGCTTCTTCAGTTCTAGGGGACTGGTGGGAAGTTTGAGGTTTAATTACAGGAAACTCTGTGGGGAACCCATGAGATACTTGCTCGACTTGTTTCTGTTAACAACCCCAGCTCCAGTGTGAATGTGTGAATGGGGCTGAAACTTCTTGGGGGCAGAAGTTAAAACTGTATCATAAATTGATGGCAGATTAAATTTCAGTCTACTTCCAATGCTTGGAGAAGGTTTTTCCAACATATAGATGGCTTCCTTTACTCCTCTTTCAAACCATCGGTCTTCTCTGGCTAAGACTTGGACATCGTTATCTTCAAAGAGGGTCCTTTGTCCTCCAGGTGTAGTTGGGCCGTTGAATCGTTTCCTGATGAGCTGGCTCTCCAGTGTTGGTACATGCGCTATGGTTGTTTCTGCCTGGGTGTTTTGTCTTTAGGTGGACCACTGGGTTTGAAAAAAAGTGGAATGCGGCATTTTCAGAAAGATCTCCCGAATTTCTCTTATTTAACAGCCACATAGGGGATGATGATGTACTTTCTCTTGGTGTTCTCCCATCACACTGGATCCAGAAGACTCCTTTACTACCAATTGTACCTGGGGGACGCCACCCCGTGTATTTGTACCTCATACTTCCCATCAGCCTCCTAGAACTGAAGAAGCTACTCAGATGATCAGTGAAACGTCTTCTCAAAACACTCCTACAAATCCAGTTGCCTTTTTAAATGCTTTTTGGATATACCATGACCTGGATGACTGAGAAGCTTCACAGAGGTGTGGATCAATAAATGACCTAACCATTTCACCATGAACAGTCACTAAAGTCACAGTATTTGTCAAATTTGTATACTTTAAAGTGTGGTATAGTGACATTACCAGCAGCAGTCACAAAGGACATACAATCATAATAATTTAACAGTCTACTGACCATCTACAATGCAGAGTTTTGACATATTTTTTCTGAAAAAAAATGCTTGATATACAAGTTAATTTTTATATTTAACTGTACGTTTGTGGTAAATTTCACCACATGGCCTGCTATCCAAGAGGTGGTGTGCAGTTTGGACAAACGGATGATGATGTTTAACCAATTAATTGCTATAAAACGTACCCCAGTAATAATTTTAAAGCGGTTATTCCTTTTCTTCCCTCTCTCATTGTTGCTCCTCTGACTCTCCAGCTCTGATGTCCCAAATAAAGACGTCGCTTGTTCAGCAGACCGGTCCTCTCCTTTAGTTACTTCCATGCTGCTGAGCGCAAAAAAAAACTACTGCCAGTATTTCCCAGTGAGGGACAGACTGGCAGACAGAGCTCCCCCGGTTGTTAATATATATGACCCCGTGCTCAAGTGTAGCACCGCCTTTTTTGACGTCTTCCAAGTTTGCAAAGCAGCAGCATGATTTTGATCTGAGAGTAGGAGGCTGATTTAAGCGCACCAGACCTCGTTTCACAGAGAATTCCTGTTTGATCTGCCGTGAAAACTGACATTTTACCCAGCCTTTAAAACGCATTAAAGGGCAAGCCAAAACACATGCAAAAGGATTCACGTGCAAAATCTGTTCATTTTAAACGATCAGCTTTAATTGTGACAAGAACAAACTAAGTGAAAAGAGCTGTTCGCCAACAGCCAATAATATATTAGCAATAAGAGCAGCACTGCCGCCATCTTGTGGCCAGAGTGAATAGGTGCACCTGACCATATTTTAACAGTTCATTCTCATTAAAACATACACACAGATTTAAAAACACACATTTACGGTCTCAAAATCAATATTTAAACGGTTAATTAAAAGCGTGTGTTTAAAAAATAAATAACTCACCGTTGACTTATCTTCATCTGGCTTTTGATGAGACGATCACAAGGAGCCATGGCGTTAGCTAGCAAAGCTTTACTACAAATAGGTTGCACGTCCAAAATTACCATAAAAACTATTTAAACAACGTATAGGTCGTATATTATTCCCGTATTCCACCCACAGTTGAACAGTATTAAGCTCTCGGCAACTTCCATCTGGATTAATTTAGCTTCAACAGGTGTGTAACTACTTCATAAGAGTTAAATGAGGAGCCAATGCTACTAGAAGACCTGAAGTCGACGTGTATCCCTAAATACATGAACAAAATGTTATATAACAATATATACTACAACAGAATATATTACAGTTGTGGCTAACTATTCATTGTTTTCTGATTCGACCGAAGAACAACTTTCAACACCTGTTGTTGATTTCAGTAGTGCCTCAGTACGCATGCGCCGCAGTTCAGGTGATTTGCGCATGCTCACACAGTCCTCACACATGAGTTATGACAATTCCTTAATTTTCCATTAGTCAGTTTTATTAGAAGTCCCACGTATGCATCAATAATACAAGGTGAACGTAAATGATATTAAAATGTTGTTTAAGTGCTTTTATCTTTTGAAAATAGTATGTCATTTTAGAAGCATTAAGCTAGACTGGTTATTTCCAAAGGTGTCAAATCTTTAAGCACCTTTAAATTTGACAAAGTAACACTTAAGCAGCACAGTGTTTAACCCCTCCACAATTATTGTTCATTAAAGGACAATGCGATTAATACACGTGATGTGCCTCTGAAGTTGCCAGTGTAGGCTACATGACATTTCTTACAGTACAAGAAACCAGATATGATGTATTGATATAATCTATCATTATTACCACAGCCTTGATGCTGATCTATAGGGTGCTAACCAGATTCTGGCTGTATCTTTAAATTTACACTGACTATTTCACCAGGAAGCGAACGCAGTAAGCATATTTCCATAATTTGGTATAAATGTCAGGAAACAGTGAAAAAGCTCTGTTAAAGTTAAATCTCCAGATGGCATCTTCAAATTTATGTTCTGCCCAGATACAGCGGAAAAGTTTAATTGACTAATTCCATTTTTGCCAAAAGATAACTCATCATCAACGTACTAGTACTATCTAACAGTCGGTCTACAAACTAAATCATTGGTTTATTTCAGCATTGTGTCTTTATCTTTTCCAAGTGTACATATTGTTTTAGACAGAAATATTTTAATTATCCCCAATCTGCAGTTTTTTAAGTATTGCAGTAATCCTTGTATAAAGGTATCCACTAGATGGTGCTGTTGCAACACTTTTACAGTCTTCCTTGTCGCAGGGATGTTTTTCTGGCCCTGATAGAGGTGCCACAATCTAATACTGCCCCTGTGATTCTTGACAGTTTTAACATATTTTAGCTCTGTGAGGTCCAGGTTTCCTTCAGATCCAGTTGTGCCACCACGTTGTAATAACAGAAGTTACATGTGGCTTTCACCCCCTTCCTGTGACCTCCCAGTTGTCTCCGAGTTGTCTTGTACTCATAAACAGCCCAGGGTTAAATGTTCTCACTGTTTGTTTATCTTTGTTTCCCAGTGTGTGTGAGAGAGCTACATGCCTGCTTTTTGTTTTCATTCTGAGCTATAGGGCTGTTCATGCATGTTCAACAGAGTGTGCACACTGCTCAGCAGACTGCATGTCTCACAGCGGCGTCTCCACAGCTACAGCCGTCCCAGACCCAGCAGGACATTACAAAATGCCCTTTAATGTTGACCTACACATGTGGCACTTACTGTCCATTTACATTTTACATGAGCGCAACTTAATGCTCAGGCTGGTTAAATATTTCAGTGCATCTGTTTTTAGCACACTCAGCTACACAACATTGTATGTGTTGAAAATAATTTTGATTCCTCCTTTAAATCATGATATTTATAATATAGATTCCTATGTAGTTTTGTTAATACTTAAACATTTGAATCAGTATGTGTGTTTTGTAAAATAATGTGCTACTGTATATAGGGTGTGGGACTCAATGAAGAAGAAAAATGATTGTATCAAAAATTAAAGCTGTACTTAAAGTAACCCTTTGAACTCTGAGTGCTCCTACTTCCTCAACAGTATATGGTTTTATGCTATATATGTTAAGTACAATCTACCTCTGGCTTCTCCACCACCACCACCACCACTAATGAAGCTAATGTCTCATGGTTATATTGATAAAAATCCACACTACATGCCACACTGGCAGATATTTTTTAAGGCTTGTTATATAGAAAAGTTTTAACTATGCTTTCCTGCACAATTACTTGAAGCAACATACCCACTGGTGAGTCTAGGGGCTGGAAAGAAATGCATAAAACTAAAGGTTAAGAGGTTAAATAATGTCCTTAAGGCATATTTTTACGGCCTGACCTTTTAATTTCATTTGCCTGTGCCACTTTCCCACAATGTATGCTTCATTTTTAGCTGCTACTTTGCTCTGTACACTACGTTTCCATCTACCACCGCTCGGCAAGGGTTTTTAGTCATTCGCCGTGTCGTTTGAAATAAGCCTATTATCGATTAGATCATGCATTCATCTGCAACAAGTTGCTGCAACAAGTGAGGCAGTTTACTACCCGTTTATATAGTCTTTGCTCTTTGAGCTGAAGTGTTTGGAACAATTCAAAGCCTCTGGCAACACTTGAGGTGAAGTTGAGTGGCTTCAACCCAGACCGAGCCTTGATTTATAAATAATACATTGGGGAAGAGCTGCAGTAGATGTGCTTAAAGAATTCATCAGCTGACAGTTATAAGCACATCCTCCCCATGAGATTTTCTGTAGGCGCTTGTAAATCTACCATGAATTATTCATTCAATGACAGAGTCCTCAGCCCAGTATACTGAAAGCTTCTATCTTCTTGGACATATCTGTCACCGACTACCTGTCAACCAGGATTTACAGTAAAGCTGTATGTCTTTGGTCTGCTGTTTGCTTAGGCCGGTCTCCTGAAAATAATAAATAACTTTCAAATCCTTTGATATGCGCTCACACACAACTGGAAAACGAGTTAGTTGGTGCTGCCCACTAACTCACTCAATTCATCTGTTGATTTATTCCTTTTTGTTACAGTGACATCATATAGAAAAAGCATGATTTTCTTTAAGGGATTATTGTAATGATTAAATCTACGCTGTAATTGTATTAAAAACATATTGCATGCAATTATTGTACTTTATTCAGGGCAACAAAAAAAAAGTCCCAGAATAAACTTTTTCACACCAACTGTACAACAACATGGAAAGACAGTGAATGCTGGTGCACGTGGTTAACAACTCCATGCTGAAACTTCTGCGAGCTTCATTTCTGCTAATGAGGCTCTAAAATCTGCTGAGGTGGCAAGTCATGGTCAAAAATAGACAAAGCTGTGGAGATGCAGTCATGTCTGCTACTTTATGATTATGAGTTTAACCCAGACTTGCTTCCTTTTCTATTTTATCTCAATAAAATAAAAATGAAAAATAAATGAAAAAAATGTAGACTATGGCACTGTTTCTCAGTTAACCCATCGCTTTGGTTCACTTGACCTATGATGCCTTGACATGAAATATTTTGAAACCATGCATGGGAACTGCAGTCACTTGGCAATCCCTGAATTTTTCATGATGTGTCATAATCCAGTCACAGTTCTTAGGACTTCAACCAAAACTGTTCACTGCTAACTAGCAAATGCTAGCCTGCCCACAAGCTCAGTCCATAGGAAGACCCTCCCTCCTGTGGAAATTGTCAGGAAGGTTGTGACGTGTTTACAGCAGTATATACAGTCAGTGGTTTACAGTAGTGAGCTGACTCCAAGCTAGCTCTGTCAGAGGGTAGATAGAAGGTGGGTCCTTGCTCGGAAGGTCAGTATTGCTCACGTGGCTAAGTTTGTGTGGGCTGATGGTTTCTTCACGGGCCTCTTAAGTGGCTCGTTGGTCTAGGGGTATGATTCTCGCTTTGGGTGCGAGAGGTCCCGGGTTCAAATCCCGGACGAGCCCACAAATGTATATTTTATTTATTTATTTATATATATATATATTTTTAGAGGTTCCGCTTTTTTGTACATGACTTCTAACGTCATAATCATGAGCTCACTCTAAGGCAGCAAAAAATACTGCTGTTAGCATATTAGCATTCTCAATGATGAAACCAATGTTACATAATGATAAATATGTTGTGATTGCTCAGGTGTGTGTTAAGCAAGATAAATTCCAGTCTAACAAGTATAAAAGTGCTGATACAAGATGAATCTGAGGCTAAAGACTGATTTTTGTGATGTGAAATCAGTGCATTCTTCCAGGCATGTTACATATACACTGCTTGCCTCAGGATAAAACCAAAACCTTCTTCCACTGGAGCAAAGCCTCACGAGGTGAGTGTCAGATGAGCTTTCTCTCATAAGACCGAATATATTTTTGGAGATGAACCCCTGCACAGAGAGAACAGCAGGAAGCCAAATTTATACAGCGTAAAATGACAGTGTGGGACACATCGTGGCAGGCAGTGGTGTACCCACATCTCTGCACATAAACGTATCTGTGGAGGTGTCACGGTCAGTGTCTGCAGCTGCAAACCTTTTCAGCACAGGATGAAATTCTATTATGTGGTCTGCCAGCTCTGCTCAGCAGTAACATGTAACCTTTTTCTACACTGTATATATCAGCCATCCTCAATGTTCTCATCTGAGGGTTTTTTTTCTATCTTTGCAGCGGCCCGAGCATCACAAGGGGTGCTTCACAAACTGGAATGCAATCAAAACATGATAGAAATGTAGTTTTGTCAGTTCTTTTTATATATTCTCTGTCAAGTCACGATGTCTTGTCATGATGTCTTGACTATTAACAAATCAATATTTTGGACTTGTGTACCTTAAGGGGCAAGAACAGAGCAGCAAGATAAATTGCAGACAGCAATCAAGCCACTGAGTGTCACTGACCCACACAGTCTCGTCATCAGGGCGCCAGGTACTTTAAAAAGTGAAATGAGAAAATTGACAACCAGATGATATACTTTTTGGTCAGTTCAGATGAGCAACTTTTCAGTTCCTTTAGATTTACCAGAATTTATTGTTCCTATTTAGGTTATCTATTAAAAGACTTAAGTAGCATTTACCCTCCCACGACAGATCTACACAGAGCCCACGCTATTCTGAGTATTTATACCTGTGCGCTAGTATGTCAGCATTGTTCTGTAATTATGTCTGACAGTCAACTGTGCTGAACTTCTCAACTTCAAACAGAGGGGTTTGACACTGAAGAAGCTCGTGTTGGAGTTATTGGAGAATGGTTTCTAGGATGCAGAAACAGGCAGATTTTTCATGCTTGTCCGGCCACTGAGAGACAGGGAAATTCATTCTGGACCAGTCGCAGGTGATGCGGTCTGCATAGATGCGGCGTTACATTTCTAGAGATGTGCATGTCAGGCTAAGGCGTGGGATATGGAGCTTTAGGGTCGATTCAGCAGAGCTGTAATTCTGCCTTCAGGGCCAGAACTGAAATAGACTGTTCAAAATGATGTATACATACATTAGCATGTCAGTCATTTCCAAATCTTCTATAGAGTTGCAGTTATGTTGCACCAACATGTTTCTACAATAGTCCAGAACGGACAAACCAAACACTGGATCTAAAGATGAACTTTTATATCTTTACATCAGAGTAGCAGCTAGCATAATATGCTTGGAAATGCAATAAATCTGCCCCCCCAAAACAATAAATTCCAATAGTTGGCTTGTACAGCAACAGTGACGGCTGCTAATGCTAACCACTCAGCTTCTCTTATTTATGCTTCATCAGTTTTGTTGCTGTTGTAAGAATTATTCAGTCATTAAGACAGAATTTGTCAGATCACTCCACAAGAGAAGGGCAGGTCAGTGTCATTACACATGAGTATCCAGGCGGAAAACAATCAATAATGTACAATAAATGCATTGCATAGAATAAAAGATCCAGATTGACTTCCACACTGTCAGACGCAGTCGGACCTTGATTAAAAACCTTACAGGCATGATAAGCTGCCACCCCCAGCTCTAAATGTCGTTTTGAGGACAATCAGTAATCAAGGAAGATGTCTTTAATTAGTTAACTCAGTCTAAATAAGCAACACTGGCACATAAATTGCAATAATAAACTGTGAACATGGACTGGTTGTTTTTTACTCTTTTAGGATGAAATAAAAGGGCCTGAAATACACACAGGCCACCAGCCTTACACACTTATGTCCAGGCCACAGGAGGACCAGATGGAGATCTAAGGGCCGGTTAAGTGTCTCATTACCAGGTGTCAGCCGTGTCACCTGGCGTGACGCCGAGCTGCAGCAAGAACCCCAAGTTTACGCTCTTAATCGCCACCATCCATCAGCATCATAGCCGATCAAACGCTTTCACCTCAGGAGTACTTTTGGAGATTGTGAAAAGGTGTTCCTCTGATTTAGTTGAGCTACACTGGTCCTGAACTGTGAACAGAGTTTGTGAGGAACACCATGGAAATAGCAATTACTGCATATCATTTGAATTTTCACCATGTAATTATACATACATCTAAAACAGGAGGAGGTGAGTGATAATCTTAGTCATCATAATTGCTATCAATTACATCTAATAGCTAACAATAATGTCAGTTTTAGCCTTTTTCCTGACACCTACATGCATTTATTTTTTGACCTGTGCATTCCTGTAGGGCTGCCAGCGACTTATAAATGATATTTTTGTTTGCGTCATCATCCATCTTGAGCTTGAATCGATAACTCAGAGCCAATACTCGACCTTTCTCGCTCTCAGTTTAATGAGGGTCACGCTGTCGGCGTTGATTGCGGAGCTACATTGAAAAAAAAGCCGGTGACAGAGTGAGCAAGGGCTGAAATATTCATACGCAGAGACAAGAGTTATGTAATAACACAACAGACATGTGACAACTTTCATTAGTGCAGATGCTGATAATACTGGCAGCGGGGGATGACTCGCTCTGAGGGACGGAGGCTGAGACGGACAGTGGCAGGACGGTACAGCGTTCATGTGGATGTAGACCTTGCAATTGTGGGTAAAATAAGAGAACCTGAGGAATTCATAATCAGTTGCCAAATATTCTGTTTATCAATTAGGTCTTTGGGTTTTCAGACTGCTAAATGTGTCACCTTGACGTCCATTTTCTGGCATTTTATAATGAACAGCAAACTGAGTAATCAGGACAATAATTGTCACAGCCATTGTTACTGAAAATAAATTTTACTTTGTGAGTGTTGAAAAAAATCTATATGCACATTTTAATGTAAATCACAAGTCAGGTAAGAAATTATTTGGGATGTGCAAGATTTTAAAACGAATTATAAAATGAAAAAAAAAAAAAAAAAAACTTGAATAGGGCCGATTCACCCGTTGCTCATTTCTTTGGAGCTGACAGTCGGTCACCAGTGGACGTGTATATTTCCCACCCCAAATGTCTCCAGGTGAAACAGTCGGATCATAATAAGTGTCTGAATGGAGCTAGTCTACACTTCAACAGCCTTGTCTTTTAGTTCACAGATAGGCCAGATACTGTTTTCTGAACAAAGCAAGCCATACATTATAGCGGATTTAGACCACCATTGCTCCAAGCCCAATATCAGCAGGTTGAGTTGATGTAGTAATGTTTACCTGCAGTAAATACGTTAAGAACTCGTTCAACTTACTACCCCCCCATTGTGGTGGTGCCTTTTCCCACTGAACTTCCACAACAGTTCGTGGTCTCTCGTCGTCACGTCGCTGCCAGTCTCCTCCTGCGTGTTCACCCTTGTAGTATGAAGTATGAAATAATCCATATTTCAACATGTCAATAACCGCTTTGGCAGAAATGCATTTTCTCTCAGATAGAGCAATCAACCCTGAAGTTATCTAATTTCATGCATGATGATTTGAGGTTTGACCCAGTTGTGACGCCTAAATGAACCTCAGCGATACCAAAATACCAAAAGGTCTAAAGGTCAGCCTGAGGTGAAGACACATTAGCCGGGAGGTGTATCGTACTCAGTGGGTTGCCACCGCCACGAAACAGATTCACCTCTAATTGGAGGGATGTTTGGAATAATTAGCAAATGACAGCAGGAGCTGTGGCGCAGCCGAGGAGGCAGAACAAATGATGGGAAAATGAAAAACTCTAATTGAATGTCAGCGGGATGCTGCAGGCCACGTCGAACCCCATGTAATGACATGTAGGCAGCTGAAGGGGACCCCTCCCAGGATGCTTTCAGGGCGAAAAGAAGGGGCGGGGGGGATGGCTCCTGTCTCCTTGGCATTGCCTTAATGATGTCCTCATATCATGGCATTATGTAACGCGTTCTCCAGTAAAGTTTAGTCAGCCTCATACACCCCAAGCTCTGCCAACGAGCGCAAGAGCTAACATGGATCTGTATGCGTGTTGTTGTTGTTGGTAACAAAGCTGGAGGTAGTTTGCAAATAAACCGATGACAGAAACTGAACAGGGAGTTTGTGAATGATACATTACGGTGTCAAAAAAGGACTTTGTCTCCAAAGAATGTTGTTCCACAAACAGCTTAAATATTTTATTGCATACAGCAATAAATGTGTTTGTGATATCCACCTTTAAATGTAATGCTATATCAGCTGAAATGATAAGAGCCTCTATATTCACTCACCAGTGATAAATCATATATATTTTCTCATTTTGAGAATGTTCCTTGTTGGGAAAGCCTGAGTCAGCATCCAATCTCACATGCAGCATATGGATGGAGGGAAGGCAGTTAATGATTACTGTCAGTATCGACTACTCCTGTGATTTTTATTGTATGAACTGTTGAATCTTTGAAGTGTTAAATAAAACCCTCTGGCATTTCTCCAGGACCAAAGGCTGGTATAAATGTCTTTATACGTAAAGGGGAACAACCGTTTTTTACAACCTGGACCTTATTTCTGACATAAAATACGATTGTTTACTCACCCATATAACTTTGGAGTCAGGTTTAGTCCTTAAGGTAGATATTTAGATCCAGTGGAGTGTGGCGTATATCCATATAGTGGGAGTGAATGGGGCGCCGAAACACAGCCTTTAAATAACACATTACATTCCGCACATTAAACTCCTTCATTTCACCAATACTTTGTTATGATACGCTAGTGCTATTCCCCGTTGAGTCCAGAGTTACCTGTTATCATCTTCCGGGATCTGTATTAAAATTATACTCCCATCCACCTCAGCAGTGCTTTGCATTTAGTGACAATTATTGATGTTAGCATGGTATCACAATAGAATTACACCTTAACATGTTCAAATACACGCTAATGTTAGCATTTAAAGCTAAATACCTTGCAGAACACAGCGGCTGAATAAATGAGTAAATCAAACCATTAACATCAAAACTGATTACATTTTTTGTCAGTGGATGCACTGATTTAAGAAGGACGTTACAGTATCTTTGGAAGATTTCGTCATGAATGTGTTTAGTCTGTATGTGTTCTGCTTATTTTCAGCACTGGACTTAGACAACATCCTGCTGGTCCAACTCGAGTGTTTGATGATCTCCATGCATCTACTCTTCCTCCTCCCAAACCTTCCACAAAGTGCTTTGAGATTATCTGAGTGTCTTTGCACATCACAGAGGACATATTACACAAACTACGTCATCAAACTGAAGGCTTGACTCACTGTTTAGAGATGCACATGCAAGTACAGTGTGACTTATTATGTCTGCTGGCGTTTTTTTCTGTTTACTTAATTACTTTTGCCATTAGCAAATGCCACTTACTAGCAGTATCACAGTATTTACAGTGTGCAGTCTGGAGATTTCTTTTCCAGCAAAGTCATTAAAAACTGATATTTACTTCTCAGAACTTAAAGCATCAGAGCATAAATAAAACAAGCCTTGTCTAACTTATCTATTTATCGTTTTTCACAGCAGTATACTTTTTGGATGTTTCCATTTTGAACACCCCGGAGGTTAAAAGTACATCAAAGCTCTGACTTCAGTGTGGATTTCGCAGCCTCTCCAAAATCGCAGTAATGAGGGTCCAGGCCCGATCTCCTGCTCAAACCGCTGGAGGTCAGAACCTGCCACCGGAAAATTTTGTCTAATGGGTCAGTGGCTGCAGGAACTGGTCGGACTTATGAGGATATATCGGTGATTACATGGTGGAGGGGACGCTCAGTGCTAACGGGCCTGCAGCTGAAACCCGTGGGTCGGCAGGACTCTACAGCTGAGACCAATTTTCTTGTTTCAGATAATGTCCCAGAGCCAACCTGAGAGTTAAATAATCAGCAAAACTGAGCACCACGTTAAACACAGTTTATGTTAGTGTCGGCTCATTAATGGCTAATGTAATTTAGCCACCTGTTTGGACCTTGTGTAATAATACTCGTTACCACCATTTGGTGATATTCTATACCTATTCTATGCCAAACATCCTGTGAAAAAACATTATTTACCTCATTGCAGTTTAATTTTTTATGACATAAATACGGACATAAACCAGTGTTAGCATTTTATATTTTTTAAAAGTGAGCCACTGAAGACATAAATCTAAATGGTGCATTATCAGACGCTGGTAACGCACCTTTTAGATTTGACTATTTGGCGTATTTCAACCAAAGATTATAAATATGTCCCCATATCTTTGCATTGGCCAAACTGACACTATTTTCCCGGGGATACGGGCGGCGCCATGTTGGGACTTCAGAGCCAGAGTCTACGTAGTACGCTGGCTCTCACTGTCCCACAGAGTGGTTGGTGTAGCAATGGTGCCATTATGTCACATCCTGTTTCTACAGAAAATAACGACCACCAAACAAAAAATCCAATAAATTGACACTTGAATATGCATCAACATTATATTAAAGGCCTAAAATGCGAGTAAACATCCTTGAAAAAAAGATTTATTTGACATATTTTAGTGTTTTATTTTGGCTCAAGTCCCATCCACTAACATGGAGGGGGTGGAGCTTATGATATATACTGTAGCCTGACACCAGGGGGAGCTCTACTAGCTTTGGCTTCACTTTTAAGCAGCGCTTCTGCCTCCATCTTTATACAGTTCATGATTTCAAACCATATAAAGGAGAAGAAAATGGATAGTCCTACAATCAAACTAACTAACTCTACAGTGCTATGATGACAGGTTTTGATAATAATCAGTTCAAAGGGAGTGGTTTCAGACTTTCTGCCACAAAACACTGCCAACATTCAGCTTTTAGCTGAGAGCCATGGCAGAATGGAGAAAACAGTACTGAGAGGGAAAAAAAAGCAAAGCATATTGCTGGTTTTGGTCTATTTATGGGATTTGTTATTTAATATAAAAACATGGAATAATAACTGAGCTTGTCCTTCAAAGTCTTTTGGCTTGTTGCGTTATTATCAATGTGCATTACTTAATAGCATCAATGCCTCTAACAGGTGAAGTGCTCAATATTGATTTGCTTATATAATCTTGCTATTATGTCACCTGTTGACGGGTGGCATATAGTATTAGGCTGAGTTCAGGCTACCAGGAACAAAGCAACTGGCTGCAGGACATTTTCAGTCAAAGCTGTTGATATTAAGCTAGAAAATGAAGACTGACACTTGTGCTCCCACATTTAGTGCTTCGACAGTTATTTGCCAGCAATGGAAAAACTGTTGCTCATGGTGTTAACTTAGCATAGGCAATAAATGACAATCACTTCTTGAGTTGATGTGTTGAAGGATCTGAGCACCTTAACAAGGGCCACACTGTGAAGGCTACATGACTCGTTCAGGTCATCTCTAAAAATAGTTAGTTTTGTGACCTACCAAAAGGAATAGCAGCAGGTGAGCTGGTGACTGGGTCATTGCAAACCAATCTCACTGATGCATGCCTCAGTGAAGAGCTTCTGCTGTCAATGATAGATTAGCATTGGTAATCCCTGTCCACTGGCAAAACATTCATACAGTGGAAGGCTTGCGCATCAGAAGTGGATCACGGAGCAGGGTAAGAGGTGGCTGTTTTGTATAGTTGAGTAAAATATGGCAGCATGGGAAGAAGGCGAATGATATGGTTTGATACTTTGGGCAATATTGTGCTGATAAACTTTAAACTTGTACATTTATCACCTATGTATAAACCATAGACAGTATAGAGATGGACGACAGAGCAGCTCCTCAAAAGTGAAGTCAAAGCAAGTAGAGCTCCCCCTGGTGACTGGATGCAGTATAGGTCATAAGCTCCACCCCCTCTATGTTAGTGGGCCAAACTAAAACACTAATATACCTACAGTGTATAATCCAACATTTTTTTTGTAATTGGTAGAGGTAGAGCAGAGCATGGTATTAATTAAATAATACTGGCTACACTCTCGAACTGTACTGCGCAGACTCGGGCAAGGAAGTGAGGATGCATTGTCCATATTTATATACAGTCTATGATATACACTGCTATTGCTTGCGTTTTTCAGTAGGGCAATGCAACCTATCACACTCCAGAGGAACATGACTAAGAATACGCCTCCAAGTGTCACAATATTACCCACAAAAAAACTGTGACCTTTCCAAGAGCATTTTTTTTTTGAAAGACCATCGACTTGATCTGTGTCATTGATTAATTGACGTATTGATCGCACGAGGCTTGCAGCTCGGGAAATTTGTGAAGGAGAGGATTTATGCAGGCTCAGTCACGGTTGACTTGACTGACCTGTTTATTGAAGCCAGAGCTATTTTTGACCTGGTCTCACAGCGTGGAATTTAAGATTGACCACGATCTATCAGTAAATGATCGAGCCAGCGAGGTGTGGCGCACATGTCATTGTCTGTCGCAGGTTAAGATATATTCTGAATAGAGAGGATTGTTTCAGATGCTGATCTGCGTGTAATTCCTCAGTTATGGCTGACTGGGGAAGAGAGCAGTGTTTAATCTGTCTAAATAAAAGCAAACACATGTTATTCACTATGAAAAAGAAACAGCGTTTTAACTTACTTAATTGATTGGGATTGCCTCAACTGTTTCAGAGTAGCTTCCAAAAAAAAAGTGTCTCCCTATCCCACTGACATACAACACAGCAGCGAACCACTTACTGGAAACCAGTGACTCTGAAGGTCATCAAAATTGGCCTCGGTTGGATTTTCACTTGACATTTTGTCTGTTTGCGTCATCATCATTCCTGCTTCAGCTTAAACACACATTAAATTTACTTCTGACACACCTCTTGCTAAATTGCCCATCATTGTAAACACACAATGTTTTAACAAGGCCGGAAACTTTCATATGTGGTTTATTTACCCTCAAGTTTGAAAAGAAGCTTCTGGTATTGCCTTGCCAGACGGGGGGAGAGCTTAGGTCAAAGAGCAAGCATTAGAGTTTCCCCTGGAGCCAAAGTACCAGCTGGGTAATGTAGAAGTTTCGTAGTGAGTCATGTTGAAAGCAAGATGGAGACAGATTCTTTTTAGATGCAGTAAAACCTTCTTACAGCTCTCAGCAGTGAATGAAAAAGGATTTTTTTTTTCTGCTTCCAAGCTGCTCTGATGAAGTAGGTCAGCGGTCACCAGAACAAAAATGCCGTAGTCCATTTAATCCCACAGGAATTGACATGATTTCGTCCAAAAATGAAATATTTTAATGGCATATTCAGTTGACTATGAGCATTTCTAAATATGTGCTCTCTTGTCTGTACTTCTTGTGGACAAGTATATCGTCATCAGTCGTTGCACAACTACTGCCCTAATTGAAAGTATGCATCTGACGACATGCGGCCCAAATGACCAGATGTGTTCTTGGCCTGCCTGTTTTATCGAGGATGCATTGGCTGTACCAAGCTTGTGTGGACTTGGTACAGCCAGATATCCCATATTGCATTTCAGGGGCACCATGTAGTACTCCGCTACTTAAAGTACAGAATGACCACACTATGTCCTCGCATGTGTACTTCAGAGTTGAACTTCAAGTTTTGTGAAGTAAAGTTAAAGTTTGAGCTATAAGTTTCTTTGCAGGGCTTAAACTAATGATTATTTTCTATTATCAATTTATTTATTTATTATGAGAAACTGGAACTGGAGAATGTCTGGGGTATTTTTTGATTAATACAATACATCCCATTTCTGGTGAGGATGCATTGTCCATATTTATACACAGTCTATGGTATACACTGCTATTGCGTGCGTCTTTCAGTAGGGCAATGCAATGCAAAGAGTTTAAAACACTGATTTGGTCTCACGTTCTCGTATAGTCCATGCCTTGAGGTGTCACAATATTACCCAGGTGGTGTTAAAGACAAAAAAAAAAAAAAAACTGTGACCTGTGGTCTTTCAAAAAAAAAAAGCTCTTGGAAAGGTCACAGTTTTTTTGTCAGATTTTTTTTGCGTTAATTGTGAAATCAATTTTTTTTTTCCTTTTTGTAAAAATCTGCTGTTTTTGTGAGTAGACTTTATAAAGAGTTTTAAAAAAAGATTGCGTGATATTGATTGTAATATTTGTGGTTTAGACTAATAAGCGTTGGTTAAATGTGAATTATTAAACACCACAGGCTCTGAAACAGTCTTCTTTTCAAATTATAATTCAGTAATAAAGGATATTAAAAATAGTTTTCTATTATATCTATGCATTTATGAGGATATATCATATTATTGTTAATTAATTAATAGTCCTCTACTTATTCCTTTACACCACAGTTGTCAAACATACGGCCCGCGGTCCAAAAGCAGGCCTCCGGAAAGCCTAATCTGGCCTGTAACGTGAATTTGCAAAGTAATAAAATAAAGAAAATAGCTGCTATTCCTAATTTGTCCACTGCTTGTAGAAACAGAAGTGGACAGAACACAGCCCCTGAGACCCAGGACCAAACAGCAGACATGTGCCCAGATTGTACTTATTTGTCTTAAGAAATTTCAAGCTAATCCTAATCTTGTCCTCCCTCTGTTTTTGTGCAGTAATCCTATAGATCAGATCTGTCTGCACATTCAGGTATATCAGGTAAATGTTCTCAGGGGAAGAACTGAGGGGAATAAATTATCTTTGTATAGTAGATCAGTAATAATCAAACATACATTTTAATAAATTAAAGTCCTGTCATCCTGTATGCATGTAGGGGGAGAGGGAGAGAGAGAGAGAGAGAAATGGGGGATGGCTGTACCGAGGGGGAGGATTCCTGTAGGGGGGAGGTGGGGGAGAGAGGGAGGGGTGGTGCTGAATGAACAGCTCCTCAGCTCATAAAGTAATCAGAGAGCCTCTCTGCTCTGTCAGAGCCGCACAGCCATGAGCCAGCCGAGTTCCCCCTCCTCCAGACCCGCGCTGACACTCCGCCTGTCCCCCTGACACACACACACACACACACCACACCACACCACCATGAAGAGGCAAAACGTGCGGACCCTCGCCCTCATCATTTGCACCTTCACCTACCTGATCGTCGGCGCCGCGATCTTCGACGCGCTGGAATCCAAGGAGGAGACGAGCCAGAGGAAGAACCTGGACCAGAAGAAGACGGAGCTCCTCAACACCTTCAACTTGTCCAAGGAGGACTTTGACGAGCTGGAGAAGGTGGTGCTGCAGCTGAAGCCGCACAAAGCCGGGGTGCAGTGGAAATTCGCCGGCTCCTTTTACTTCGCCATCACTGTGATCACAACCATCGGTAAGAGAGCAGCTCTGAGGTCCTCTGTGGGAACTCAGGCTTTTATTTTTACACCGGCAGAAAAAGTTGATATGACGAGGATTTAAATAGGGCTGAAATTCATTTTTTTGTGAATTATTTTGTGAGCTCGGGCTATGGTACAGTTTGTGCGTAAAATGTGGATTTACAAGCGTAAAATGTAAAATAAATAAAAAAAATTAAAAAAAAATCCCGTTAGGAAGAGGCATTTAATAAATTCATAAAACAAAGTGGGCCTGATATTTTCACTTTAATGTAGCACTCGTATAAATATTAAACGTGCATGTGCTTCTGTGAAAATATGGATAAAACACGCCATATAATGAGGGAGACTTAAAGTGCAACAGGTGAATCATAAATCCCCTGTAAGCAGTAAGAAAATGCATAATTTTACAATCATGTTTTCTAAAATAACCATTTATATATCTATTAAGTCATATATAAAAGCAGACTTATATAATTGTTATGTGTAAAGAGTGAGACTTTACTGTAAAGGTCATAAGCTTACGTAAGGTCAGCCCTAAACACCACATCCTGTCCCCAGTTATTCATGTCAGCGTGACCCGTCGGTGGCGGCTCACGAAGGCAGAAACACAAAGATTGTCATTAGAGCCTCGGATGCTGATCAGTTCCACCAAAATTGCAGCACTGAGAAAGGGTCGCAGCTTCGCATGTGTCACATGTGCAGCAGCATCTGAGCGAACGACTCTTGAGGGCAAGCTTCTCTCCAGATACGCTGCTCATAACTGAAGGTTGCTGGTGGAGATGATGCTCCAGGAAACATAAGTTATGAGACATTCATTTGCCTCTTCTGTTGTGCTCTAAGTCATTACTTGTGCTCCAGAAAAAGGGGGCCCTGAGACACAACACAAGGCCGGCAGCTCTTTGTTGCACAATCTTAAAAATGAGCCTGTTTGCTTTGGTGATTTGATTGGAGCTCAGCTTCACTCAGCTCTTTGCTGCAACCCCAAGCTTTACATCTAACATATCATCAGAAAGACATAATCTAAAATCTAAGGAATTCATTAAATATTGCCTCTTTCCTTTTTCAAAGAAAATTAATCAAAAGTTCTTCTTATCTGGCGCCAGATAACATGCATCCCCTCTTTAAGCTGTACTTTCGCAATAAATCGTAAAACGGCAAAAGGCTCGGCTTGTTTGAGGGAGTTTCAGCACATTGTTTACTGCCTTTCTTTTATCACTAAATCCCAAATTTAAAGCAAGACATAGCAGATTGACACAGTTAGCAACCAGCTGATGAGCATATCAGGTCATTTAGCAGCTGAAGAGCCAGACATTTCCCGCGGGGGTTGGAGGGAAAGGCTTCAGCTTGATGAGGGAGTTTCATCAGAAAGACAGAAAAAGAGAATGACTCTCAAAGTTACATTTGTCAGAGGGTTAAATACATTTTACGTCACAGTGATAAAAAAAACATTTACGGTAAGAGCTGAATGGATCCTAAACTATTTTAAAGGATTAAATAGGTTCAGGTTTAAAGCCACACTGTGAACGTTATGCCCAGTGTAGCTAGAGTGATTTAGGAGTCCCTTAAATCCGCTGCTTCCCAGACATCACATTTATCTTTAATGAGCCAAAAGCACAGAGTCAGAGTGATAGTCATAAAGTCAGCAAATGTCAGTTATGCAGCATTTAGCTAAAGTTTGCTCACATTAACAAACATCATTATAACCAAATGCACCATTTAAATGCCATTTAAAAACATAACAGTTTCACTCGTTTCAGCCCTGGTGTTTTTTTTATTATTTTTTAGTGTATTCATTTAAAGTCATTAACCAGGGCGCTGTGATGGTTGTTAAACATGAGAACATAGGGGTTAAGTACTATAAGTCAGCTGCTATAAGCTGAAGTGGCAAATTGGGGAAGAGAAAGAAAATTTGTGTTTCTTCTTCTTACCCAAAAATGTCACGTAGCTTCACAATATCATGCTCTTTTCATCTGTTTAGAAGCCGTCCTTATCTCCCTCTCCTATCTGAGTCTCTCTACCTGTATTTAGTGACCGGGGCAGTTGTCAGTAGTGACCTGTGACTTGTAACCCTATCAGATGCAGGCGGCTAATTGTACACTAACCCAACCCCGGGTGTCTGTAGCCGCATTCTGTAATTGTGAGCCTCGCGGCTGCTACAACCACAGTGATTGGCATTTCAGCTGGCCATTAAGTATTAATGACAACACCAGAGCCTCGCTGTTCCACTGTCCTCCTGCCACACAACAATAACACTGTACATACTGTACAGTAAACACAATACCGCGCAGCCATGGCTTGGAGTAAAATCCAAACACAGGAGCACAATACGAGGGCGAAACCTCCCATTTGTGACATTTAAGCATAAAAATAGACACGGACGTCTTATTTCCTGACATATTCTTTGAAATTATAATTAAAGTCCTTTTAGAAATGAGGCTTCGGGACGTTCAGCTCCAACGCAGGACACCCCCAAGGACCAGAGAGCTCCAGCTCATGTGAAAAAGAGGAAATGAGTCCATCTTAACAAGGCTATTTGGAAATTTGTATGAAAACAAATATATCCAGGAAAGCTATGAATACACGACCAGCTCAGGCCCTGACATGCTCCACGAATAATTTAACATTAGTGAGGAAGGGAGGAGAAGCTGCAATCAGTAATCAGCCATCACTTTCCACAGAGGAAAGGGGAAGCAGAGGGCAGGGTGTCCATTTACTCAACAACTGTGGGGGAAAGATGGAGGCGACGTGAGACACATGGGGAACACAAATGAGCTTCGGGCTCTTAAAACAACAGGCCACTGTGGAGCTCCTGTTCATGGTGGGGGTCTGATGAACGTCCAGAGCCGCCCTGCCTCAATCCTCACCTGGAGGTTGCGGGGATGGACGCTTCAAGGTCATCCAAGCCGCGTATTGGAAAAATACGCGACATGAAATCACCGCCCGAGACTTAAGACGTGTGTCATTTCCTTTGCGTGGGTCATCTGATAAGGACAGGAACATGTGTTGTTCCTCATGAACAGATGGTGTGTTTTTTTTATATAATACATGTTGACATAGAGTACAGTAGGCTTTGTGCATCACGCAGTGTCACATCATGTAATGTTTGCACAAGCTATATTAAAGGGTTGGTTCTCTCAAATTACACACTTACTCACATTTTCCATTCGGTAGTATCCATGCAGGAAGGTATAAATATGGAGTACAGGTTTGATTAATGCTGCCCAAAAACATAAACACTTAACCTCTGTTGGTATTTCTAACGGTTTGACATAAATCAAGTTCAGACAGGAGCCTCCAAGAAACAGCCACACTCTAAAGTTCAGCGTGACAGAAGTTGTTCTCTCCCCAAGATTAATCCTTTATATGAAACTGAACTGACAACGGCATGAGCAGAAGCAGTCACGAACAAAAAACCTTCACTGACATGAGCAAAATATGTAATGTAAACTACAGGATTAGATACACTTGACACGACTTAACTGATGCCGAAACAAGCTCTTGTACAGTCTTGCTGCCTCAGACACTTCCCATGCATAATGAACAGTTAGCCCATAGTTCAGAGTAGGGGTTGTACCGACTAGCCGACTAGATGTGCCATGGCGCTTTACGCAGGAAGTCGACTAGTTGCATGTTCAAGCTTCAGTTACTTTGCAGAAAATCCTCCGTAGCTTCATATGTATGAGACACTACAGCATGTACTCAGGTCAAGAATACAGATTTCATTGTTGCAAAAGATTTGTTCAGAGACAGACAGTAGCGTCTAAACCAGTTCGCTTGTTAGTCTGTCTGCAGGCAGTGGTAAAGTTACACAGCTTTTAGCACCTGTTTAGTATCCTTCATGGAGGTGATAGGTTAAAATTAAACTCCATGAACGCAAAAGTACACGTGTTGCATCAAGATATATATATAAAAAAACGGCCTTTTTATTTTATAATTCTTCACATTTATGTAACTTATTCATTTAAATGAAGCCAAGGTCGAATCTGCACCAGGTTAATCTGCGTTTATCTGACAGCAGAGTTTTAAATCATGGTGCCTGTGGTGACATTCCCGCACTGATGGCGATTTAAGTTATCCAGCATTGATTGTTTGTCAGAGCTGAAGACCGAAGCCACCACAGAAACCGTGACGGAGTGGCCCACAGCGACTAGGAGGACAGGCTGAGTCTATGGCTGAGAGACAAAAGTTATGAATGAGTTCATCCACCAGGGTTCGATGAACTCATCATGTCTGGTCCTTAGGAAGTTTAAACCGATGGGGAAAGAATTCATTGTGAGAATTCATTGTGAGAATTCATCGTGAGGTACTTTCTACAGAAATCAAAAGGTTTTTGTTCTGAAGTCAGATATCTCAAATAAAAACACAGTCTTCATGAAAGCAATAAATGAGAAAATATGAATTAATTATAACTTGTTTTGGACCAAGCCTCTAATAACTTTATTTTGCCTTTTTCATACCTTTGCCATATCTAGCAATTGAAAGCTGAAGACAATTAATCTTGCATTTTGTCCTCTGACCATTTGTCTAATATCTAATCTCTGAAGTTCGTAAGAATCCCTTTAAAAACGCTGTGTTTGTTTTTTTAACAGGACCCTTTAAAGTCACCATATGGTTGTAGTTAGAAGCATTCCTTGATGATTTTTCCTGTGTTTTTATGATTGTGAATCACCTCTTGTTAAATAGTTTTTGCACAAAGATCATTTGGCAGTTTGCCTCTTGTTGATTCATTAGACGTGAGCTCATCTCGTAGATGGAGGAGCTCCTCGTCTGTCCCAGTCTGTGAATCTGTAATCTGTGGAGGCGAGAAACTGAACCCACATGCGCCCGGGACATCCAATCTGTACGAGTCACTATAATCCCAAGATAACATCCAGGCAGGGTTAAAGCCGCGGAGAGGCTGCAGAGGAGAAGCAACGCTCCTTCATCACATTAAAAGAGAGAGCTGAAGCCCTCCCAGCTCTTCAGTTGTTGCTGCACTGTGCAGCTACCAAGCGTGCAAGTGCATTAGTGTATGAAAGTGATGATGGCCGTTGCTGAAAAAGAGCAGAAATGCTCAGCAAATCCTCTCTGGGTCAGTGACTCTAATGTCTCTATATGTGGACTGACGACGGATAAAATATCTGATTATTTTTCTATTTTCATTTCTGGCACCGTCTCTGATCTGGCAGCAGGCGTAGATCCATTTTCAGCTGCTACGTACTGTATGAGGGCACGTCCTGAATTATTAACGGTAATTACTTACATTAGTATCGTCATCATTATTCAGTCAGCTTAAGAGGTTAGTGCAGTAAGTGGCTGAGTGCACAGAGAAGATAACTCTCGTCAGATATTCCACATCCATCGTCACCAGACAGGAGACGGATGCTTTTCTCAGAGGAGAGAGTCGGCGCTGAGCAGATACAGGAAAAATAAAAGGTGACAACAGCAGCAGAAATACAACTTCAATAAAACTTGTGACACTAAGAAGTCTCCTAGCTCATGTAGTGATGTACCGACCTCAGCAGTGACAGGATGAAGAAGCTTTACTGACGCGTTCTGTTTGGTGAAAGTGCCTTTTTTGTTAAAAGATGTGCGTCAGATTATTTACAGGCAACACTTTCTACAACGCTAGTATAGCTGTAATGTAGTTTGACTTGTTTCAGGTTCTGGCGCGACATTACCTCCAAACTTCCCTCTTTCGTAATGGATGCTTAACAACCAGCCCCGTTTGTCATCGGAGGTGTCGTTGCAACAGTTTACCGTCTGTTTCATTACTGTGCTCTACCAAAATAAAACTTCACTGAGGGCTTATATTTGGTGAAAGAGCTTTTTTCAGACAATAAAAAGTTGTTTCTTAACTAATGTTTGCTAGCTCATGTGTAGGCAAACGTCTCAACAGCTTCTTCCTGTAGATTTTGTGCTTAATGTACAGTACAGAGAAATCACAGTTCCATTCATATTGTGTACATTTTAACAGAAGATCCAGAATATCAACACAAAAAATATTAATCAATGCATTGCTTGTCCAAAGCAGTTAGTTAATTAGTGGTTTAGTTCCATGAGAAAATTCTTTATTGGGGGTTTCTGTTTGATGAAATGTTGACTTTTTTTTTTTATATATACAATTTCTTGGGTAGATTCTGTGTTTAATATCCAGTTTTAATCTGATGCAAATTTGAACAAATATTCCAAACCATCGGCAAGACAAAAGGCAAATTTTCATATTCACTATGAAATTTCAAGCGACACCAAAAATAACAAAGATGACAGGCTGTCCACTCACATGAAGGAAGATTGCTTCATGGTGCACAACTCATTTATTAATTTCCAGTTTTTGTAAGGGGTTCTCCGTGAGAAAGATGCTTTATTGGGAATATCCAGAAACTTAGCAAAAGAAAACACTAATGAATGCCCATTACTAGCCACCACTGTTCATGCAAACATGAACGGTTGAGCTCAGTTTGATAAACAACTTGTGGTGCTAATCCTCATGCTAGTCTGGTTCGGCTGATGGTTGTATTAAATGGACCAGGATATCAAAGATGACATTTAAATGAGTGAACGAGCCTAAACAATTAATTTCGTCATCTTTAAGGGAAGAGTATATCCCCCAAAGTTTGTAATAAAAAGAGTGAATGCAGCTGTAGGTGTCCTGTGTTTGCATTTTTAGTAACATTGCAAGTGACAGTAGAAGAAGACACGGTGACATTATTAAATGAGCAACAGTTACAGCTGAACCAAGCAAAGCTCAGACCTGAACTCAAAACAGCATACAGCTGCTTAAACATGCATTTTTAACATATACCATAACCAGGATCTGCTTCGTTTGATGGGACAACATGAAAATGCCACTAAGAGAAGACGGTGTGCAGCCGCTTAATGAGGACAGAAAGAATATGCCACACAGATATAATGACCACATGCAAGAAGCGTGAGATTTACATCATGCAGACACACTGCATGATGCAAGATATGGAAAACATGAATCGGCCTTTAAGTCAATGGAAATCACATGCATTGCGACTTATTTTTTGGTTTCAGCACTGCACTGACAGTTTGTTTTTTAATGAACAAACTCAAAGTATGTCACAAACTTTGCATTTAACACAGAGTCCTCTATAAAACACTAGAGACTGAGGTTTGTATTCACGCTGTTGATGTTTGGGAAAATATCAGCTTTGAGAATATTTAACCAAGGCCACGATTTCTATCTCAAACTTTAAACACAGTGAGGCTAAACAACCAGGAAGACAGTCAAAGCATGGATATTTAATGGAAGAAATGGCTCCTTTTTATCTGACTTCTTTTTTTCTTCATATCTCAAAACTGCAAAATTGCTGAAAAATGGACCTCATCCACTATGAATCATTGGAGTAAGAATAATCAACAGGAGAAGTTTCAGTTTACAGTTTAATTGAATTGGGGGTGAACTGATACCAGCCCTGCTGTGGAGCAACTGCTGCTGGGCTTTATGTGATCCGGGTATAAGGTGACTGTAAATCTTTGCATAGAGGGGCGCCCTCAAAACAGAGCAAATTACTTTACATAACCCAGTGATGTGCTCGGCGGAGAGGCTCTGCCCTCCCGACCCATCATGGAGACACACTCAGATGTAATGTGACAGCTAAAAAGAGAAAGCCATGTATTTCACGTTTCATTTTTGTTGCGACTTATACCGACGTGTGTTTTTTGTAGATGACACACGTTTCAAGAAGACAGTGCCACAAGACTAATTGTGTGACATTTATGAGCATGTTAACCGCATTTTAATTAAGAGAGAGCAATGGTCTTGGGATCTTTGAGTCAGTGCCGCTACAAGGCTGAAAATGCCATATGACGAAGCTCCTCTTGTATGATGAGCCCAGCTCTGTGTCACCAAGGTTACAAGAAGATCACAAACTGCAAGACAACCGTAAGCGCACAGCTGGATAAGGGCAGAGGAAGAGGTCAAAAGTAGTGACATGCCTTCATATAAAAGCATTGCAGTGGGTAATAAAAGATTGGCTTGTAACTGTTTAAAGCACAGGTGTCAAACATACAGCCCATGGGCCAAAGGTGGCCCGCCAGAGGCTCCAATCTGGGCCGCGGGATGAATTTGCAAAGTGCAGAAATTACATTGAAAACTGCATTTTTTCCAACAAAAGTAACCGGTTTAAAGTGATACTCTCACAATAGTCCTCTCACAAGATACAGTATGTGTTTGAGACACGAGTATAAGCAAGGCAAAAAGAGTTTTACTTCCTCGGATTGACTACATGTTTATTAAACTTATAAATCATCCTCAGACGTCTCGGTGCAGTCTGAGCTCTGGTTGTGGCTTAGTTTGCATTTTACTCTCGCTGTTATGATTTTCGGTCCTTTGGTTACGTTGATTAATTAGATATAAAGTTGTATGAAAGAAGCTGAACTTCACTGAGTCAAGACAAGTCAATAACACGTGTAAAGCAGATTTAAAATCCAATCAATGAGTTGTACAGACACAGAAAATACATGTAATGAGAGGAAAAGGATTAAAAATAGTGTAAAACACACAATAAAAATGCATCCTTTAAACTGAATTACAGGACAAGACTTGCTCATGAGTGACTTTAATGGAATATGTGTTTGTAGAAGATCAGATAGACATGTTGTAAGAGCATTTAAATGGAAGTTAAATGTTCAAGAATGGATGATCTTCATAACAGTGAAACACAGAAGAAAGAGGTTGTGATGCCAAATGCTGCACAATCGATTTATAATGACGATCTCTATCTTCTCACCGTTAACAGTTCGTGATTACGTATAATTCAACTGTATATGCTGGAGCATGTCGGTAAAGATTCTCAGTCATTCAGGTCATTTTGAGTTTACATTTTGAGGAGTTTTACTGAAGATGTCTCATGACTCACTCGAGCTTCTTCACATCTAGATTTTGTATTTGGAACATCCTGAGTATGTTTTTGTTTGAGCATGTGTTGGTGGTGTCATCATAAAATTAGCATGAGTCATTGGACGTTAATGGAACCACTAACCGTACGAGAGAAGACACCACCCAGGTTAAATGGTCTTGTTTTTATACAGCGCTATTGGTACTCAAAGTGCTTTACAGTCACATCTACCCATTAACTCACTGCAACTCGGTCTTTGCTAAAGGACATTTGTGGCATGCTGCAGGGATAGAACCGCTAACCGTCCGATTTGTGGATCATATTAAAAATTAGAACTCCCCACCAGTCATTTAAAACCGAAGAAGCCATTTGGATGAGTGGTGAAGCGTCTCAAGACTAGGAGTTTTAGCTTTATTTTTAGATATGTGATACACTATATTGTCAGGTGTTAGCTCACTAAGCAGGCAACATTTACAAAGCAGAGAAATAAATGTGAGCTCCACTCATTGTGTAGAAGTGTCCCACTGGCCAAAATCCCAGACACGGGCCTTCTTTTTGTTTACATCTGGTGCCGCACATTATTAGAAAGCTTTTAAAAAGCTTTCAAATAATCACTCCGTTCCAGCTGGCATTCGAAGAACTCCTCACACCCACGTTTTGGTGTTTTTATTCAGTTTTATCTTTCTTTCAGCATTTAAACCGTTGCTTGAAATTCTAGTTGAAGCACCCTAGCTTTTCCAGAGCTTCTCTACGAATTCACCTCTCTACTAAATGGAGACGAACAATGAGGTGTGAGCGAGGCGAGAAGCTCTTATCTGTTGTTCCATAGACCACATGTATAAAGGAAATTCTTAGCTAACATAGCTTTAGCAGGAAATGCTGTGAAGATAATTGTGCTGCATCAAAGGAAACTCTTGTTTAAGAAAGTTCGCCAAAGTTTCTGGATTGAATAAGCGACCTGCACGAACAACAAACTTTACACAGACAGCGGTGAAATAATTTGACAAAATCAAACAAATCTTTTATATGGAGTTTCCATTTGTCTCAGTAATACTCACATTTTGGCACCAGTGACCGACATCAAGACCTTTACACTGATCTGTAGGGACGGACTGAGTCTACAGAGAGAAATGTTCAAACATCCACAGCTATTATTGGCTGAGAAAGCTTGCTCGCTTGGTCTGAATCTGCACGAGTAAAGTCTGAGAAAGTTGATGGAAGCGGCTCTCATTGCTGCGGCCGCTTCGTTCACATGACCAGCCAGTGTTTACCTATTGTGCGTCTGCTTTATGGTCCGCTGGCTCAATGGAAAGTTGAGTGCTTGCTCACTAAACAAAACATGACGCTGTATTTATTAGACTTCATAATCCAGCGGGGGCTGACTGGAGTTTAACCAAATAAAATAGTACACAGTAGTGAGATCTGAACCCATTTCGCTTGAAGTTTCCTACTGATTCTGGTCCAGAGTGTAAATATACCCTACGCGACGTGCAAAGTCTCAGCTGCATTGTGGCAAACTAACTCCTCTGAGGTTTATTTGATCAGATATGTGAACTCTTCTCTAGTTTTCTCTGAATGAAAGAACGTCTGCAATCTTGTGTCCTGCGATATTGAATTATGTGACTCTTTTCACACTCAGAGCTTTTAGTGGTGGGGGTGGCGGACCACGTTCGCTCGATTAATGTCTTAATCCTTCCAGCAGAAAGTGTACCCAGCACCCAGGAACTAAATATGTGTTATAACTACATAAGCTACGTTGTAAATGTCCACAAGAAATTAGCTATTTCAGTTTAAATGACAAAGAATATGAAGATTCATTTATTTTTTTCCCCACCCAGTGAAACGCAAAGCACGAGTTAGTGCTGATGATGGAAGTCTTTAAAAACACAAAAACAGAACATCGTTTCTGTTACATATGTTCATTGTTTTTTAGTTGCTATGATTTCTTGTTCATGCTTTAAAGTACAAGGCAGCTTGGGTACATCTACATACAGTATATGCAGCATTAGGGGTTGTACCGACTAGTCGACTTTACTGTTGTGTCATGATGCCTTGAGGAAGTCGACTAGTTGCCGATCACATGACAATAACAACATGGACGCCTCAGAGAAGACAGATGAGGATAACCAGTTGGTCAGTGCAGCAAACTAGCAGGGGTTCATCAAGTGGGTGGACATACTTACTTAAGATGAAGCCCATACTACCGTGCCTTTTCAGTCCTGAAACACAACTAGTACTACAAATACTACTGCATTACACACTCATCTGAAAAGGATCCACTAGTGCTAGCAGAGGAACAGTCCAAATCATCTCAAGGACAGTCAGTTAACAATTTCATGAAAAGCCCTGCAGTAACAGAGAGAAGGAGCGTGCAAATCAACAATTTGATGGTGAATTTCATTGTCTAAAGTTCTTAAACCTTTAGCTCAGACATGACTTGGGGAGATTTTTAACCTGCCTTCATTATCCTATCTTACAACACATATAGGCTATGCATATCTGCAGTGTACGGTATTGATAAGAGTTCATGTTAATTTTTGTTGTGTCCTAATGTGGTTGACATTGTTGCTGTGGTTGTAGAGTGTGAACTTTGTCCATGATGTCAGTGAATGCACCATGCAAGAGATGGAAGTTATGGTAGAAGTTTTCCGAGCTGCGTTGACGTGGGCTATGGCTGACAGTAGGCCGTGTTGAAGCTTCAGTTACCTTGCAGAAAAGCCTCCGTAGCTTCTTTTGTGTGAAACGCTTCAATATGTATTCAGGTGAAGAATATAGATTTCATTCTTGCAAAAAAACCCTAGCAGCTATAGGACCAGCAGGTATCTGGGAGTTTTTTTTATGAAGACAGGGATCAGCTGACAATGTTTTTTGCGCTTGTTTGACTGCTTTTTTCATTCAATTCACCTAAACAGTTATTTTCACCTGTGTTAGGCTTCATCTTCCAGCTCCTTCACTGGGCATTTGATTCGTCTTATTTTTATTTAGTTTGAGAGACAAATCACCGCTATAGTTGCCTTTTGTGTTTCATATATAACAATTTATTAAAACAGTTGGGCGCTGTAGCTTTCAACAAACTGTACTGTTGGACACTTATCTTGTGCAGCAAATGGTTTCTCTTTCTTGGTGGTCTAGTGAACGTGTACAGCAGCGAGATTCAAAATAAACTACAGAGTGTGTTCAGGAAAATGTCAACCGGTGCAACGCAGTTCACTGAGGAGAAATAGTTTCTAGACAGGCACTGTGACACAGAGGAATAGTGTATATCAGGCTGTTAGGGCACAGGCAAAGCTTGTTAGTCCTTTTGTTGGTTATGGTCCTTTTGTGTGATTTGTCACAATAAGAGAACTATAATGAATAATGTTTCATGCTGGAAGGATGTTGAGGACTATTTTTTATGTGTATGTGAGAAAATATAAAAATCACAGTCTAAACTTTCATTAAAATATCTACTAATAATAGACGCAAGGCTCATTAGCGTGATGGCTGAGGTACAAATGAAGACGAGCCCTCGTGCAGAGCAGACTGGCTTCCTGTTCAAGCTGTCTCTGGAATAAAGCAGTGTCACTGTGTTCCTCCTCTCGTGACCTGAAAAGGAAAGGTATTGGAGACTTGTGCAGGCAGTCGGGATATGACTCCAGGACACAATGCTGGCTGTGAATATTGCGTCTCTTTGTTCTTCTGACTCAATTCGCAGCCAGAAGAGGCACTGAAGGGAAAGTCCAGGATTTATACAAGACTTCAACCAGCATCAACAATGACTCTTCCTCAGACTGTTATTTTTTATCTGTAATCCCTGGTGTCTGTGAAGATTCTCTGTCATCTAGGTCATATATATATATATATATATATATATATATATTCACTAAACTTTCTTCTGCTAACATTACATTTTAACAGAGCAACTATCCAACCATCCATCAATTATCTTAACTGCAACTATTCCAGCTGTCATTGGGCAAAAGGCATGGTACATCTAGGCAGGTTGCCAGTCCATTGTGAGGACAAAATACACCTATGACCTATTTCAAAACACAAATGAACCTAACTGGCTATTTTTGGTCTGCAGGACGAAGCTTTAGGACCTGGAATAGGCACTAAAATCACAGGCAGAACTTGCAAACATCATCAAAAACAATCTGTACTGAACACTGATCAGTCATAACATTACGTCCTAATATTGTGTAGGTCTCCCTTGTGCCTCAAAACAGTTGTGACTGAGAACGAACATGGTCTTTCTGAGGATGTCCTGTGGTGTCTGGTAACAGGTTGTTGTTAGTGGGGGTCTGTGGGTCCTATGGGTTGAGGGGAGGGGTCTCTGTGGATCATCCCACAGATACTTGATCAGTTTGGGATCTAGCTTGTGATGTTCTTCTTATTTTTTGGAGTTGTTCCTAAAGCGTTTTTATGTGTGTCTGTGTCAGGCTGCATCCTGCTGGGGATGGCTGCTGCCATCAAGGAGTGTCATTGCTATGGGGTGGGGGTGCCTTTTCTGGTCTAGGTGGGTGCTACATGTCTAAGTAACATCCACACCAATGCCACGTCAAAAAGTTTCCCAGCAGAACAATAAATTGTCACAAGATGGTCAATGGTATTTACTTCTCCTGTCAGTAATGTTGTGGCTGATTGGTGCAGGTGTATCATTTGAGTAAAACTAAAATGAGAAATATGTAGTCATTTTAACATATATGGTCAGGTTTAAGCTTCCGATTGCCATTTTTCTCACTCAATCAGTCAACACAGCCCAAGGGTCTCTAATTAAACTCTTACGGTTCTCAACAACAAAGATTTATTCTCAGAAATAATAATGCAATTGTTACCCAGGCTACTGCAGTTCATAAGGCACAAGAGCGTTAATCTAAATAAATAAATAAATAAATCCATGCATGCCTGAAAGCATATTATGGCAAAATGTGGGAGATGGCGCCGACAGAAAGCATCAAGACACTTTTCCCTTAATGATGCTTAAGAGACACAACATCATCGTAGCTGCAAATTGTCTGTGTTTATTTCTTAGAAAAAAAAAATATATCTCTGAATGCTGATGGGAAATTTTCATCAAGAATGTCATTATAGGCGCTCTGGTACTGTATGCATGTACTGTGTTAGAGCTTGTAGTGAGATATGTATAAAGATACAGATGGAAGATACTAAACAGCACGTTCTCTTTATGGGTTGGTTCTGCTGCCTGTCGGTACTGGATCAACTGCTCATTTGCACATGAGCGACGGTAACTCTACTTGGACAAACTGGACGAAATATGTTGCCAGAGATGTCTGAGGCTGCAGATGGGTTAATTGCCCCAAAATTTTTAATCAGATGAATCATGATGATAGATTATTCTATGTTAGCAAGTTAACTTTGACAGCTCTAGTGCATAAAACACATAAAAAACTTATTTCCCCAAACGCAATTCAATCAAGATGAAAACAGAAAGTGAAAATTAAGATTCATCCATAAATACCTGAACAAATCTTTCTCCAAAACAAAACCGGTAGCTGCCTCTATTACTATAAAAAGCCCATGCACAGCTAGTCACACGACCAGACCATAGTTATGTCATAAAACACACTCCTCTCACACATTTCTCTCACAGAAAGAGGGGGTTTTATGTCAGCCAGCTGAGTGTTGATGATGTGCCCAAAGCATGAAGCTGTCTCCTCCAGCACACACAGAGAGCGTGGAGCCTCAGCAGCCTTGGCTTTTCTGCCTCAGTACATACATGTGCAGGAAAAAAGAAAAAAGCAAAAAGCAAAAATCTTTCCACATCACGTGCAGTCGTCTCCTCAGCAGTGTGTCAAGAGTCTAAACACTGAGGTGAGAGGTGAGAATCTATTACTGTATATTTAGGGCTCGCAGAAAAAAACCAAAGCCTTCTTTGCTGCCCTTATCATAACAACCTGAAGTGATTTTCTCACAACTCACTGGCTCGTGACGGCTCAAGCCTTCCTTGCATCCAGAGGAGGGGGATAAGGGGACTGTGTTGCGCGCTTTGGTAACTCGTATGTTGTGTTAGCTTTACGCTACTCCAAATGGCTCGGAGCGCTGGAATGATTCGGTCCGACAGTGCCAAGCGACTCTAGCTCGCCTGGCTTATATACCGTCTCCCAGGGGAATTTGGTTTCCAATTTTTTATTTTTTTCCCTTTCCAGCATCTGTTTAATCTCTCAACAAGCCAACATGGATGAAGTGGCCTGTCACACACTGGGGCGTAATGATAATAACAATAACTGCGATAGGTAAGCCGTGTTTACCCCAGAGGGCAGCGATCGCAGCACAAGCTTATGAGAACGTATTTAATATCCACCCCTTTAAATAAAACAAGCATCCTGTTGGAACCTGTAGCCAAAACAGCAGACGGCAAACCTATTTTTTCTGGAATTATCCTAGTATCAGCTGTCAGGGCTGACCTATCTGCGCCCCATGCTGATGAGTGTTGGTGGAGAGTGGTGCCAGAATATCCACTGTTCTATCCAGTGTTGGGTAATGAAAGTTGGTGAAAGTTCCTGCCATGCTGTTAACACCTCAAACCTCAAAATGATGCCAACACTGGACTGGACTTTAGCAAAGAGCTAAATCCAAATAGCTGCAGTCTGTGCAGTTCATACACATGAATACTAAACAAAATGCTTTTGAGACGTGATATTCTAAGGACAAATGTGTGTAATATTAAATAATGTATGAGCAAATAAATCTAATTCATAGTCAACTGTAAAAATGTTTCAATCTAACTTTGCGAGCTAGCGCTTATAAAGTTAAGCTAATTAACGTTACGTCTGGAGTTGTCTCTTTCGGGGTTTTGACATAACTCTCTTTAAATGATTTTACAGCTCTATGGTCTAAACATCAAGAGCACAAACATCAGGTTCTAAAAAGTGATGGTAACATGATTTTTTTTTATTGGTGAACAACCAAATAGCTTCTCATGCTACATGAGTTGTCCGTGCAGTTTTCTCTGTCCGGTTAAATTACAAGTCAGGTGAGCGACCGGAGGGGCTGGGGGGGAGACAGCTTTGGGGAGGAGAGGGAAGTAGAGCTGCTTTTGGGAGCAATAGGGAAAAACAATACAAGTACAACGTTGCCTGAAATGTGCAAATATGTTTCCGATTTGTTATGAGACCATGGCGGAGTAAATCAGACACTGGCGAGGCACCATAGAAACAATGAAACAAATATAGTTGAGTTCATCCATCTACCCCGACCTCCTCTTTATGCAGACTTTTTATGTTGCAGCTAGAACTGGGTATCACTACTGATATCCTAAATCATTTTAATTCCATTCTATACCACATCAATTAGTTTAGAGATATTTCAGTTTTGAAACAATTTGGTATAAAACTAAAACTAGAGTCTATAGTTCCTGAGATTTGAGGTATTTTCATATTATTTTACCTCCAGTTGAAACATTCTGCGCATGTCTTTGCTTTTGTCAGAGTATGACGACAGAAAAGAGCTGTGGTGCTTCGGATTTCCCTCTCAATGACTAATCTAGTTGTGCAGTCTCACGAGATTTGTTGTCCCAAAAGAAGTTTCCTGAGAATGCAGCATGGTTTCTAACAAGGGGATAAAGAAAAGGACGTGTGTTTAAAACATCAGTGTAGGATTTTATGAATCGATATTGGATCAAACCGATTTAGATTTTTTTTTTATTTATTTTTTTAACAAAACCCAGACACAGTAACAACTACACAATTAGCAGTTTGCTCCAGTTCTAATATATATATATGGAGTTACAGAAGGGCATTGTCAGAGTGACTATGTTTACATTGACTATATTCTGGTTAGAGATTCCAACTTTACTGTTTACATGGAGGCTAAACAAAAGGATCTGATAAGATATACGATACGTGTGTACATGCACCAAAAAAATCAATCAGTACAGGAGTTTTCAGACATGCACAAAGTCAGCTTTGCAGGAAATAACGCACAAAAAGACTTCCTTGGTCAACAACCATTTAAAAGAAAAAGATGACCGAGACGGACCCATATTTTACACGTTGCTTTCAACACCAATTCCAGCTTCATTCAACTTTTCTCATCACATGATGCACAGAAATAATAGATTTAGCCAGAGACTGGAGAGAAAGGAGCACAGCAAGCATTCCCATGATTACTGGCTGCTAATAATTACCCATTGAACAGATTATCAAAAGGTTTACACCACCCCTCTGTTCCCCAGAGCCAGTCTGCTCCAACAGATGTGGTAACATGAGGCATCTTTATTCTGCTTACTATTGCTATTACACCTGGTGTCTATGTAAACAAACCTAACTAGAGGTCAAAATAATCTGCTTAAATAAATTACTTACGGTTTACTTGCAGGGAGCGACCCTTTTCTAATGATTGCTGTGGGCTCTGCAAGATGAGTTTCATCTTCTGCTTTGTTTAATTAATATTAGACTGTATCATCAGCTTGTATATCACTGACAACCTGAGTCTAATGAATATGTGGAACAAAAGCTCCAGTGAAGGAATAACAAATAACAGGATGATAAGACGTCCTTTCAATCAAAAGTACAGACACACATTTGAATTTTTATTATTTTTTTTTGCCATGTGAGATAATTGAAAGATAAAATATGTTAAATTTATGTTCATACTGAACCTCCTCAGTCCATTTTTCCAAGTAGGTTACCAAAAGATACGGTGTGAGCCAGGTCTCGTAAGGTGAACCTGCAGATTGAGTGGAGGTGGAGCTCCCTGTCTGTCTGCCGCAGCCATATGGGCCGCCCGAGGCAGTGGTTACCTCATCAAGGTGACAAGGAGACCCGACAGTGAAAGCTGGACGGCCGTTGTGTAATAGTTTTCGCAAAGTTATCGCAGTCTGCAAGTCTACATTTACCTGCTCACGTGTGCACATCACATCAACGACTATGGTCTAGATAATTTATAAATACATCTCTTAAACACATCTTGTAAAATGTTTAACAAATGCTGCACTTGTTGCTATTGAGGACTTTTTTTTGCCGTCGTGTTTGTTTATTAAGCAGCTTTTCTTGCCATTTCAATCAAGGCACTGAATTCATGCAGGGAATGACAGCTCCACTTTATGAAAAGCCATTAAGCCAAATAGTTTTTTTTTGTCATGTTGCTCTGATCCATCTGTCAGTTTTGCACGAGAAAAATATCACAGTCAGAAGATAAACAACAAAACAGCGGCGCAGAGGAGGATCCGGAGCAGCAGGTAATGCAGTTTGAGGTTCATATGACACCTTAATAAGATCCATTACCTGATTTGATTGCCGCTGGTCATTAAGCCAGGTGCCAGCATTAGTCTCATGCATCACATGACATGACATATGATAGCTTTATAATGCTGCAGTGAACCACACAATTCAGCTAGGATGTTGATGGGCACTTGTGTCTCTGGTGGAAAGCCATTGTCAACACGACACGCACTCCTGTCTTTGTGAGAGTGCCGGTTTATTTACAAAAAAACAACAACAAAAAAACGAGAGGACAACAGAACGACACAAATCGTTCGACAGTTTAGTTTTAAATGGGCCTCCTTTTCTCTAACATGTTATATAACACTGCTAGATTCAGATCTGATTGCTGCTTTCAAATTAACCAGAGCTTGCATGCGTGGAGTGCAGAGATAAAAACCTTCTTTTAAATATTTCATAGTTACATCTTCTTAAATTTGAGAGATGTATCTAAAACAGAGCTAGCTAGCTTAGCCAAGTCATTCCAATATGCTAGGGCTCCATCTGCAAAGTAAAACGTGGATCAATGCATGTTTCCATCCACTCAAGGAGATAACTGAGATTTCAAGTTGTTCATTTAAGTTCTCTAAGTAGTAGTAATGCCGTTACTACTTTAGTGACGAAAGAGCAACAAGCTACAGGCTAACTCTTTTCAACAGAAGCCACACCCGACATGTGACTAGCTAACTGCTTTAGCAACAATTCAAAAACGACTCATCAACAATGAAGCTGATCACAAAAGTCTATTTTGTGATCTTTTTTTTTAATCTCGAGTAGTATGAACGCAGCTGTTAGTTGCCAGAATATTACCGCAGAAGACGGTGCAACAATGGAGGCTAATTAAAGGGCACCGGCCCAACTACGGCACATTGTGTGGCATTGATGGAAGTATGGGATACGTGTTCATGTTGCAGACGGCATCATTGATCTGAGGTCTGATGCTTTTTTTTTTTTTTCGTGCCTCAAGCGCAGCAGATGTTTAATGTACGTCATTATTCCATTATTCATGCTCCTTAGTGATAAAACAACTTTTTCAGCAGCCACAAATCAATGCTACTACGTTGTTCTTACATTTGGGCTTTCAATTTTTTATTATGCACATGAAAACAGTTTTCCAGAAGCTACATAAACAAACACAGAATGCTGATATTAGGTGTCGCACTCTCACTCCCCCGCAGTCATTACCAAAGCTGGCATTTGTTCACACCGACAAATGGGTGATGACGTTTGTGTATGAATGAGAAAATCATTCAAACGTCGCTGTTTGGGGGAAAAGGGAATCAAGAAATATTTGCTAGCTGATGATGTAAATACTTGTGGGACATGTAGTATGTCAGCCTGCCCTCAGCGCCTGTGTGGGCAGCCTTCTCAGTCTTCGGCCGCTCTTATCAGGCTGCTGATTCATAAACTACTGATGAGGATTTAATGGAGATTTATGAAGAGGAAACTTATGTTTTTTTTTGTCCAAAGTTTAAGTTCAGTACTTGACGAGCTGATGATAAGAAAGCAAATGAAGGGAACGCACCATCTTGTCCATAACAAGATCTAATCTAGACATTATGATTAAGCATGAATTTGCATAAAATGACATAAACATCATGAGTTTATTATTCCATCTGTGATTGCTATATGTACTGGAGACACTGTTTCTAAACGAAGCTTATCCAACAACCAGTTTTAGTCCTTAAGCCTCTCTCAAACATGCATTTATTTGCCAGTAATACAGCTGCAGCTGGATGATTTGCCAGAAGTAATTTGGAAAAAGACAACAACAGAAGGATGAGAAGGATGTGCACCCAACTGCTTTGTACACAGGTCATATATTACAATAGAAATGCTTCATGTAACCAAGCACGGATGCTTATCATCGTGCCTCTGTGTGTTCCTCTGTCCTCTCATTTAATCCGGGGTTTTTTCCGTATTGTTTTTCTTTTTGCTGTGTAAACTGATCTTTGTGTGTCGTGTGCCAGACTACGGCGCCCTCCCCTCTTTCAGCAGCACATGTCAGTTTAGGACAGCATCTGCTCCCCGAGAGCAGCTGAACGAGTTGACCGCAAGCCAGAGCGTGCACGCACATATATAAACAGTATATATATTTATTTACATATGGGTGAAATCAGGTGACAGCGGCAGGTGAGGCTGTAAAGAAAGAGCATATACAACTCACAAATACAACTCTTTGAATTATTGTCTGAGGGATCGGAAAAACTAGAGAGTAGGAGACAGAACTGCGAGGAAATGTGAGAGTAAGGGGAAAGAAAGTGAAGAAAGCAGCTATTTTTAAAAACAGCATTGCTGCAGACCAAATCACCAGAAATCAACAAAGTGAGATAACCTTGTGAAATGATTGCAGACTTGTCACTGTACAGACTCACTTGTCTTCTACTGTACAGCTGCCATTTCACCATCGCATGAGACAAAAAAACCCTGAAAATGAATAGTATGTAGATTTTAGCAATCATCTCCTGATTCACTCTTGGCCCAGCTCCTAGCCGAGATGTAGATGTAGATGTAAGAGTCTCTCTGCTCTTTATGTTATTCCGCAGAAAATGATGATCTTCCCCACCATCACCATCATCAACAGGTGCAGCAGTAGTGGCACCTGTGACTCATTATAATTATGTGTGCTGTATAGGCATCTGCTTCTCAAACATTTTGCCTGATAACATTCAAGCTTGAATTTGTATTTTATTTTTTTTTTTTAAAGGAGCAGAACCTTGACTTTTTTGTTATATCACCTCATGTTTTATTTTGACTATAGTAAATAGTAATATTAATAACTTTAAGGTAGCTGACAATTATTATCCATCCTTTTTAGCTAGCTATTAGCTTTTTACCCCGACCTATTCATTGTTTTTGTATGATTTCAATAGTTTTAGGCGATTTTCTAACAAATGTAGGTGGAGATAACAAATGTATCTCACTAACTATTCAAATTTTAACCATCCGACTAGAAGCTGATTTAAGCTAAATGCTAATCTGTACCTCTTAGGTAGCTAAACCATTTTTAGCTAACTACTTCAACAGGTTAGCTAACTAGCTCATTTGCCTTCTGACCATTAATTGTAAATGGTAAATGATTGCTGTTGCCTAGCTTTTTTTATTTACTCATTAAGCTATTTTAGTTTGTGTCTATTTAACTGTCTCAGCTGTTTACTCATTTTTACAAGCTGGCTGTCCCAGGTTGTAGCAAGGCTAGTTGTTTGAACTGCTAACTGACTGAACTGTGTTTTCATCTACTACAAATGTAAAGAGTCATCTGTATGATATGTAAAGGGATTGTGTAGGGCTGTGTCAGTTTGCACTGTAGTTTGAAGTTTATCAGCCCTCAGGCCCTCAAAAGTTTCCTACCTTGCCTGTAGTCAAACTAAATCTGACAAATGGCAAATGAAACAGGTTAGAAGGGCCATGACCGAGAATAAATTTCTGGCATGTTGATCATCATAACGTCCATATTTGTTCAAAAGTGTTCTGCGTACGTGATGTCAGCAGCTCTGAAAAGCTGTGTACCACGTATTTCCCCAGAAAATCAATGAATCATTATCCCAGTAATTCTGACATTACTCAGATGCACAGTAATTTCAACTCTGTATGCATTACATTTATCTAGAGACCGTATCTTAATTACTATTGCTCTACAAATTGTAGCTATTTCAGTTTTGTGTACTATTTGTACTATTTCTAAGTGCATCTGTTTGGGTAGGCTACTTCAAATTTATCTATTATTTATTTGCAGTAAGTGATTTATCCGTTAACGTTTTAACCACTTATCCATTGTATATTAACTTATCTGCTCTGGTGCGAATGAAATCTTGCAGGTGAAGCCATGAACAGGCAGACATTAGGCTAAATTCTATTTTAATAGGTGATCTGAGCTCCTCCGCTTTTTTTCCACGTACAATATATGGGGTAAAATGTCCCAATTGGGATCACAAACACAGCGGTCAGATAATTGTAGACACTGCTTGAGCTGTCGTGTCATTATTCCATATATCTCCGCTTGTTTTGACGTAGCGCGTTATCATTCTCGGCAGTGACGTGCAGGTATACTTTACTCTCCTGACACCTGTTTATCCATCTATTCCCTAAAGAGACTATTTCAAATTTCTCCATCATACTATACATCACATTCTGTTTCCGTTCGTTCTTTTTTCCCTTCCTGCCCACACAGGAACACTTTTAGAGGAGATAGCCCAAACAGATCAGCTGAAACAGATACGTCTGTTATTTGAGTTGACCTCCTAAAAGCCTGGAAAGAAATCCCAACTCAGAGTTCCTACATTAGCAATGACTACAAATTAAAGACTTCCTACCATCTAAATTAGGTTTCAAAGCTTTGACTGGGACTCTCAAGAGATATGTACTCATAATCTGTTACCCTCCAGCTGAATTTCTTAACCTTTGATCTTCCTGCTTTATTTCTCTTTAACTTTCATCCTTGTTCTTCTGTCTTTCCTCCTCCCCCCAGTGCTGTGTACAGTATCTGCGTATGTGAACCTCTTTATTAGCCCAGCTGTGTTGTGACTTTTAAAACAAGTCCATATCAACTGTGTATCAGGTACATAAATCACGTGATTTATTTAATTAACTAAACCCTCCCAGAGATCTCACACTCCTCTTGGAATGCCTTGCTGACTGACCTCATGGAAAAATATGGCCTGCCAAGGTTTCCTCTCATATCCCCTAAAAAGGAACCTAAGGAGTACGTTTGGAAAGCTGATAGCCGTTTTGTTTTGTTTTTTTCTTTCACAGTGAAATCAAAACATGAGTCTAAGATGGTCGAACACACACAGATTGGTGCTTTTGATTATTATGGATGAAGGGCTCCAGCAGATAGCGTGTGAATGTCATGAGTGAGCTGTCCAACGATGAAAGGGTTTTACTATGAGACAGGTAAATTCAGGGCACTGGCAGCCGAGTCGCAGCTCTCAGATCTAACGCCTGGTTGCTTTGGTCCAGAGGCTTGTGATGCTTCAGTGTTTTGGGTCTCAGCTGTGTGCTGGATGAGAGCACATGCTCCCAGGCCCGATTTGGAGCCCACACAGGGGTAACCGAGTTAAAGTGAACCCAGACAGACGCTTTTGCCAATGCGCTGTCTCCTCTGGCGTTACATCAGATTGCTGGTGATGAATACATCCTGCATCATCCATTTTCTCTCTCTCTCTCTCGCTCTCTCTCTCGTACTAACTGGACGGCCTCGTTGTTCACTGGCGGAGCATTTAATGAAAGTTTGGCGTGGAGAGATTATCGTTACTTATTCACAGTCTGCTGACAGCAACTGCTGAATAAAGTAGAAGCCGATACAAGATAGATCCTTTCAAATAATCCAGTTCAAAATATGCTCTATAATGCAAAAATGTCCATGAAAGGTATCTGAATGCACAGAGACTTTTATATCACATTTATATAACTAATACGCTAGTAGTCAGACACTGAACTTAAGATTTGACTGCAACACACTGTGAATTGTTTTTGTTGTTTTCTGTGCCATTTAATCTACTTCCTGTAAAGGGTTACATAAACAAGTCGTGCCATTTACAAAACTATCAAGAACTGCTCTGGCATCCCTGTTATCAGGACAACATGATTTATCAGTGCCTTAGAGCACAGTTTTAAATCTGAATTTAAAAGAAGAAGAAAAAAAACTAAAACCATTCGTTGATCTGCCAAAGGTAACGTTAAGAAACTTGACTCTGAACTTACACACACACAGCCTATGTTTTAATGAAAGTATGTTTTCCACTAATAATCAGAATCAAAATGCCTCATACAACCACCTCAGTCACAAGAAACTGTCTGACTAGAATGGATTGGACAGTCATTGAGTGCGTTTATTGAGGGAATGGATGGCGTGTGGTGGTCTGAACCATTAATAATCAGTTCAGTCTAAAGATCTTGGCACCTAATTACCATGTGAACACTTCATCCTTTTGTTTTTTACTGTCCTTATACGCATGTTTGCCCTCATGGGGAGTTTTCAGAATAGACCAAGACATTTGTCCATTTTTTTTCTTCTTCTATTGAATAAATTCAGTGTCATCTTCGAGGCGCTTTCTTCTGGTGTTATTTTTTTGGCAGATTTGACACTCTACAGAAGGTTGAACAGCTTTAGTGTCCATGTAAATAAAGAAAAGATTGGAATCTCTGATTATAATCAGCTTTAAAACACATCGCCCATGTAAACACAGTCTTTGTCAGCACATATGATGAGCATATTAAATAGCTAGCTTTAGGTTTTTACCTCAGATTGAATGAGAAAGATGATACTTTGAGTGTTTAACAGAAACAAACAAACAGTCTAAGTCTTTAACGTGCCTTCTGGCCTTGATTTGATTCACAATTAATCTTAAAATTCATCTTTTTATATCAGAAAAACAACAGCCCCTGTTCATTAGTTCATACAGTATATGCAGCGTTTCCCTTACCATGATATTATGGGGGACGCACCTTGAAGTCATTTAACTCTACCTTTCCCATTGAATAGGTCTACCTTTATTAAACTAAAGAGTCTCATTTTGTTTATCTCACTTACACGATTGTGTGTAATTTCTGTCTCTATGATATCGCACGTTGTTAAGGTGCAGCAAACATTTCTCAAAGAGAACAAATATCACAACATCATCACTCCTGACTGACTCCTATGGCGCTCACTGTAATTTATAGTTTACACTTAGCAAGGACAAAGGGGATTCCAGAAACTGCAATTATAATCATATTCTGAGAGAAAGATGGATAGTTATAACCACCGAAGAATTAAACAGATGCACCCTGATGATGCATCTGCAAGTGTGTAGCTCAAATCTGTGTTTCAGTGTTCAACAACTCAGCATTTTCAGGGAAATTACTTAACGTCAAGTCGTTGAAAAGAGACAAAGCATCTGTGCCTCCTTCGATTTCCAGATTCCCTGACATTAAATATTGATATTTGTCCAAATGAAACATGTTCCTAGAACTCTTTCCCCCTTCACACATGGACATTACACAGCAGCTGCCAGCGAACCCTTGCGGGTCAAAAGCCGGACGCAGTAATGGAGGGAGGTGGGAGGACCAGGGCTGTGTTTGAGTGCCTGAATAAACAACCGCGAGGTCGTCTGGAGTTTGAGGTGTCTGTGAATGAGAATTGATGAGGGTCTGCAGAGGCACATTTCAGATAGTGACAGGCGCTCGATTGGTGGGAAACGCGAATATCTGCGTCGTCTTTTAATGTAACGTCCTTTGGATGGACATGAGTTACAGCGTGTGGGGTCACGTAATGATATCTTTGGCCAGGCACAGCTGGAGATGAAAGCGGGCTGTGGGGGAAGCGTGCTGGGAAGCGGAGTGGGCTTGAAGACGGCCTGTACAGAGCAGATGACATGATCGCTGTTTATTTACACGTCCGTGCAGAACATTCTCCCAACGCGCAGCTTTTTGGGGATGGCGTAAACGCAGATAAGAGTGACGTCACACTGGGACGACTCCTCAGGCCACCTGTATGTGTTGGATCTGGGCTTGCCATATACGGCTGAATGTAGTAACACCTCTCTTCAGCTTTGCAGAGAGGAATTTGCTTACAAACCACTACAGCGGCAAACACGAGCATGTCCTCTCAGCGGAGCGTGAAATTGTTACAAATATTTTAGTTTCTCTCCTTACGCAGGTGTTTATCATGAGCACCTTTCTGTATATATTCCTGAATGTTTCTGTTTGTATTTGCAATTCTGAAATAGTTTGAATTTTTTCCGTGTTTCAGAAGGCATTTTTCTGATGGTATCACGCAAAACAACATTCATTTTCTCTCAGATAAGGAGAACGTCCCAGGATTCTTTCTGATAAGGACAGGAAGAAGTGGGGTTCAAACTACTAACCCTATAATCAAAGCCCAATAGTTGAAGATCAGGACATTTCCCTTTTACAGTATTTCCGCTAATCAGGCCCCTGTAGGCCGCCTTTTATCATGTTTAGCAGCAAAATAAGTGGGTGAGAGGGAACACCAGATTTTCTCATTGGTTTAGTGGACCACTGCACAAGAAGGGAAACCAAAGTGACAAACATGTTCATCTAACCTGAACATTCAAACAGACGTATGTTTTCACGACAACGTGATCATCTAGATCGAACAAACTGTAGAACCACTGATCAGCATGATTCAGGAGAGGACTGATCTGTACCACAGTGCGCAGCGAGTCCTAGCCTCCAGCTGAGCTAATAGTAGCTCATTTGGTTTCCCATTTTGAATGACAAATACAGACTACTGCCACCTGCTGGTATGGAGAGTAATTTCCTTTGAGTGGCAATCAGGCATAACATCTGAGTTACATCACATCTGTGTTAGTGGAAGCCTTTGGGTTCTATGGCTTGAGGGGAGGGGTCTCTGTGGATCATCACACAAATCAGATTACATTTTATAATTTCCTCCTCAGTCTTGAGTAAAACCTTGCAGCACACACACACACACACACACACACTCATGAGCGTATTATACTGTAGTAGTGCGTGGCACGGCCTGGTCTCCAGGGTGCAGACACGTCTGAGGGCATTATCATTCAACTCCAGAGAAGGCAGCGCTGCCACTAGCATTTCTATTACAGTCCGTGTCCTGGAGTTGTGGAGACCTTCCATCTATTTTTATTTCCATGTGCATGACTTGTAATTTATTTATATTTTGGTGGGGTATCTGAAAACACATTTTCCCTCCACGGTCTTTTATTTTTTACATTGTTTGTTACAGCCTCTCTTTTTTCTCTCTCTCTTTATTTTTATTTTATTTGATGAATTACTGTTAAATTAGGCGCTGATAAATGCGCAGCTTCTTTGAGAATCCTCCTCCTTCGGGCGAGCTGGTGCATTTCATGAACAGGTTGCGATCCTCGCCTCGTTTGGCGAGAACAAATTGTGACTGGTAATCAATGAAAATTTAATTGAGTGACAGGGAAACTGGAGTCCTAAGAGCTACATTATACCATTCTTTGATGTATTTTCAAAGCCTGCCTTTTATCCCTGCCTAATTAATCAGCGCAATGAAGACTTGAGATGCAGCGGGTTGAGTTGTAGAGGCAGATAGCTCAGGGTGGGGTGGGGGGAGTCGGGGAGGGGGGCTGTATACAGTGAGCTGTCATCTTTGGAGACAAAACCAGCAATCACGGCGCTAAGAGGTGAAATAACAACCAGCCCCTAGTTTTACAGCTGCATTGCCACAGACAATGTGTTGGAAGATATCAAACATTTAATTTAGAGAATCTGATTGAGGGTTAATGTGGCGCGGCGCTGAATAAAGCACCCATCTGCTAAAATGACTACGGGGGGATTAAAAATTGGGGAATAAATTAGAGGGTGAAAATATGTTACAGGCCACGATTGATGTCTTGAAATGAAATCTCCAAATTGGCGAATGTTGCCAGCGTTTCAGAGCCATCACACGGGGAATGTTTTCGCCTGAAATGACTTGTTTTGAAGCATTTAAATTAGCATTAGCCCGTCCCTGGAAGCACGAGCTCAAACGACTGGCTGTAAATTCTGCAATGAGAGGCAGCGACGAGGAGGGAGAGAGAGAGAGTTTAGAGTACGGTGCACCTGCCGGCTGAGGACGTTTATAAGCCTCCCCTCTTGTTAGTTTTGCCTAATAAGTCTTTCAGAAGCTCTTCTGGTGTGACAATTTTCATATTTTCGTTTGCATGATAACTGCAGAAATGATGTTATGAGACAATCATGCTCAGGTTGCAGCTAAAGTCTTTGATGCTGGTTTTCTATCGTGCAAGAATCCTTGGGCAAATTGAAAATCTGAGCTAATTTTAGAGGGAATTACTGTTTGCCTATGAAAAAAAAAAAAAAAAAATGACAGCTTGTAATTTCCCAGATGTCTCCTCTGCTGTGTTTTCCCCCATCTATGTAATATGTGCTAATAGCTGAGGCCATTACTTCATAATGACGATGCCATTTTGAAGCGTCTTCGTTGTTACTGCTCCAGACGACAGTTGCAAGAGTCTCAGGTTCTTCAGACGTCAATCAAACCTCTTTAATCCATTGTTGGGTTTTTTTTTTTTTTTGCACCTTTCAGAGCGAGGGATGAGGCTGCACAGCAACTGTAATCCATATAAACAAAGCAAACGGCCCCGGTGGCTGCCCCTGCGTGCCAGGACAAGCCGCGGAGACATCCTGTCTCATGAGAACTTTGTCAGTGTTGGTGGAGCAGGGATATGCTCTGGGAGGACGAGCTTGTCATGTGGGCCTCTTCACTCTCTCTCACACACGGCGCTTGGACTGCTGGCCTTGTCGCCTCCAGCTCCTGAGTCGGCTGTTGACGAGCGGCACTGTCACTCCGGTCGCCCCCCACGTCTTGATAAGCTGCTGACAGCTCCTGACAGGGCTGCAGTTCAGCCTCTGAGCTCACCTGAACATGGTGACCCGCCAGCTCCTTGGTGAATGGTTAATAAATCCATCTCCTTTTTATTTATATTTTATATTTTCTTACTTCCAGGTGTGGACATATGTAAAAATAAAAAAAAAGATGTCACTGTTTGAATAAAAATTAACCCAATGCCCCTAGGGTTATGGCTTTGCGAACACAGTTTAGTATTGTAACGATTTGTGAAGCAGTCAAATGTTGCTGCATGAGTAATAAGCAATTTAAACTTTTAAAATTGCACCTTCTCCAATAGAAGCAATAATGGAAATTTCCTTCAGATGGTTAGGATTTTAATATATATTCATAAAAAAAGGAGGACTTTAATATTCACAGCGGACCTGAGCTGAAATGTGGGGGAACATACTGACCACACACACTTATGCATCTGTGGTTGACAGTGTGTGTGCAGGAGAAAAAGTAAACCAGAAGTGATAATGAAGGCCAAAAGTGCATGACCGGTGCATGCTGTAAAAATTTAAACACACTGCACAACAGGAGGAGAAGGTGGTGCTTCTGGTGTAGCAGCAAGGATACATGATAGGTACATGATAAGGGTGTGGAGTACATTGTGTACTGTGGAGTACAGACCGCTGACAGGATAAGCAATTAACATTGACCGTCTTGAGACAATTCAATGTTCTGCTGGGAAACTTTTGGACCTGGCATTCATGTGGATGTTACTTAGACATGTAGCGCCCACCTAGAGTAGATTAGGCACCCCAACCCCTTAGCAATGACACTCCTTGATGGCAGCAGCCTGACACATGCGCGCACACACACAAAAACGCATTTGAAACAAAAACAACAACAACAGCACAAGGTGTTGACCTGGCCTCCAAATTCACTAGATCCCAAACTGATCAAGTGTCTGTGGGATGATCCACTGAGACCCTTCTTCTCAACACATAGGACCTAAAGGTCACAAACTAACAACATCCTGTTGCCAGACACCACAGGACACCCTCAGAAGGACCATGTCCATTCTCTGATGAGTCACAACTGTTTTGGGGGACAAGGGAGACCTACACAGTATTAGGAAGGTGGTCATAATGTTATGCCAGACTTTGTGTGGCATACTGTAGTTAACACAGCAGTCTAGACCCACTTAAACCAGCAGGTCTTAACATCCACTATAATAACAACTGGAAAATAAAGATGTCTGTATCTGTGAGTTGTGTCAACTCTACACTGACTGCAACATACAGTGTGGCAGTGTTGTACCAATACACAGACAGCAAGTAAATAGTTTAAGTATTGGAGCAATAAAACTGAATAGATTTTCCAGCTTAAAATTTTAAAAGGTGCAGGTGCAGGGGAAAGTCAGTAAAACAAAGACGGAGGCAATAAAAGAAAGAAATCGTTGTCTATGACAATAAAATACACTGGGAATACGGTAACCAATAAGGTCTGCCTTGATATATGTTGGCAAAGATTCTTGGACTATATCAATGTGCAGTATGTTATTGCAATAATATTATACTGGATTAAATAAAGGGGCCTCATCTGATTCCTACTACCTGTTAAGTCAGCTATAACGTCTGAATGGAGAGATGTGAAGTAGCTGAAAAGACATGGATGAACTATTAAAATACAGATTGCTCAAATTAGTGGATAATAATCAGTATAGAAAAGAAAAGTAAGAGATAAATAGTTAAAACAGTAAATTACTGTTTAAATACATACTTGGAAGTAACTGAACCACTTAACTCAATTAGCTATGAAATGGCTAAACATTAGCTTGCAAACAAAAGTCTCAGTAGGCAACGCTAAAAGCAAAAAGTACACAATTGACAGTTAAATATTGATAAACAGGTCTTTAAAGGTGTTCAATACGCAGATGAAACGCTGAAAGTAAAGAATAAATGGTTGAAACTGTTTATGTAGAAAGCTAACAGTTACGGCTAAACAGCTGAAATAGCTAAAAGTAAAGAATGACAGCCAGAACTGATGTGGGCTTAATGAATAAACAGTTGAGACAGTAAATTATTGTAGCCATCCCGAGTGTTTATCCTTTAAACTATTGGGACAGGAAGGTTCGGTAATGGGATCCGTGTTGTAACGTCTGAGTCGAGTTTGAAATCACTTCAGACGATTAAACAGGATGGTGTTGGTGATGGATACTTTATCTGACAGGCTTGTGGGAAACACAAATGGGAAACAGTTTTGCAGACACTAAGGTCACAATAACTCTCGTCCGTCATCTTTCTGTCTTTCGAGAACGGGACAAATATCTAGTAGTGAAAGCCTCTAAAATGTCTCTGCGCCCGGCGAGCGGGTCAGGATTTTCCCTCCGTGATGAGATACATCAGTTGTAATGGCTCTCGTTTTGGCAGCTCAACTGGGAAAGCCTTAAACGGATTTGGCACCGGACAGACAGATGGCTCAACCGCACAGACCAGCGCGACAATAAAAACCAGAGCCTGGAAGAATTAAATCAACCCCAGAGTAATTACATTCAAACTATTGGTCAATCTGTTCCACTTGGTATCGGGGGACATCATCTCTCAGCTCCTGTGTACAACAGGTCCACATGTGGGAAATATATTTCAAGCGCTAATGATGCTTCAGGCGAGGGCCTCGTATCCCAACTGAGATGACGACATTATGAGGCGGTTGACACTGAACCTGAAATTTCCTCTTAAAGCGTCTCCCTGTGAGTCAGGCTACATCTTCTGTCCTATGTCCTAGATCTGATTATTTGTTTGTGGCTGAACTTCTGTTATTTTTGCTTGGCTGTTACGCTGCTCCCAAAACACAAGTCTTACTTTTTGGGTTCAAAGGGATTCAGAGACAAAGAGCGATTTTATACATACAAAAAAAAAAAGGCCCATATTTATGACCTCTCCTTTGGTGCGTTGTTTATTTGATCTGGAAAAATGTCGAGGCCTAATTAGGTGCAAATGTCCTCATTAGGTGAAGCCACTCCGCTGAGACCAACTGTCGATGAATTATTCAAGCTCTCTCTCTCTCTCTCTCCGATACACGACATCAATACTTTTCCACCGTTCCCGCCACACCGTCGTGCATTCTCATCTCCAATTGCATTCTGGTGCTTTGAAATGAAGAGCCTTTTGAATTTAGCTGAAGAGCTGCTGTGAGAATACAAATCATTTATATCTGTCTGGTCCAGGTTTGACTATCTTTCCAGCCTCCAGCCTCGTCTCCTCAGACCCCTGTCCTCCGCACTGTAGATTTAATTAGTTCTGCCCCAGTAACCGTGCTTCTTTCTCCTGCTTTCCCCTCAGGTTATGGCCATGCAGCCCCCAGCACAGATGGAGGGAAGGTGTTCTGCATGCTCTACGCCCTCCTGGGCATCCCTCTCACCCTGGTCATGTTCCAGAGCGTCGGCGAGCGGATCAACACCTTCGTCAGGTACCTGCTCCACCGCCTGAAGAAGTGCCTAGGAATGAGGCGCACCGAGGTCTCCATGGTCAACATGGTGATCATCGGTTTCATCTCCTGCATGAGCACGCTGTGTGTAGGGGCGCTTGCCTTCTCCCACTTTGAGGGATGGAGCTTCTTTCACGCCTACTACTACTGCTTCATAACGCTCACCACCATCGGCTTCGGGGACTACGTGGCGCTGCAGAACCAGCATGCTCTGCAGACCAAGCCGGAGTACGTTGCCTTCAGCTTCATCTACATCCTGACGGGCCTGGCCGTGATCGGGGCCTTCCTCAACTTGGCCGTGCTGCGCTTCATGACCATGAACGCCGAGGACGAGAAGAGAGATGCAGAGCAGAGGGCTCTTCTCGCTCACAACGGTCAGGCAGGCGGACACATCAACTGCTCTGTGGATCCGGCGTCCTCCTCCTCCACGCCGTCTGGGTGCGGCGGAGGGAGCGCAGTCGGAGGTAGCGGAGGCGGAGCGGCGAGCCGGGGTCTGCGGAACGTTTACGCCGAGGTGCTCCACTTCCAGTCCATGTGCTCCTGTCTTTGGTATAAGAGTAGAGAGAAGCTGCAATACTCCATACCCATGATCATCCCACGTGACCTCTCCACCTCGGACACCTACATGGAGCAGGGTGAGGCTTTCTCCAACCCCCTCCACTCTAACGGCTGTGTGTGCAGCCTCCAGCACCACTCAGGCATCAGCTCAGTGTCCACTGGTTTGCACAGCATCAACACCTACAGGAGACTCAATAAACGCAGAAGCTCCATCTAGAAACCAGGAGGAACTTTTGAAATCCCACTTGTACATCCCATGAAGTGAGGGGAAGGCCCTCCTACTGTGGTGCAAGATTAGCTGCACACATCAAGGGACTTCAAGTGAAGACATGCAGTGCTCCTGACGTTTGCTTCTCTCTGGCACTGGGCAGCCTGGTGCTGCAGACTCCAGCCATGTATTTAACGTCCATTTGCTAAGCACAAACCATTAAGCACCAACATCATTGCTGATGTCACTGACACATAATGCTAATGGTTGTTTAAGAAGCATCCGTCACACAAACTGTTGCTGTTAGAAGACAGCGGTGGGAAAAAACAAAACAAAACAACAACATGTGCATCTCTCTGCACCTCTGAATATTGAATATCTTTCATGTTCTAATATGAAAAGGGACAAAAAACACTGTGAGACATGTTTTTAAGAGGGATCAGGGGGAACTAACTGTATATAGTACCCTGCTAAAAATATTTTATTGAATAAACTCCGGTTTTTCCACATAAAAAAGGAATCTTTGGTTGTAAGTATTACACTCACTTCAGTGAAATTAAAACGTGTATATATTTAGACACCTCACTACTAGGTGTCACTGAGGGAGAGCCTATTTTTTCAGTCAAAGTTTTCAAAAATAATAATAATAATAATAATGTGTCTTCTCCTGTGTGTCTGTAACTACAGTTCAGGTTCAATTCAAACCTTCACGGTCTGCTTTGAGTTTCCTATTTTATTTTTCTTGGAGAGAAATCTCTTTACAGGCGCGTAAATGAAAGTCTCGACAAAGAATGATTGAGAAGGTTTGGTTCGATTGTCTTGATGAAGAACAGGACCTTTTGGACACTCTCACAGGGATCAAACCCCGTGACTGTGTCTTTAACCACTAGGCCTCCCTGCCACCCTTCTCTTCAGACCTCACTATGAAATCTCATAGTTTCATCCTGTGCATCGAATTATTTTATGTACATGTCGCTCGTCAGTATGTTTTCATATAGCACAACTATATTCTGATAGTTTTGAATTAGAGCGTGTATGCTCACTTATGTATAATAGGGAGTCATATCGTATTCACTGCTGCACCTTAGAGGACAGTTGAACATGCTTTGAGACACTGGAGCTCAGTGCACAGTTTTATTTTTTTATTGGACTCACATTATTATTTTTTGTTATGTTAATGTCATGCCCAAATGAATTCTCTCTTGTATTAGTAGTCAGAGGTGTTTGATCCGATACTCTGTTGTTGTTGTCGTTGATAACTGAGATTATCAGCGGTGCACCTCATTAATAAATGGCGTCCGAGTTCGCACCTCATGCACTTAGGGGGTCTTTGCTCCAGCTCCATTTAAACACACTTGACTCAGCCAACTGAGGTCTTTATGCAGTGTTTATTTTTGTTTTAGTTCTCGTATGATTTTTTTTCTTACACAGTCTTATTTTATTTTTGTAGTTTTACTTTACATCGTCTCATTTCTGTCACATTTTCTGTAATTTTTTTTTCTACTGGAATGTTCTTAACTGCAATACGCCAGTTAACACGGTTCATTATCTCTCATTAATCGATGAGTGGTGAACAGTTGACTATACATGTGTGACATTTACAGAACTGTTTCATTGTTTAACCATAATAAAATATTATTTAATTTAAAACAATAGTTTTTATTTATTTGAGTCTTGTTTTTGGTGAATAGTTATTGTACTTGTTATTTTTGTGTGCCGTATGTAGTTATTATGTTAGCAGCGACTCCAGACAGTGCAGTTCCTCACATGACCACTAGAGGCTGTCTCCAATAAGTGCGTCAATCTCCGTTGACCTTCATGTTAAAATGCCCTGTATAACAGATAATAGATGTGTTTACTCTATAACTAATTTATCTAATCTTGACAACTGTATAGGAGGTGAATATTTATATAACTCAATCATATGACATCAAGTCTAATAGGCAGTTTAGGCTTCTTCGTCAATTTGAAGCCATAGCTATGGTAACAGTGCAGAGCTGACGTGCACCTCCCCAGAAATGTAACTATGCGCCGCGGCAACGCAGAGCGCAAGAGCTGTGATTGGTCTATTTGGTATTAATGTGTTCCCACTTTAATATTTCTGTCTGCTTCTCCATCTCCGCAGTTTTCGAATTGATTGTTTTCGGATCAATAAGAATGAAACACATCAAGTAAAGGTTAACTGAGGAGGTTCCAATAGCCACCATTGAAAGTGAAACAGGAAGTAGAAACAAAAATTAACCCGACTGCCAAAAAAAAAACAAAAAAAACAAAAAAAACACAGCGTAGACAGAGTGAGCCAGACTGACAAGCGCACAAGTATAAATGGCTCGCAACGGTTGGTTAAGTATAGTACATAGGTTGCAGCGTCCATGTCCATCAGTACCCTAAAAGAGCCTTAAATAATTAAGGGTGTGGTTGCTTTGACTGACAGGTGGGTGTGATTTCAGGTTGTTAACAGACCAACACGCCACCCCCAAGCCTCTGCTCCACTTATGTATGCTCCACCTCTTTGCCCATTCTTAAATTAATTTTATAGTTGCTCTGGCGTAGCTCCAGACCCTACACGTGCACCTCCCCAAAAAGCTATGCATTACTACTGCATTTCCTTGTTCACGTGTGTCACCGACTGGACAAGGATGAACAGTTCTTTTGTGTTCAGTCCCCCACAAAACCATCTACTTGGATGTTTTCCTGCAGTGGTTTAAGTAAAAGCAATTGTTAGTTTACAAATGCTTTCACACGCACAGTCCACTATGACGTATACTCTAAAAAAACTGGTTGCAGGATTATAAATCAAGCTACAGTCATGAATTATGAGGATTCAGGCACTGGCTTGATGGTGACAGCTAAAGACGCCACACTGAGCTTCAGTAATCCTATGGGTGGCATCACATTGTCCATCACGTCTTTATTTATATGCGGTCAGTGTGAGGTACTTTTTATGTAGAAAAAGAAATATGATATCCGTCCTTGAAACGTTAAAGGAGCCACCATTTTTCAAAAGTTATGGGGCATGGTGGCATGTTCTTTTTCTGTTTTAATGTTCTAGCGACATTCAAATATATCTGATGGAAAAGCTGGTTTATGTGAATTCAGAGCTAGAGGCCACTCCATACACTTTGCATGCTACAGTAGGCAGCTCGTCATACTGTATGCTTGTTATTCTGCACATATTTAGCATTCAGCGTGGTATAAATTGCAGAGTAAGTGGTCAATCTTCATCCTTTGTACCTTCCATGAATAAATAATAAATTAGATGCTCTCCACAATCACAGTACTGATATTCAATCAGCTGAAAATTGTTGCTCTTCTAAATTCCTAACGGCATAACAACGTAATCCTTTTTCACAGCACCAACAAAAGAATGTTTTCATTTTACTTCTGCATATTGAAGATGCTGGTTCAGAATTGCTTCATCAGAATATGCATTTTAACGAGCCCAACAAGCCGAGGTTCAATCTTGAACCGTTTCTGTGACTTATTTCCTTCTAATGGACGTTTATTTTTCTGCTTTTGTTTCATCTCCCTGTATTCACAGTTTTTAAAATCACGCCTTTCGCTAAATGGAGCGTGCACACGTCGCTGATCCAGAATTTGCATTCGACTGTGTCACTGCTGCTTTCATCAACTTTTCAACCAGGCCTCGGTGACACGTTACGTAACCGAAGTGAGGATGAGGTGACTCCGAGTTTATTCACCCCTGTTATGATATTTATTACGTAACTGTCACAGTCGCACCTTTGTGGCTGCCAACCATAAACTCTTCTGCTCCACTTCCAAGGAGAGAGTGCCCAGATGATCAGCTGAGACAGTGAAGTCAACCATTACCTTGTTCGTGACCTATAAGAACACTCAGCAGTTTGACGCCTATGGTGTTCCTCTACGTTTCATCTTTACCTTTACAGCACCTGTCATGCATAGAGAGAGCAGCTTTCTGAATTTGATATTGTCATAAACAAGAGCCAGTCACGTGAGTGTTTTATCGGTTTTCATCGATTTTATTTATGTATTTTTAGACTTTACGTTTTTTAGACTTTTAAACTTGATAAAGGAGTTCCTCAGGGAAGCGTTCTTGGTCCTGTTCTATTGTCTTTCTCCATCATGTCAACAGCATCATTCATTAAAATTTCAAATTCTCAGATCTCTGATCACATCTAATGATGATAAGAAGCCGCCAGACTTTTATTCTGCTCCATACAGAAGCTGGAAAATGTTTCCTTTCATCGCTATTTTGTTAATAAAAAAAAATGTATAATAAACACGATAAAGCCTAAATTACATGCTGTATAATGTCCCAAAATTGAGGAAATGTTCTTGTTAAGGGGTTTAATTAATTCATTTAAGTTGTACTGGTGGAATGAAATTGATTCAAACTTCCAAAATTACCTCATCCCACTCCCACAATGATACTCAGTTGAGCGTGTCATTGTTAGGGACTGGGGTTACTATGTGCAAGCAATTTTACCTTTCATGTGTTCATATTTCCTTCCCTATACCCCTTTGGTCTTCCTTCCCTGTTTAAGTCAAATTCTCTGAAACCACACTGAGGACATTGTGTTCTCAGCTGTAGATAGCACCAGCAATGTTTCTCTCTGTTTATTTAATCACTGATGCATGCTGTGTTTTAGTCCTGTACTGTTTAGTGGAGTGGAGTGATGCCATTTGCAGTCATAAAAAACCCACTGATGAGCCCTTCTGCAGGACGGTGAACATCATCCCAAAACAAACTGCACAAAGCGACAGAAAGACTCTATTGATCGATGAGTTCAAGGACGCAAATGACATCTGACAGGCTGCAGTTCTTCATGCATGGATGGACAAACATTACAAAATGAAGACTTCAGTCTGAGGCCTTGCATTACAGGTTTACATTAATCTGATTCTGTTGTGTTTTTAGCTTAGACACCAGACAAGGTCTCTTTCAGATATAAGGGTTCACTGGCTCTGCTCCCACAGTGAACGCTACAGGACTACTTTCATATTCAGTCCACCTGTACAACAACTCACCTTTGTGTAGCAGATAACTCCATGTTACTCATGTTAATGGACACTATTGCACTTTATTATCATTCTTATGTATATAATATATATTCTTCTGTATCGATGTCTTTCGAATTTTGTTCATATGCTTTTTTTATATTCAATCTTTCTTTTACTTGTGGTTCTTACGAGTGTTTATTTATGTGCAGCTAAGCTACTGTGACCAAGCAATTTCCCTCGTGGATCAATAAAGTTTATCTACGTCTAAGTAATCAGCATGCTGTCAAATCAGAGCACTAAATTTAAGAGACACATTGCCTAAGTGTCTCTTGGCTAACGAGGCTGGAGACAGTCTTGTACAACATTTTGCAAACATGCAATCCTACATTTTCACCTCCTCCTCCTCCCTTTTCCTCAGGCTTTATCTGTCACGCTATTGTTTCCTGAGATTGGCAACTTGCGGAATAAATTGCCATTATTCCTCCGAATAATCTGCGGATGAGTCTTTTTCAGGGGTGGCAGAGCAAATTCACAGGAATAAATTAAAGCGAACTGGGTGACGGCGGCTGTTTTGTGGATTTCTAATCTTCCCAGAGCCTCCACCTCTGACTGTCCGGTATTCAGCTCCCCTCACGTCTCAGTCTCGTTGCATAAAGACAACTGATTTTTCACAGGAGACTGAAAATATGCCTGGAGCTTTATATCACTAGGAGAAAACTCCATTAATGGCCTGCTCCGCTCTCCTGCTCTTAATCACATAGAGAGGAAACGTCTCTTTATGTTCCGAGAACCACCTCTTCTGAGGAAGACGTTGTGTATTATGTTGTGTCAGAATTACAAACTGAAAGCCCCAGACACAGTGTGGTACCTGATCTTTAAAACACAGACACTTAATTTTCTTTTTGTGGCAAACAAAGACTTAAATGTCACACTAATTGCTACCACTCACAAAAAAAAAAGCGAGAGAGAAAAAAAATCCTGTACTCTCAATTTATGCCTTTGAAATATGAATTCCTCTGTATTTCTTTTCTTTTGCAGGGTTAGTTGAAAAATGTGCCATTCCCGTTATTATTGGTTGTCCTTGTCTGTCTCACATGAACACTGCAGCGGTTATAAGAAGTCACAGATCCCAGGTCAAAAGCAGAGCTACGCCATCAAAGCAGCCAAGATCTGTGGAGCTTTAAAATGCAGCCGCGAAACTCAAAGCCTCACCCACTTCCTCAATTTGAACATATATCACGCAGAACAAACTTCCTGTTCCATGATAATGGTGAGTTCAAAACCAAAAAATTTTTAGTCACACATTGTACTCTAAAGTCTCTGGTATGCAAACAAATGCTGCTTTCAAGTTGAACTCAGCATTCAAGCTGTAAGTCGTGATCACCATTGCTGCAAGGCAGCTTGTTGCTCTCTAAAGCTTGTTACATACTCTGTGAGAAGCAAGGAATTTCTCGCTTATAAGACTGCGAGAACAGCAACAAGTTCATTTTGGCCATGTATTTTACACTTCACGAGAATCTCAAGTGCCGAACTCTGGGGAAGTCCTCATAGGCCCTTCCCACTGCAGCATACAGCACACGCGCTAAGCATTGCAGGAAATGTGGGAGGCGGATGACTTATTATTCTCGGATGTCTGCTGCCGACCATGTCCAACACACAGTATGCCGATCTATACCCAGAAGAGATTAGCGGTCATACTGCAAATATTAGATCCTAGGAGCTCACAGAGTGCTGCTAGCTTATCCGCTTTTCCACGTTAACCACACCCACTTCCAATTTCTGACCAATTACAGAACAGTTGCTTAACCCAACAGACTGAAGAAGCCACGGAGGCTAACAGGCCGCTGACGTGAGCTTTCCTCCTGAACATGACCCCAATTCAATGCAGCATTGGTTATCTTTTTACAAAACCAGACTGGTCATTTCCTTCCAAGCCCCCAGTCCTTGTGCTAAGCTAAGCTAACTGGATGTTGCTAAGTTCACATTTAAGTGATAGACATGATTATCTAACGTATAATTCTTGAAAAGGAAGAGGTTAAGTCAATTTCTTAAAATGTCAAACCAAGACTCTGTAACCAAGTAAAAATAAAAACAGCAACTGTCATTATTATAATTATTGTTGTGAATGCCTCTAATTTAATCTGTCTGCTATTGTTGCTCGTGATGATCTGTTCAGTTTCCAAAGCTTGAATGTGCGTGTGTTTTTTTTTTTAACTGTACAGTAACAGTACTTGTAAGTGTTGAGGTCACAATGAGGATTTACTTTCCATTAGACAGACGTAGCCCAACGCTCAACTATAATCATGAATTCTAGCAGGGATGGGGTTTTTATTCCCAGCGGGGATCATTTCTCTGCTCATCTTGAGACATTTGAAGATTTCTCTGTGATTTACTGCGCTTTCATTTCCCACCAACACTAACACCTGGAGCTTTTCTGTCTCTGTCGGCAGATGACACAATGCCAGGCTCGTCATACCGACGCTCCTCACTCCTGCTCCCTCTCTCCCATTCAACTCTGATTTCCTGTTGGTTCTTTGTGCGTCTAAATCAATCACGAATAATCACAGCACAACTGATGGATTGAATGTTAACGGCACAAAAGAGAAACAATAAAAACTCCTCCACTGAAGGCAGGACGCGTCAGCCCAGTTCCATCTTCGTTTTATACCTGATTTAACAGCACACGCTGGCTTCAAGAGGCCGGCTTTTAACGTTTCATATTGGCCGTAATGTGATTACTTTAACTGATGTAAAAAGAAAATGGCAGTGTTGATGCTGGGTCTCATCTTCTGTGAAGGTCTGACATTAGCGGTGTTACATAACCGTGACCCCCGGCTCTGCCGCCGCTGTCTGCGGTACAGTCAACACACAAGCCTCCCGCCTTAATCATTCTGCTTGCATGGCTTCAGACATGAGCCCAGCTTCATGACCAAACAAGCTGTTGGCACTTGGTGGCTACAGAGATGTTCTTCTGATCGGCTGATGCTGTCAGCTGCGGTGAGAACAAGCGGGAATGCGAACCAGAGCGCACAGAATGAGGCCGAGAGGCCGAGAGCTACTGATTTCACAACAACCACTGATGGAGTTAAGAAGCTGTGACCCATGACCTCCAGAGTGTGATCAGCAAAGAGCCGCAAGGTGTTAGTATGGTTCAGAAGATTCTGGCCGTTTCATTTCACAGTTTTAGTATGTTCACTCTATAGTGAATTAATTTTTCCCTTTCAAGACAAACAAACAAACAAAAAACAAGATTAGTTTTGGAGCCAAATGCAAACATCTATTTACATAAAGTGTCAAAATGCTGGAAGAAGGGGGAAGCATCACATCCAGTATCCAAGTACTAATTAGCATTAGCGATATCTAAGCCTGAAGGTGGTCCTGTTAGTTTTGGAGATATTTCATCATTAACCAAAAGATTCTGAGCTGCTGGTGGCACAAGATGTGATTTATGTCTGTAGATTCTCAGTCCTCCAGGTCATGGTGTAACTTCAACAAAGCTAAGGCGAAGGCAACTGGACTTGTTTCAGTATTCCCGTAGATGTTTCACCACTTATCCAAATGGCTTCTAGTTCTAAATGACTGACTCAAAGGCTGTTATTCAGATAAATCTCATTATTCATGGGCGGCCCATTAGCAGCAAAATTGTGTCAGTGGGGGAGAAACTTTTTTTTGGGCCAGTCCACCTCACCTGTTCAGAGTACGTGATAAAACAGGTCTAGTTGCCTTTCTTTTAAATCGATGAAATTTATCTTGATTCAGTCTCTGGCAACCATGAATGTGAAACCAGTTATGACGCAACCCGTCCAATATTTGGACAGTTCACTGAATAAATGAAAAGTCTTATCTACTGCAGGCATTGAGTGGAGAAGTCGGGGGGTTGCCAAAGTATTTAGAGTTCATCCTCACTCCATCCAAAAGTTATCAAGATGTTTTATGGAAAAAAATAAAAAAAAGTTGGACCGTATCAACTTGCTGACACAGGAAAAGTGGATCGCCAAAGGCCAAAGTCAGCTGCTCGTCCTCTGGGGACGATGAGTCACCATGCAAAGCCATCTCATAGTTGTTTAGATATTCTGGACCGTCCCTGTTGCGACTCCTCTCCAGCTAAAGTCATATCTTCTTTATGACTTATATTAGTTTGCTGTGGTGCATCTCCACCATATGGTGCGACCGTGGTAAATAGGTTGCACTCATGGGGCTTTTACACTGCAGCAGATAAAATACAGCTTATTTTGGGGGGGGATCAATCCGTGGATTGTGAGAAATGGATGATCCCCTGTACGTCCTGAGCCACAGTTGCCTCCTCCTTAATCCTGCATACGCGAAATAAATGCATCGCTGCTTCAATCACTTTTTCCAGCCTGTGAACCGTGAAGATTTTTCATACTTTCTTCTAACCTGTAGTATTGAATCATTTTGGTTTGCAGACACATGGGACCAGTTATCAGGGGTGGAAGGAAGACACTGTCACTTTAAAGACTCCCAAAGAGTGAGAACCACCTCTCACATATCACAGCATGATAAAATACTGTGTGTTACTCTATATTTAGATCATTTGATGTGTATTTTAAGTATCAAAAGATGAAGAATCCCTCATTAATTTGTACACGTGCATCTTTTGCATCCATGAGCAACCACGAAAGATGATAATAAATATGTAAAGCTGCATAAAGTTTGATGATATACAGTAGCTCTTACTATACAGTACGTAGCTGAGAGTTAATTTATGTTTAGTTTAAACAAACATTAAGTACAAAAGCAATAGCTTACTATAGTACAGTTCCTCTGATTTGAGTGATGTATTAAATAAAGTGGCCGGTGTAAACGACTAGCAACACAAAAAACATGTTTATGAACTTGTTCTTTTCTTCAGATTCAGCCACTGGAGCAGGAACATGTAAATATATTGTACTATAACTGATTATTTGCTTGTAGTATCAGTGAAATTGGCCATGAAAGTCCTGAATAAACTCAAGATCTTGGAACGTATGAAAGTGTCTTGTCCTTGTACTGACCAGGGAACAGTTAAACTGATGTGCTCCCGTTCTGCTTTCTCTTTCCCTCTCAGTAATCTTTTATTTATAATAAACCGTGTTGTTTCTCTTTCCACAAATGTGCCGCCGCCGCCTCGGCCAAGTGAGACACCCCCTTTTTCTTGTCTCAGCAGGACAAACATGGTGAAAAGAAAAGCCGGATCAGAACGTAGCCGCACACGTGCAGGTCCCATGTGAGACCGTCGCTGATTAAAGTATCTGATGTTGGACCGTCGGTGGGTTCTGTGTGAAGTCAGAGGTAATACGGGACTAATGAGGAGGTTTGCCAGGTTGATTTGATAGAGCAGCCCTCCGGAGGGACGATCAAAAGAACCATTAAACATCAAAAAAACAACAACGACTGCATGAACACAGGCCTCATTTTTAACCAAACTAGATCCTAAACCTGAAGCCAGTCGTTAATTATCTCAATTCACGGTCGAGGCTGCAGCGAGAATTCAAGTGGCTCTCTCCAGGCTTTTACGGAACCAAATATATTTGTCGGTTTTGCTTTGAAGGGATAGTTTGGTGTATTTGAAGTGGGGTCATATGAGGTAGGCTTCTTATTGATCGAACGTTACCATAGTAGAGGTCGTTGGCGAGCTCCCAGTTTGGAAAGGCAGAGAGGGGTGGCAGAACTGAGGCCAGATAATGAACTGCTGTGGACGGGGTCATGCAACCTTTACAGAAAAGGAACAAAAACTGTTACCTGGGTCTCTTTAAAGGGGGAACTACCGTTTTTTTTACAACCTGGACCTTATTTCTGGCATAAAACACAAAAGTTAACTCACCCATATAACTTTGGTGTCATTTGGAGTCATTCAGACGATATTTAAATCCACGTATAGTGGGAGTGACTGGGGCACCGAAACGCAGCCTCTAAATAACACAATATTTTGAGATGGCAGCCGGTAGTCGCCATAATGTCACATCCTGTTTCTATATTGTCAAAAAATAAAAAATGAACATACAATTATCTGTATTTTAGTGTTTGAGGTTTGTTTTCCAAGCCCCGCCCACTGACATAAAGGAGGTGGAGCTTATGCCCTATACTGCAGCCAGCCACCAGGGGGAGCTCTACTTGACCACTTTTGAGGAGCAGTACACCGTCCATCTTCATACTGCCTGTGTTTTAACCAGAAGTTTGGTGCAGATAACGCCGGGCGCCTAATTTCACGACTACAACAACGGCAACGAACTTTCACCTTCAATCCACATGCAGTAATAATATATTTAACGTTCTGCTTACCTATTTCTTTGCGTTCTTTTTCCAGTGTCACCATGCATTCAGTTCAAAACAGAAAAAAAGCAACACCCGCTCAAAACAGTAGACAGAGCTGCAGGCGGTCTCTGTCATATGTCAACCTTGAAACCTCAACTCTGCTTTGACAGCCCAAAAAATAGTTCATCGCACGTTTGTGTGGATGTTTAAGGGGGAAGGGAAAGATTCTTCTGGTGAGGCATGACAATGTGCAGGTTAGAGACACACGGTAAAATATGCACGCACACTCCACAAGGGCAACAAAACCTGACATTCAGTGCCAAGCAGAGCAACGCATGCTAGAGCGACATGGAGAAACCTGCACGCAAACAAGCCACCTTGAGGTCTCTGGCAGATTTCAAAGCTATTCTGGTGCATAAAGCCCCTCTTTTTACTTCTTACTGCCATCCTATGGTGTGTGTGTGTCTGTGTGTGTGTAAACGACTGAAACAGGTGTCACGTCACAGCCGTCGTGGCACAAAGTCAGCCGCGCCTTTTTATCTAGGAAGAAGCGCTGAGAGCCTTGAAAATGTTTCTGACTTCAGTATGGATTACCATCAAACTTGCAGAGCTGCTCCCGTGTCACTTGTGATTAGGTGTCCTCTAAGAAGATCTGCAGGAAAATTTGCCAGGCCCTTCGTACACTGCTTGCTCTGGACATGTCGCGAAGCTCCTCCACGGTTAGATAATCAACCTAGATGTGAGCTGAGGGGGACTGTGAAATCCATACACACGGCAGCGTAATGTAATAATCATTGTCTTGTTGTACATAATCAGACTCTTAAAAAAACAGAAATGCTATAATGATATGAAGTCTCAATTAAAGAGCACCCTGAGTCTCTCTGAGACAAACAACCATTCACATGTACAGCCAGGTTAGAATCACCAGTTAACCTTAGATGCATGTATGCAGGAGGAGCAACACAAGGCACAGGGAAAACATGCAGACTCCACGCAGAAAGGCCCAAGGCAAATTCAAGACTAGAGGCGACAGTGCAAACCACTGCACCGCAGCACCGTCCTAAAAATCAAACTCATTCTTCCAAAAAAGACAAAAATGCAACCTGCAACTGGAAAGATGTGGGAGCCAGTACTGCACCAAGTTAAGGTCGACCATGTTGCAGACTCGAGAGGAGGCATGTTGTTTTCTTTTGACGGTGCAACTCTGGTGCAGGATGTTTTTTTTTTGGTTGTTGTTTTGCAGTCTCGTGTAATAGTTTGTGGACAGCAGACAGTGCTGAGTATCAGCAACTACCTGCATCGCAATTAATGACAAATGTATTGAAAGGAGGTGTCTGGCTTTAAGCAGTTTAAATAAGTTAATTTGGAATACTGATTAAAAATAGACCAAAAGCATTGAATTACTACAAAGTGCAGCAAAAACAAACAAGAACACATGAGCATGCACAAACAACTTTTACTTTTCATTTTGGATTTCCTACTGAAATACAGCTTCATTAACGCTGTGTGCCTTTGGATGTATCACTGATCTGCACATCAAAAGTGAAATTAGCAGACTAGCAAATATTCCTGACACTTCTAAAGACTCTACAAGATATTGCGTTATGGATGTTAAAATGTGGTTTACTTATATTATGTTTACTTTATATGTTTCATAAAGAAGTTCAGAAGAAAACTGCAGGATTAGATGCTTCCCTTGCACAAACTGCATTTTTGCAGTACCATCTTAACATCAGCGAGTTATTGCTGCTGTATATGAGCTGATATTAAATGTGTTTCAAACAAACTCAGAGGTTAACACTGAGCTTCGTTTTCGATAAACCACGAAAGGGAGGGCACCAAAAAATAAAATAATCCACACTTTTCTGACCCTCTACCGATCCTAATTAAATCAAACATGGATAAATAAAATGTTATCCACCAGTTTTACAAACTCACATTTGCATACAGTGTTATTTTACACTCTCAAAAAGGCTGATTAAAATGTTATAAGCACATTTAATACCACCCCTCTGCGCTCTCCACATGAATGTCAAGGGGGTTCGCCGCGAGAGAAAGGTGAATAATAAAAGTGCAATCTCTAGAAGGTTGATTTTCCATTTCTGTCTCAAGAATATTTTCCATTACAACCTCATTTTCTGAAAACTTCTCGGGGGCTTGATAATTACTCCACAGCTCAGAGACCTCTTCAGGTTACTCAGCGGCCCATGAGTGCCACCGCGGAAGCGCGCCGAGCACCACTTGGCAGAACAATTGCATAACCAGTCGCAGCCCTCGGCGCCTGGCGCATAATCACGACAACTGTCCTGGTGTGTTGCTGATACAGTAGAAAAGACGAGTGGACGGGAGAGACAGCGGGTCACGGGTCAGGCGTTTCTGCGTCAAAATGTACAGCGCATCACAGCGTTTTATTAACGTTTTTGCAGAGCTCAGTAAAGTTGCTGGAAGGGAGAAAATATCACAGTCTGCAGTTTGTGTCAGATTAAAATAAAGACAGGCAATTAAAGGGGAATTACTGTTTTTTACAACCTGGACCTTATTTCTGGCATAAAATATGATCCTTTACTCACCCATATAACTTTGCTGTCATCTGGAGTCATTTGGAGGATATTTAGATCCAGTGGAGCGCCGTGTATATATCCATATAGTGGGAGTGAATGGGGCACCGAAACGCAGCCTCTAAATAACACATTATCTGCCGCGAAACTCGTTCATTTCACCAATATTTTGTTATGATACGCTAGTGCTATTCCCCGTTGAGTCCAGAGTTACCTGTTGTATATTATTTATCACAACAAAGTATTGGTTAAATGAGTTTCACGGCAGATAATGTGTTATTTAGAGGCTGCTTTTCAGTGCCCCAGTCACTCCCACTATAAATATCGTCATATCATCAAATGACACCGAAGTTATGTGGGTGAGTAAACGATCATATTTTACGCCAGAAATAAGGTCCAGGTTGTAAAAAACATTAATTCCCCTTTAAGCAGGGTTTTATTACTTTTAACTGCTTTCTAACCTGCAATGATTTCACTTGAGAGCAGGATTTTCATGTATACTACAATAAATTAAAGCCGTTATGTGTCACTGCTCGTCCATAAAACACTCAGATCTAACTTTTTTTTAGAAGCCACCAAATTTCCATAGAGGCTGATTTACAGTCGAGCAAATTATGGTGATCTCCCTCTCCCACAAAGAGGATCTGTCCCTGTGTTACTGCAACCAAATATGGACGAGTGTTTGACCTCCGTCGTGTGCTCTGTCATGGAAAAATGGTGAATGATGTCTCATTTAAATTTCAAACTCCTTAAATAAAGAGGTTTCTGCATTTCGTTTTGCAGTCCTAATTTGACGTTCATGCCTGCTTCTTCTTCTTTTTTGTCCTTTTTTAAATCTGACCTTTCACTCACTCTCGTAATATTTCCACAGTGGAAAAAGATTATGTTTAAAAGAGCAGCGCTTCCTTGGCAGTCGGGCTTTGTGTCTGCAGAGTTCATGGTACCTGTAGTTTATTCCGGGTATTAAAACCCCCTTGCAATAAATTTTCCAGCCCTGTAAATTGATGAATAAACAATGCGCGTAAGAAGGCGCCAATCTTTTTATTGCAGCTAGATTCACAAATGGAGCTACAACTAAGACACGCTCAGTTTTTAAAAGAAAATTCTGATAGGTCTGTGACTAGTGAAATTCCCACACTTTAAATGGCATAAACCATTTTAAGATACCATAGTTTAGATGGTCAACAGAGCCTTGGCTTTGTAATAAGAACACACATTTAAAAAGGAGAAACGAAAGGTGGACCTGTAGACTAGCGGTTAGCTGCCTATTGTTTGTTATCTGCTTTACACTGTGCTTTTTCTGGAGCTAAAAACAAGCAGCAGGAAACTGTAGTTCCTCAAACGTTCCACTTGAGGCTGGCTCCAAAAGTGAGTCAATCCCCATAGACCTCCATGTTAAAGGGGAATTTCTGTTTTCTTACAACCTGGACCTTACTTCTAGCATAAAATGTGATTGCTTACTCGTTCTGACAATATTTAGATCAGCGTATATCCATATAGTGGGAGTGACTGGGGAACCGCAACGCAGCCTCTAAATAACGCATTATCTGCTGCAAAACTCGTTCATTTCACCAATATTTTGTTAGGATACGCTAGTGCTATTCCCCGTTGAATGTCCCCTAGAGGTGGCAGGACAGAAAATAATTGAGATCCACTGGCCTAGACACAGACGAAGTGAGTTGCCGTCACCGTTAATGGTAGTTTGGTGTAGAGTCACAAATAGCTGAAGAAACCAAAAGCATAGATAGTTGAGGAAGTTTAATGTAAAAATAATGGACAAAATTCACGAGTGTTAGAGGAAACGATGGCGAAACACTTGTAGCGCTCACATAATAGCTAACACCATGGAGATCAGTCCACAGTGAGAGCCTTTTGCCTCATTTCCATGTTTTGATGAGTGAAAACGGTGAAGAGGCCTGACCTTCACACAATAACCTTCTCATCGTTTACGCCACACCATCACGAAGCATTTTTCTCTGCACTTACCGTATGTCAACAGCACACGGGTCGTGATGGTCTCCAGATGATGGGAGGATTTTTATTTTTTTTTCCACTGCCAGGTGAACGCTCTGTTGGTCCGGGCAGTGAAAGGCTTTCTGGGAATGCCGTTGGTCTGTGATGGAAACACAGAGTTATTACTATCCTTTAATGATTCGCAAGTGACTGCAGACACGTTCTCAAAGAGGTCAATAAGAGTTGTCGATGCCATAACAGCCTGCACATCTTCACTCGCACACAGAGGAGTGTATACACAGGAGCGTGTTTATAGTTCACTGTTGTAGGTGAGCTTTGTTTGAAGGCTGGGAATGAAGTGCAGGAGAGGAAGAGGACCTCGCCGACCGCCCAGCCTTATTTTCCATTACGATTTTGTTTTGACTGCTCAGTGGAGAATAACAATGATTACCACTGTTTAGACAAAGAGACCTGCAGATCGATGTTATTACTTCATCTCATCATCATTTCCAGTTTTGATTAAGCAAAAGCTTTTCAGTTTGGTGACAAAAATAAAGAGAATTTCTCCCAATTATCTTTACTCGTTTTGGATTCAAGGTGTCCAACAAAGAATAAATAGAAAGAATAGCGAGTCGAGTTTAACAGGACTGAATGAGGCGACAACCAGCATCACAACATAAAATATTTAAACATTATTGGATACTTCTGTTGGACCTCTGAGTGTATTTGATAGTGTACGCAGAGTGCATTGCTCCTACCGGATAATATTACACAACCACTGATCCTGCTGATCCGAACAGATAATTAACTTATTTGGTCTTAATCAATATGGCTCCAGCTGCCCACTGACGTTTGTCTAATTTGGTGAAAAGCACATGCATGAGGATATTCATTCAGTGGTCACCAGGGCCCGGAGGGGTTGAGATGAATAATTACATTACATAAGACTCACTCCACATGAAGATACAGTATGTGCACAATGTATAAGCCTTGAAGTGGCACAAATACAAGCTGCACTCACTGATGGAAAAAGGAACTGTTTTGTTTTCTTTCAGCCAAATAGGAAAGTGGAGAAAGTCTGCCAATTAACTGAAAATGACCCATAAAGCAGGAACTGCCACCAGCTGCTTACTGCACCACATCCAGGCTGACATTTTCCACTGCAGCTAAAACAGAAACCTTAGAGTTTGTTGCTTTAACGCATACAAGGTCATCCAGTACAGTTCTGCCCAGACAGAGAAAATGAATTGCTTCACGTGGAAATTAATAGGTTTTAATAGACCATGCAGCAGACGTTTGAAACCTTAAAAAAAGATTCCTGTGTTCATTGAATTGGCTGTAGAGTAGTACGCATCAGTCAATAGAAAATATGTAATGAATAAACAGAAAGAAATAGAAATTAAACAATTGTTTTAATTACAGGCTCATCAAACAGGTCTGACGAGATGCTTTAGAAGTTTAGAAATAGCCCTTGTTCAGTTTAACTCACTATTTCTTATATATATATATATATATATATATATATATTACCATTTCCACTTGAAAAAACCCTCAGATTCAGTAACAGCTCCACTGCTCTAAGGCTAAAACAAACAACCTTGGGCTCAACGGATAAGAGCCGCTTTTGAAATTTGCAATAAAATAAGTCTCCATCACAAGGCCAGAGCGAGCTTAGAAACACTGACTTTAGTCTTCACAGCTCTACAATAAAAATGCTAACAAGGTCATATTATAAATGTAAACCACTGGACCTGCTTGTGACGGTAAACTCTCAGCCCACGCTCTCCTTCCATTAGTTTAATTTGCAGGCAAACACTTAAACTAAACACACTAAAAAGTTTGTTGAATGTAGTTTAGTTTGTTGATTTTTGAGTTACCTGGTTGATGCCTGCTGTCCTTCTTCCTGGTTAGCAAAAAGGCGTGACTGAGGGTGGGGCATGCATAAATGCTGGAGCCAGATGATCTGGCCCAGATCTTCAGGATGTACCATGTGCTGACGTGGCATGGGGGGGATTTGGATGTTTTTTGGTTTATGTGGTATTTAGTTTGTGTCGGTTTGTCTACTACATGTTTCATTTGCTTTGATTAAACCCATATTTAAGTCACCTTGTGTGTCCATTGTTAACCTTTGTAATTTGATTGCATCTACATTTGTTGGGTGAAATAAAACCATTTTTTCAGTCAAAAACTCTCATGTCCATGTTGCCTCACTGCTTTAGCACTGAAGCCAAAAGAAAAAGTTTTGTGACAGAAAACTGGTCTGGATCCACTCTGTTGGGACCTGATTATTCTCTGACAAAGATAGCATCCAAGGCTGTACTTGCAACTCATTGTTGTGTTCATTCATTCATTTATTCATTTCCATCTGCTTATCCGATGTCGGGTCACAGTGGCAACGGGCTAAGTAAGGAACTCCAGATGTCCCTCTCTCCAGCAACACATTCCAGTTATTCCCAGGGAATCCCGAGGCGTTCCCAGGCCAGAAGAGATATATAATCCTCCAGCTAGTTCTGGGTCTGCCCCAGGGTCTCCTTCTGACTGGCCATGACCTCCAAAGGGAGGCTCCCAAGGCATCTGAACAAGATGCCCATACCACCTCAGCACGCCCCTTTCAAAGCGAAGGAACAACCCTACCTTTGAGCTCGGCCACCCTTTGGAGGAACCTCATTCCTGCTGCTTATAATCCTGATACCAGTCTTTCGGTCACTACCAACAGTTCATGACCACAGGTGAGGACTGGAACGAAGAAAGACTGGTAAATCGAAAGCTTCACCTTACAGCTCAGCTCCCTATTACTACAGCACCTTCACCCTAACTCCAAGAGTGAGCGGCATAAACTGAGGATCACAACATGTTTCAAAAGCATCTCTAAAGAGTTGGAATCCACAGTCAGACAGATTGTGAACAAAGATCACTCCAAAGCAAAGACGCAAAATAGTCTGAGGGGTCACAAAGGATCCCAGAGTGCCTTTTAAGCAGCTAAAGGCCTCTCTCGCATTGGCTAATGTTAATGTTCATGTTCCACCATCAGGAAAACACCCAACAACCATAATGTGCATGCCAGAGTGGCAAGGACAAAGCCACTGTTCTCCAAAAAGAACATTTCTGCCTGGCTGCAGTTTGCTGAACATCACGTGGACAAGCCAGAAGACTATTAGGAAAATGTTTTACGGACAGATGAGACCAAAGTAGAATATTTGGTCTGAATGAGAGGCTCATGTTTGGAGATTAAACAACACTGCATTCCAGCATCAGAACCTCATCATGTCCGCGAAACATGGGGGAGTTAATGTCCTTGTTTGGGCCTGTTTCGCTGCATCTGGGCCAGAATGGCTTTACCAATGAATTCAGAATTATACCAATGATTTCTCAAAGAAAACATCAGGACATCTCTCTGTGAGCTGAAGAGAAACTGGGTCACGCAGAAAGACAACGAGCCCGTGGACACAAGTCAGTCCACAAAAGAACGAAATGAATGCTTTGGAACGGCCAAGTCAAAGTCCTGAACTTAATCCAACAGAAATGTTGTAAGACGACCTGAAGAAAGAAGTTCCTGTGAGGAAGCATCTCAGAACTGAAGTGGTTCTGTATTGAGACAGAGCAGCAGTTACCGGAAACGTCTGGTTGCTGCTATTGCTCACAGTTAATAAAAGATAATCAGAACACACTACAGCAGCCATTTAAAGCCTGCATGACAGCAGGTGCTCTGTGATATGAGAACAGAGCAGATGTCATTACACAACACAGTCACCGATGATATGTATGTAAAGCATGCACAGGTGAGCAGCAGCCATGAATAATTCTGCGCTCAGTTCGGTTTGGGCTGACAGCGCAAGGCAAGGTGGACAGCTCTGCCACGAGAGTGACATGCCGTGACACGCCTCAGTTTGCTCAGCTGACCTGCCATGTGACATCTCAGTGGCCTCAGATAAGCCGCTCCACCGCCACCTTTCCCTCCCGCGAGTACTACCTCACACCACTGGAGGCTGCCTGTCAATCAAGCGTTTCCAGGCCGTTCGGCATGAAATAATAATGCTCCCGGGCACTCGTGTCTTTGTTTGCATGGCTGCCACACTTGTTGTAACTCTTCAAGGAAAGAGCAGGTTCTCTGTAGACGATGTTTGTCAGAAAAATCCCAAAGTGCATGTGTTTAATGAGCAGTTAACCTTTCAGTGGCTGCAGGGACCAAAGGTGTCAGTGTGCCGCTGATGTCATTTGACAGGGCAGATGTTCATGAACAGAAGGGTACACCAGTTTTCTGCTCCTGTCATCTGGAATCATTTACAAAATAAATTTAAGAGTTTGATATCCCAGAGCTGAATTCTAAATTATTCTAACTTTCATGGTAAATTACTCAATGGAGGGGCACACGGGGTTAGATATTAGCTCTGCAGAATAACTGCTGTTGCACCTGGCCTCTGTTATACATGTGGCAGTATATATGTCTGCACTCTCCTATGCACAGCTTTGAGAGTTGGTGTTATGTAATGTTGAGGGAGCAATATGTAATGGACTGTGAAATGGATTAAAGGGAGCAATGTCGTTGAGTCATGTTCCCTTTCTATTTTAAGATACAAAGCTATTTTTAAAAGATGATGAAAGGAAAAGTAAATGCCCTCTTTGCTGACTGCTAACTTACTTAGCATGAATTATTCTTAGTTTTTTTCTGTCGCCGCACTACCTCACGAAAGAGTTTTCTGATCTTGATGGGGCTCACCTGATGAATAAAAGTTAAATAGATTAACTGAATGGTCCCCAAGTGGCTGCAATATACATTTTTAGGATGACTGTTTATTCTGAACCAACGTTTTTACTCTGTTTTGTGTTCCATTATGCTATCGCCACCTTGAAATTTCAGTTTTGCGTACATATATGTCAACTGGCTGATATTCATTCATTCATCTTTACACCCTGGACAGGTCACCAGTCTATCACAGGACCAACACAGGGAACAGACAACCATTCACTGGTATGTTTTTAATAAAATGTCCCAACAGACATTTGATGCATTGTCATGAATCTCAGGGGATAAACCCTACAAACTACTCCTTGCACAATGTTAAGTTTGATTTTTTCACCCCTTTGGAGCTAAATTGAGACAACCCTACATCTAATCTAATTCCCAAGTATCTTTATTATAATTAGGTGCTAATCCTGCAAGGCAGTAAGAGGAACCAGCTCTTTCTTGTGTGCATGACCACATCTCGGCAGACTTATGTTGCCAAATCCCAAATATTTAATAGTGGTAGCCAATGCTGTCTGCAGAACCTAGACAGGAGAGCTGACACGCTTCACTGGGAGTCACTGATCAGGTGACTCCTTGTTCTCATCAGCTGTCTGGGAAGTCACCAAGAATCCTGTTTAGCACCCTATGACACCAGAGAAGTGAAATCAGGTGAAGAAGAGCTGAAAATATCTCTGCAGCCACAGGAAAAAAAAAAAATCTTTGTGTGAGAGCTTTGAGTGAGCTCATCTAAAGAGGATTAAAGATAGTTTCAGTCCAGGTATCACACTGAAAAAGTGGGCCATTGTCATATCTTTTCTCCACGTGTGTTGTTTTAGTATTTATCTGATTTGGCTCCTCGGGGCGAATCTAGACCCTAACTCTGTTTCATCAAAAAGTATGATTGTTGACATTTTATTTATAGATTTCAGAAAGCTGCAAATTGACCTAATAAGGGACAACATCCTCATGGAAAGTGGAATGCATGTTCTAATTTTAAGCAATGTGAGGCCACAGAGAGGGGGGATCTACTCTGGTCCCAGTTTAAGATCTCAGACGGTCTGTCTGGTCTTTGACTCCACCTGCTGTCTATCCACCAGGTCTGCCGTGCTGCGTTTAAGGTCTAGTAGTTGCTTGGGTGAGTCACCAGATTTCTTTTTCCATGAACAAATGGGGAAAAAGTGAATGAGTCTCACATTAATGTCTGATATGGTGATTATTCATGACTGCATCAACCCCAGCAGAAGTCCTGCCAGGATGATGAATCAGCAGACTTTGTGGATGACCACTACTTAAGTTTTCCACATGAGTATAAATTTAATTCTCAGTAGGATGCTTTTTTAAAGCTGATATCATATCTAATGTGGTTATATTTTAGATTCTGTAAAGCCCTGTCTGCATATTAGATTAATGTACCCCTCAAATTTTGCAAGCCGGCTAGGAAACCTGTAAGCTTTAGCTGAAAAGGAGAAAATAAAAGTTGTCACCACATTTATTATCTGACTTTTATTTAAATAAAGGTTATCAATTAATTAAACTGAATACCGTTCGTTTTTTTTAATTGAGCACAAAAGCAGTATGTAACAGCAGAGACATCATTAGATTATTAAATAATAAAATTATACAAAAGCACAATTTTTGGAGAATGTTATCATGGTACTTCTTAGGTTCCTTTTTGCGATGCACGGCACTTTTAGGCTATTTTCGGACTTTTATCGCGGAAAAGCAACAACTGCAAGCAACAACCGCAGCAATTTTCAGCCGGAAATGGCCCGAAAGTGCATTTTCGGTTTTCAGACAAATTTTTTCGGTGAATCCGTAGTTAATTTTATATCTATTTTTATCTAATTCACACCTATCCATGCTTCTTGAACACCTACATAATGTTCATCAATACACAATAAATCGAACAAAACTCTACCCCACGGATCAGCCTTATTTATAAAGTACTGCATTTATTTTCATCCGAATACATGTGCGTTTTACTCAGTCGTTTTTTTTTTTGCCGCGTACCCTCATTTCCGACGATCCCTGAAGGCAGCATACGGTCTGCGCTGCGGTCAGCTGACTGTGAGTTGTCATGTGGCGTTCACAGACAGGGCACCAGCAGTGAAGAGAGTGCGTGTAAACAACCGGGGAGACCTTTTCAACAAAACACAGCTTGGTGGTCGTCGATTCCTGGTCCGTTTGGTCCCGTCCACTCGTCCCAACATGGCGTGGACAAAATACCAGCTGTTCCTGGCGGGACTGATGCTAACAACGGGCTCCCTCAACACTTTATCCGCCAAGTGAGTGGTTTTAGTTGTTATCTATTGTTTGGGTTCACACGTTAAGTCTTCACATCGACTAGCCGTTAACTACATCCTTATCAGCTAAATAATTAGAAACGTTTTCTAATAAAGCTAAAACGTTTAGCTTTTTCTTTCTCCAGATTGTTAGCATGTAACGAAGAGCTTGCTAATCAATTTCTAACCGTTGCTAATGTATCTGTTTGCCGGTAATAACGAGCTAACGACTTGTTAGCGTCTTGCCAAGCTAGCAGGCTAATATAAAAACACGTATCTAGCCGTGTGATAGGCAGCTACGGGTTTTAGGAAGCTGATTTACGCGCAGACACAAGACACCTGAATGTTATTGACACGATAAAGCTGCTGTCAGGAAGCAGCTGCTGATGGGATGTAAATAGTGGATTTATCTGAGGCCAGATAAAACAGAAGCAGCATTACAAGTGTGCTGGTGTCATTGGCTTTCAGGAGGTTTCTGTGCTGAACAAACCTGGTGTTTTTATGTCTCTGTTAAAGGTGAGGAAGTAGTCTAGTTCAGCCTTCATTGTAGAGGGCACAGGTACACACAGTAGCTGGCATGAAAAACTTTATGGCTATTTTAAGCCACTAAAACGTAAAAAAAACGTACTAGACCACGATAACTTAATGTTAACTGTTTATACTCACTTGAGAAACACATGCACACTATACTAAAATAAACTGTATCTTCATAAAGCTTATGGTGTTCAGCTTTTGTTTAAAATCAACTGTGCTTTCATTTTGGAGGCTGTAGGTTGTGGTACTAAGTCTGGCAACCCCAGTTTAGTCAGTACGTTAAATGACAGAAACACTTTGTTTATTTCAACCTGGTTTAACAGCGCCACAAACTACATCCTCCAAAATGATCATACAGTTAAATGACCACCTTTCTGATGCTGATTCATCACAGATTGATTTTTGTAACAGTCACAAACCTAAGGTTTAGTGCAGTACTGTTATATTAAGATGCATTCATATTCGCTGGTGTACATAATGAATTGGCAAGTGCGTGTATAGTACTTGACATACTGATACCACAAAAAGTTATCAAAACAGTCATCAGCTTTCTGTCGTTTCACAATAAATCCAGGTCCTACAACGACAGCTCATACGTTTCCTTAAATGTTTGTATTACAATGTCTTTGAAAAGGTGTTCCAAAGTGATTTACACTCAGAGAAAACAATCAACATAGTGATAGGAGGATAGACAATCAATCAACAACAACGACACAAATTACCCGTTGCCGTCAATGGCATAATGTCCTTCACATCTTCTTCTTTAAAAGGAGCAGAGAGATGACAGGTATTATGTCTAATATGATCTGACAGAATATATTAAAAGACAGTGGGCCTAAAACGTAACCCTGGGGCACTCCACATGTTTTATAAAGAATAAAACAACAACAAAAAAACCCACACAGTAATCAGGAAAATATACTGCAGATATAACACTTCAGACTGTTTATCACAATACCATGACCCACTATGTTATCTGTCTGTGCCTCACTGGTTCGTTATAAACTAACCTGGAGTAATTTTTGTTGCAGTAAATTTATCCATTGGGCTTTAATTGTAGGTTCTGCTTGGGCAACAAACTATTTGTTGAGTTTTCTTGGACATTTCACCACTCTTCCAAGTGGCTTATTACATTTCTTAAGAGCTAGACTCAACAGAACCGAAGAAACCACTTGGACCACTTCAAGAAAACTCAAAACAAGTCCAGTTGCCTTCGTTTCATCTTGGTTTTTTGGATATACCATGACCTGGATGGCTGATAACCTTCACAGACACTTACATGATTTACATATGTGACTGTGTTTAAGTTCTCTTCTTGTCACGGCAGGAAAGGGATCGTCATTTAGTGAAACAAGAAATTCGGTTTTCTTACTTCTCCAATAATCTGTGATGTCAGCTTTCCTGACCCACACACGCACTTCTCTGTCCTTTTGTGGGTTCTCGTCAGCTGAACAAATCTGACACGAATCGCAGATTGTGTAGCTCTAATGTGTCAGACAAAACGTGCTGTGTCATGTCGCTCTAGGACGAACACGGCAATTAACAGGTAGAGTTTCACCACAGCCACCTGAGACCGGCTCGGTCTGTCTTTAGAGCAGCTCAGATCAGTTACAGCTTTTAGGCTGATAGTTTTGGTTCTGCTTCCATCTTTTCTTTCATGCCACCACGGGCCATTTAAATCCAACACACGCTGACCACATTAAAGTAGGATAGGATTTGCAGATTTGGATCAGACAACAGGCCCACTCTGTGAGTTTGTATTGATGAGCTCAGTAGTTTAAAGGAAGCGTTTCAAGGATGTGTAGTGTCATCACCTTTTAAAGTCCACTTTCCTGTCTAGTACATGGAAACAAACTGGATGCTCACATGCAAGTCATGCTTCCTTTAACTGTCTGACTATAAAAGTCAAAGGTTTATGCAAACCTAAGCACTCCTTCACAACAGCAGCGTCATCGGATCATTTAGTGTGACTAGGGTGCTGTAAAGAACTGCTCTTTATGGGCAATGAAACAAATGTACCACATTTAATGGTATGTTTAAATAAGTGATAACAAAAAAGAACTCCATCTCCTTTTATGCACTCATTTGCCAGTTCATTAGGTACACTAGTAAAGGTGAATACATTCTAATATGACAGTCCTGCTATAAATCTAAGCTTCATGAAGGTTATGGCATTAAACATTTGATAAAAATGACTGAGAGAGATGTTGATTCAACCGTGTTTTCATTTTGAAGGTTGTGGTTTCTACTATTATTGAATTAGATTGTACTGACACATGTTCCTACTACTTTGACAACCAGATTTGAGTTAGTTAGCTAAATTACTCTTTAGTGTTTAATATGATCCTGTTTAACAGCACCACAAACGGCATCCTCCAAAACGATAGTACAGTTGAATTACCACCTTTCTGATGCTGCAACAGGAACTAAACATTATCACAGTCATAACGGGGCATTTAGTGCATGACTGTTATATCAGAATACATTAATTTTCACTACTGTACATGTACGTTTGACAAGTAAGTGTATGGTTGATTGTTTAAGATATCCTAAACTGATTTGTGTTTTCGTCCTGCAGATGGGCTGACCTGTTCTCCGCTAAGGGTTGCCATGACGACCCTGAACATACGTTTTCTCACCCGTTTGTACAGGTACAGTAAAAGGGGAAAAAAACAGAGGTCACTTTAATCAACTAATTAAAAAATTATGACTGAAGAAAGAATTGAACGCTGTTGGGTGCTAAAATCTTGCCAAATTGGGTTTGTTCTATGCATATTATTTGCTTTACCCATATTAAACACATTTTGTGTCTATATAAAATTGTTTCATGCAGTCAAAAAGTTATTGTTTTGTGTTTAGACATCACTTTACACTTACATTTTTTCCTATTTTAAGTGAATGTAACATGTGTCCTGAATGAATCAAATGAGAGTTGTAATCCTCTCTCTCACGCTCTCTGTCCAGGCAGTGGCGATGTTTCTCGGTGAGTTCAGCTGTTTTGTGGTCTTCTACATCCTCCTCTGCCACGACCGACGTAGATCAGAACCCAGACTGAACACCGGCCAGAGCTTCAACCCTCTCCTCTTCTTCCCTCCTGCCATGTGTGACATGATTGCCACCTCCATCATGTATGTTGGTAAGTGACCACTCAGTTTGCATACGCACTTCAGTCACAGACGGTGATGCTTTTAACTCATTAGGACAGGTATGAGATATGTGTAAATAAAAGTTTGTGTTCCTTGGGTGTCCTATTAAACCCTTTTGTCTTTTTCCAGCTCTCAGCATGACGAGCGCCTCCAGCTTCCAGATGCTTCGAGGAGCTGTCATCATCTTCACCGGTCTACTTTCGGTGGCTTTTCTGGGGCGTCGCCTGGCCCCCAGTCAGTGGCTCGGCATCTGCATCACCATCCTGGGCCTGGTGATAGTGGGCCTCGCAGACTTTGTCAGCGGGAACAGAGACGACTCGCACAAGCTCAGCGACGTCATCACGGGTAGGATCAGGTCTTAGTTTCTATGGAAACCAGAGGATTATCTGGTACACATTGCTTAAAAACGTCTGATGGGCAGTAAACGAACCACGACGACTCCGTTCTGTCCTGCAGGAGATCTTCTGATCATCATGGCCCAGATCATCGTCGCAGTGCAGATGGTCCTGGAGGAAAAGTTTGTCTACAAACATGACGTCCATCCTCTTCGGGCTGTCGGAACTGAAGGTAGAGCAACATTTCCTCCAGAGTCACATCCAATCTCTGGTATTGAACGTGGAGCTCAGAGGAGGGTTTTGTGTTGAACACAAAAAGCAGGACAAGTCAAATTCCTGAATGATCAAAGTTAAAAGAGGTCAATAATGAGGAAAGCAAAGGTCAAGCGCCAAAAAACATCAACAACCAATAGTTCAGTCATTGTTTTCCAGCTGATAACACAAAGTCACATTAGAGAGTATTTAAATGTCCATTGAAAAATTCATTTCCAGACAGCAGATCTGATTAAAGCTCAGCAGAGGTAAAAGAGAAACGAGTAGAGACAATACAGGAACCATGCAGCATAACTGTGTAGCTACTGTATTGACCTGCTGTGTGTTATCATGGCAGGACTACATCCTAGACGTGTCACCATTCAATCAAAGGGCTGATATGTAGAGACAGAAAATTATTTACACCTACGTTCACAGCTACAGGCTGTTTAGAAGTCAAATTAAATTCCACTCTTCTATCCCCAGGTCTCTTTGGTTTCATCGTCCTGTCGCTGCTCCTCATCCCCATGTACTTCATCCACGTCGGCAACTTCAGCGACAACCCTCGGCAGGTCCTGGAGGACGCGCTGGATGCCTTCTGTCAGATCGGACACCAGCCTCTCATCCTGTTGGCTCTGCTGGGCAACACGGTCAGCATCGCCTTCTTCAACTTCGCCGGGATCAGCGTCACCAAAGAGATCAGCGCCACCACGCGCATGGTGCTGGACAGCCTGCGCACGCTGGTCATCTGGGTGGTGAGCCTGGCGCTGGGCTGGGAGCGTTTTCACGGCCTGCAGGTTCTTGGCTTCTTGGTCTTGCTCCTGGGTACGGCGCTGTACAACGGACTGCACCGCCCCCTGCTGTCCAGGATACCGTACTTCGCCGCGAGGATGGACCTGGAAGACGATGCCGGCGCGGCAGAAAGGGAGAGACTGCTGCGTGGCATTGACGATAGCTAGAACAAGCTGACACACTCAGCTCAGACAGTGTCTGCAGTGAACTGTCGGTCAGAGACGCTGTATTTATCACGGATGCTGTCAGACAATTTTTAAACACACCTCTTTAGCTGGCCTCACACGTGTTGTACATCGGAGCGTGAAAAACTTTGAAGGAAGCTGTTTGGAGAAAATGTGCTTATTCAAGACGACTGATAACGCTCTCTTATGTGTAGGTTAAATATGAAGTTGCTAGCATAGCTTAGCATAAAGGCTGTAAACTTAAAGAAACACTGACTCAGTCCAACTATATTACTGCCATAAAAACACTATAGCAAGTTTTTACACTTCAGGTTTTGCTTGCATGAAAATAAGACGTATCTAGGTCTGTTTCCAGGCTTTATGCTAAGCTAAGCTAATCAGCTAGGTCCAGGTACATATTTACTGCACAGACATGAGAGTGTTATCAGTCCTCTTAAACTCTGTGAGACACATTATCCCAAACGGTTGAGTCAAAGAAACGGGTTTTATGTTCTAAAGGGATCCTCTTCATTTAAAGATTTTTTTTTTTTTCAATTCTGAAGCAAAAAAGTCTGTATCAATGTTTGCTCCCTACCCCTCACACATATTTTTTTATTTTTTAGATAAAGACATTTTTTGTTTTATTTAGTGCCAAAACTAAAGCACAGAATTTTTTTTTTTTTAAATTAATATCATTTTTATTTTTTTAAATACTGAGCCATCGTCATATTGTTTATGATCATGATTTTAGTTTTAGTTTAAGTGATATTTTTTTTATTATTATTATTTTAGGGACAGGATCCAGATGCTTTTTTTTTTCGTTTTTTTTTTTTTTTAAAGGTTGATGACTGTGGTTTGATCAGTTGTGCCAAAATATGGAAACGTACGTGCACTGACTTCACTTGCTCCAGATTTCTCTAGGAATCAAACTTCACAGCCATTCTCCTGATCTTTCTGACTTTAATGTAAGTTTAAAAAAAAAAAAGCTGTCTTTAAAAGAAATGTCTGTATATCTGATCTATGACCCGTCACTTTATTTGAACAGGGGGGCCCGTGTATGAGGAGGTCAGAGATCGGCAACAAGTGATTTGCACTTGTTATTGTAATCCTGCTTCTCCTTCCCCGTTGAGCTGTCCGAGACGTTGGTTGTAACGCACAGTAAGAGAAAAAAAAAGGGAACTGCCATTAAATCTCTCTTGTTAAATGTCGAAACAGCATTTCTTTTATTAAGGCCTGTGAAGAAAACTACGGTCAGGAGATTTCATCTAATGGTAATTCAAAGACTAATGCTAAATATTCTCAGGTTGCAACTTGTTTTTTCAGCTTTTCCAATGACCACGTTTACTCCAGTATTAAAAATCAGATCTTAAATTGCTTAAATGCAAAGGAAAATCCACGTGAAAGTGAAGCTTTTAAACAAAGCTTCAAAGTAAAACACACGCTCCACTCACTGCAGGCGTTCGTTGCTCGCGTTTAGCGCGTAGAGGCGGATTTGTGAAGGAAACGCAACGGAAATCTGACACTGACGTGAAGAAAAGGTGTCAGTAGAAGGGTCTAATGTCGGCAACACCAGCAGCTGACACCTGCTTTCACTTCCTGGGTCCAGCCGATACCTATTCCTTGAAGACTGGCGTAATGGAGGGAGGTCAGAGGTTGAAGAAAGGAATCCCCAGGGACGTGTACACGCGTCCGGCTTCGTGCAACAGGAAGAAGGAGTTAAGTGACATGTAGCTGGGTTAAGAACACACTGAGAAAGATGATCGTCAAGGCAGATTTAGTTAAATAACTAGGAAACTAAAATCATTAATTACTAGTTTTGCATTCATTCATTCATTCATTCTCTGTGACTGCGGGCTGGAGCCTATCCCAACTGTCATTAGGCAAGGGGTGGGGTACACCGACACAGGGGAGAACATGCAAACTACACAGAAAGGCCCCAGTCAGATGATGGATTCAAACCCAGAACCTTCTGGCTGTGAGGCATCAGTGCTAACCACCACACCACTGAGCCACCCGATTTGGTAAAGTAATTTGTGCTGTGAAGTTATTTTGCTGCAGTTTGATGTTCTCTTAAGCCTCCGACTGGTTCCTTTCTGTGTGGAGTTTGCATGTTCTCCCTGTGTCTGCATTGGTTCTCTCCGGTTACTCCGGCTTGAGTCTGAATGGCTGTCTCTCTCTCTCTCATTGTTAGCCCTGTGATAGACTGACGACCTGTCCAGGGTGTACCTCACCTCTGGCCCACTGACAGCTGGGATAGTCTCCAGCACCACCATGATCCTCCAGAGGACAAGCAGTTACAGAAAATAAATGAATGAATGAATATTTCAGAGGACGTGGATGCAGTGGAAGATGTTTGTGAAAGGGAGACTGAAGCTGACAAATCTGCAGAAATGTCGACACGGAGGAGGATCTGAAAGTAGTGTTTCCAACATACGACCAAGAACTGAGGCTGTGTTAAGAGCTATGAGAGGCACCGCCCAGCAACTGGTGAGTTTGCATGTATTTATTAATGTAAGCTTTTGAAATAGTTATTGTGCAAAACTTGACTTACACCAGGCGATGTCCATTTTGTCTCCAAAAGGGAGTCTTGTCCATATGACACCCGTAACAGCATCGCTTCTGTCGCTGTAAAGCATGATTTGGCCACTAGATGGCAGCGTTCAGCTGAAAATAGAAACCTCAGCTTTACTGTGAGCGGCTGGTTTCACTTACGACCTGCTACCATGACAATGTACTGGGATAAAAATAATATGACTTTATATTACACTGTCTACAGTACAGAAACATGTATGCCATAAAATAAAATAACTCCTTTGTTAATACATTGTTGAATAAAAAACAGTAAAGATGTAACAGTAGTATATGCAGGTTGGTTTTCTTTTAGGGAAATTTTTGCACTTTTTTTTTGCATAAAGAAACATGTAAAATCTAATTTAGTGTGAGAGAAGCTTTATATAGTTTATAGTTCAGCTGCTAGATCACGAGCTACAGCTATGGACATAAAAATAAAATTAAAAAAAAAAGCCAAAGAAGCAATAAAGACTCTCCTGGGACAGCGTGGAAAAAACATTTCCAGTAGCTGCTTTCTGGACAAATTTGTCCCCGGTGTGTGTGTGTGTGTGTCCTTCCCCTGAGACAAACTGCAGAAAAAAAAACCCACAATAAAAAAATAACTTAGATAGATAGATGTGCATAAATAAAGCCTTGATAGCCACACCTTTTTGTTGCTGCGTCACATCTGTCGTGTTTAAACGGTTCTTCTGCTGTTTGGTGTTTCTCGTTTTGATGAATCATATTTTTCCACTGCAGCGTTAAACAGCAGTTGGCTGGTTTGACCCGAGATGTGACGCAGTAAAGCTGCAGGCCGAGATGCTCTGCTCTGCATCAAACTGCCCTCGATGCATCTGCAGAAAGATTGCTATACAAAGTAAGTCTGCGGGGACACGGATCCACATTCAGGAGACTTTTATCCAAGATGTCAAACCAAATATCTGAGGAATAATTGTATGTTTTCCGTCTTCGCCGACTCAAATCTCCTCTTTTATTGATGGAATCAGTAAAGAGTGGAAGCGGCTTCCTCTTGCACAATTAAAAATAAATATTTCACACAGATGCGACAGAAATGACCACATGTTGTGATGCACTTCGGCAGCGGTTTATGCTCCCTGTGGCGTCCTGCCACCGTGCTGGAGGAGCAGCATTAGGCCTAATGGTTTGTTATTATGACCTTTTGTGTTTCCATTAGTCTCTTCTCCAGCAGTATTCGGCTCTGCTTACAGTACATGTGATTTAACCGTGTGTACATTTGCACACTGGAGCTGCAGAGGGCCCTGAACCTCTGCTCAGCTTTAATCTGTTTTAGTGTAAACACACGGTTTTGCTCAAGGGCACAGAGTCACCGTCATATTTAAAAGCTTCCATTAAAGCAGCTCCTTAGGTTGTTTACAGCAGAGGGCAGCCTGTGGTGAGTGTGATTAGTCTACCACTCCAATGTCCAGCTAATGACCACTTAATGTTTTCAGCGCTGGACTGTTCAGAGGAAAAGAGTGAGAAGCCCGCTACCACAAAAGGAAACATGCGGCTGTAGTGGGATTTATTCTCCTCAGTCATCCTCATTGATCTGGATTCAGTGAATTCATTTTAAGTAGCTGCCTTATTGGACCTTTATTTTGAAGAGCGGTTAAACAAAACTTACTCTCTTGGGTAATCAGTGGGTCATTAGAGGCCTTTAAATACTTAAATTCAAAATAAAACATTTACTTCATGTCTCCATCATCAGGATTATAAGGTCCTATTTGTCTGTGTCTGCTATTTTTCAGTCTCAACAAGAAGTACTCACATCTAATGCAGTAAATACACTCAATTGCATGTACTTTGGTATTTTAAAAGTATTCTGCTTTAACCTGAACACATTTCAGGGGGACATACTGTACTTTTTACTCTGGCACATTCGCCTGACTGCTGCCGTTACCGTATTAAGTGTTTTTAATTATATTTTAAGCACAATTACATTTTGTTATTTTGCTGAACTGACACGGGCAAAGACAAAATGAAGCAGCTAACTGTGAGTTTTTCTTTATGAAATTAGAAATCTGCCACAGTCAGAGAAGTTAAAAATGACCTGAAGTGTTTTCATGCATAATCAGATTATTAGTCTGCACACTGATTAATGACATGGTCGATGAATAAATGAATTTAAAGACTAATATTAATTTTACAATCAAAATCTTCCCCTTAAGGAAAGTAACTTATTACATCCTTCTGTAACAAAGTACAATTGTAAGGTAGAAATACTTCTCTTGAGTATTTCACGTTTACAGCTTTTCTTCTTTTACTACATCTCCCTGACAGCAGTAACTTGATAAACCAATCATGAAATAACGAACAATATAAAACGCAGCTAAAATGCTGCACAGAACTGATACTTTTATTTTTCTGATAATACTTAACTGCTTTTGATTAAGTACGGTTTGCAGTCACTTTGTGACAGTAGAAATAAGAGAAGAACTTAGTGTCCATCAGTTTATAGCTGCAGCCAGTAACAAACACTCACCCTGACATATATTAACACATCATAATTTATTTGTTGGTTATATTTTTTTCTCAGTCTAAATTTATAGAATAATTTTAGGGTGAATACAACGTCAGCTTACATGTAGTTCAGTAAAGCGCCTCATGGCTTTAAGTTGCTACTTAATGTGAGTTTAACATCACAATTATTAGTTTGCTCATGGATTAGATGTTTGGTCTATAAAACGCCGGAAAACAATAAGAAAGGATGAGGGTGACGTCTTTAAATGTTCGTTTTCACAGGGCGGCAGCAAATAGAAATATCCTCAATGTTCATTTTATAAATAGCAGAAAATCCGCCGCTAATAGCTGAAGCCTTTCTTTGTTTACAAACGTCAAGATGAAATGATTTTAAATCTATTTTTAGACGAAAAACCCACATTTGTAGAAGAAGAAGAAAAAGAGGGAACATTTAGTCACTGGGGGGAGCTGCTTGAACATTCAAGGCCTTCATGTGCTCATTAATATTTAACTTGATATCTGTGGGAATAATCAGTTTTCTGTTAATTAACCTGAATGAATGAGCTTTAAGCTAGAGCTGGACGTGATGTGACGTGATGTGACGTGATGTGATGTGACGCAGTATTTAAGCCTCAAAATCATTATGTTTGTTGGTGTTTTAATGGTGGTGCATTAAGACAACACAGAGAATGGGAAGTTTATATGAGTTATGGTAATTTTTGTGACTCATTAGAATATTTGTGATATATACAAAACAGCTTATTCAGAATATGAAATAGAAAGTATTGAATTAAAGTTGTATTTTAGCTGAATGCTATAAAATGGCATCATATAGTAGAATGCATTCTTGTTTTACTTTCATTTATTCTGTTCTCTTTCTCTTCAGATTAATAATATATATATATATATATATATATTAATGCATGATTTATAATGACTCGACAATAAAATACATAACAAATGATTATTTTCTGTATAATGAGCACTTGAGCTCTGCAGCTCTTATCAAATAATCTAAATACTTTTGTCCAGAACAATACCGGAGCATTTTATTCCCGAGAACATGCCGCCAGAGATGCTTCATTAAAAATAATCCGCCCGCTCATAAAAGCAGGTCAGGCGTTGACCTTTGACCTCCTACGTGCAACTCAAAAAACCATCGGACAGAGTTCAGCGTCTGGAACATATTGGATGTGTTCGGGGTCACATAAACGGGACGGCCTTGTTTTGAATTGCCTTTAGACATCTCCCTCGGTTCTTTTTCTCTCTCTTCTCTCTGTGGAAATGATGGCAGCGTGCCATACAGAAGGCAGTGTACAATGGCCCAGGTCCCATTAAATCTGCGAAAGTTCCTTCCTGAGGCAAACATTGCCAGAAATAGTAATCTTGGCTTGAGCCGGAGCCGTACGAGAGGGGAGCAATAACTCTCGGTGTAATAATGGAAATCATTTAATTCTGGTCCGGCAGCATGTGATCCAGAGGAGCTACAGTCCGAGGTGCTCATTCAGTTTTTCCTCCGCCTGATAAGACTTCCTGAAAAACACGCAGCGAGCAATCAGGCGACAACAATGGGCTCCGTCCGATGCTTTAAACTTCAGGCAGTCAACAGTGCACAACTGCACGGCTTTGTTTTCGTCCGCGGCGAGCATGTGACTCATAAATGACATTTTGTTTTCATGTTGTTTGTTTAAGCTCTGATTAGCTTCAGTGCAGAGTGCATGGACGCAGAGCAGAGCAGAGCAGCTGTCTCCTGTGAGAGGGTCAGGCGATAAACCACTTAGTTAGTTCACTAAGACATTTTTTCATTTCGATCACTTTTAGTAATTCGTGGAAAATAAGCATCATGTTTTTTTGGACGTTTTTGGAGGACGAAGCAGTTTAAAGATGTTTTAAGTAAAAGTTGAGCCGTGTTAAGATTGCATCAACTTTGTAATCAGGAAAATATCAGTATCACACTATGCAGAAAAACATTTATTATTATTATTATGATTATATAACATTATTAAACTAGTAATGCAAATGCACTAATTTTGGAAAACATTATATGTTCAAATAACTTTACATCAATCAGCCACAACATTATGACCTCTGACAGGAGAATTAAATAACACTGAATACCTTGTGACAATACAATGTTCTCCTGGGAAACTTCTGGACCTGGCATTCATTCATGTGGATGTTACTTAAACATGTAGCACCCACTTAGACCAGACCAGACACCCCCACCCCATAGCTATGACACTCCTTGATGGCAGCAGCCATCCCCAGCAAGATGGAGCCTGACACGGGTGTTGACCTGGCCTCCAAATTCACTAGACCTCAAACTGATCAAGTATCTGTGGGATGAACCACAGAGGGCCCTCCCTTCAACCCATAGGACCCAAAGGCCCCCAATAACAACATCCTGTTGCCAGACACCACAGGACACCCTCAGAAGGCCCATGTCTATTCTCTGACGACCGTTCTGGAGGCACAAGGGAGACCTACACAGTATTAGGTCATAATGTTGTGCCTGATCGGTGCATATATACATTTTATTGGAGGGGTTCACAGGCTAGAGGTCAAGGCCATCCACTGAGTCCCAGCGTATTTAAATGAGATAAGATAAAAACTGCGGTAAAAAAGAATGATAAGAAAAACTTCTACTATACAAATAAGTATTTATTTGTTTGTTTATTGATTAAATGCAATGTTTACCTATGTGGGCCTAGAATAATTATTTATATCCATACTATAGGTGGTTTATTGAATGGGTTCGCTGACTAAGGGTCAACTGCCTCCAAAGGGTCGCAACATAATGACCTGATGGGTTGTGAGCTTTATGTGATAACAAAGCAGCAAATAAAAAGCTTCTGCTAAACTAATTTGTTTTTATTAATTTGTGTGTTATTTAAATGAAAGCTTACTAGAAGTTTCAAGAGCTTTCTTCTAAGAGGTCCCAAGCCAAAAATGTTTGAAAGATGTGTTCACAGACTCAGGGTCAAGGCCGTCCAGAGGGTCGTAACATGATGACCTGATGGGTTGTGAGATTATAAATGAGATAAGGAATATATATAAATTTACCATGCGGATATAGATTTATTTGTTGGTTTATTTAATATAATACATTGTAGGTAATTATTGGAGGGTTTAGCAGACTAGGGGTCAAGGCCCTGCCCTGAGGGTCGCAACTTATTTACCTTACGGGTTTTAAGAAAACTAACGGTGCAGAAAGAAGCAGAGGGAAAACTACTTCTGCAACACATGTTTGTATTTGTTTGAGAAATTTGTTTGTGCCTTATTATTTATTATTTAAATTAAAGGAGAGCTTTTCTGTATAGAGAAAAGGCTTTAAAGGAATCAAAATCTTTATGAACTGTGTTTTTTTTTTAAATATAAATTCTAAATCTAAAAAGCAATTGAGGACTCTGAAGAATAATGCGATATAAATGTTGCATAAAACTAAAATATCACAGTGATGAAGTACAGGACTTGGATTGTGACTGTGCTTACTGAAACCGTGAGGGGACACTAACAGTGGAAAAACACAGTCATGAACTCCTTTGCCTATAAAGTGCCTAACACAATATGTCAAGGGAAATACTCTTCCTCCGAGAAAAAAAAAAAAAAAAGCGAATCAGGTTTTATTTAGACTGACAGTAACTCGGACTCCTCTATTGTTTGAGGCAGACTCATGATCTGGAGCGCTGCTTTAACCAGAGAGTCGCTGGCACTGGCAGTAATCCCACCTGCCATCATTTATACAGCTCCACGGAGGACCGGCTCAGAAAGGGGAAATAAAGGTGAATAATAGTATCCAGCCGAGCTGTGGAGGAATAAAATATATGTATTTCAGTTTTTACAGGTGAGTTGGGGATCAAATGTGACATTTAAAAAAATACGTATATCCATTTTTCAGCCCTGCTGTAATAATATGAAGGCTGGCGTTTATTTTTTTGGAAGTTTGCTGCCCACGCTTTCTTTTTCAACACGTGCCCACGTTAAAAACTAAAATTCTGCGCAAAAACTGCACCTGATTCCGCTCTGATTGACACAGATTACAGATCTGCCTTTTCATCTGGTTTAATGAAAATTATAGTGCAGCTGATATTTAACTAAACTAACAATAATCCTGCCGTTTCCTCTCTCTCTCCCTGCTCGTCACGCTTTTTTTTTTTCATGACAGACGCCGTGCGTAAAAGTCCGATCGGAGGCCTGCGTGTTTTTTTCCTAAACGCTTCCCACTGAAAAGCTCATCAGCACCTGAAATAACTCGAGGCGTGCTGCGTCTGCTACATCCTCTTCCCTGGATTGTTTTGACTGCGTGATGGAGGGCAAACGTTAAATGTCATTTCTAATTTTAACCCGGAAAAGTGTCACTCGAAAACATCATGATAGCGGGGAGTCAGGGTCATCGGCCCTTCCGCCCGCATGAATCAAGACTAAATGAATGCGGGCTTCAGAAGCCATTGTTTCGAACACATGCAAGAGAAACATGCGATCTGCAGAGTCCGAGGGAGGAGGAGGGAGGGAAGGGGGGGATCCAAACAGTATCAGGGCACCACGGTGGGGGAAGAAAGCGAAAGAGAAGGAGTTAATTGACTACTAAATAGATAGATATATATTAAAAGTGCACAAACTCACACATAGGAACAGTAAAACCAAAGAATTAAATGTCTTTTAAGTCTGCAGGAAAACTACTTAAAAGCCCTATTTAAGTCCCCTGATTATAAAATCTTTATTGGCCGCGACCCAACGTGTGAATCTTGAGGGGCCTTGCGGATGAAGTATCGCCTCTGAAGTTAATTGTGTTTTCGTTTTAGAGGGGAATAGATTTCCTCTGTTTATTATGAGCATGGGGACGGATTTGCGTCACCGTGCAACTTGCAGGTTGAGATAAAGTTGCACAAATATTGAAAAAGGGAAGTTCTAGCGGTCATTATAAAGTTTCCCCCCTTTCTGCGCCGGAAGAAATAAGGATTTCTGCTGTATCCTAAAATACTAAAACGGGTTCTATTTTTGGGGGGGCAAATCTAGCGGGGCATATCCGCTCATTTAACACGAATCACGGCCCATCAAAAACAGGATGAGCCGGAGCTAATAGAGACCCTCCTGGGCCCCTGCTTGTAGGATCGCAGTTTATTATCGAGTACGTGGACGTCGATTTAGATTTATTTTAAAACTATATAGTACGTGCTTAAAGCTGACAAATTCGTTTTTATCTTGCAAATATCTGCAGTGTGTGTGTGTGCGTGGATAGTCCGCGTCCATTTCCAGAAACCCGAATTAACCCCAGAGTTCCTGCGTAATGACTATTTTTGTGTGCGGTGATATGGGTGAGAAGGAGGTTCTCTTTAAGTGATCAATCCATCATCTCTGGATTAAAATTGCTCCGAAGTGTCCCTGGTCATGTGCGTGTCAGAGAGGGAGAGAGAGAATCGGTTACACATCATCCTCGTTTGTTAAGGGCGTGATGCGAGCGAGCGCGAAACGTCCATTGGCTCAAAGGGCGACCAATCAGTGTCAGCGGAGGAACTTCGGAGTGGAACTGCGGGGTTAGGATTTCAGAGTTGGGAGAGCGATTTTGGCACTTACACAAAGAGGACGGTCATCTGTCCTCCTAAAACGCTACCCGTGCTTCTTCTTCTTCTTCTTTTTTTTTTTTTACATGCCTCTCCTTTTAAACTCTCTCTTCTGAGTAACAATACGACGAGGCTCCGGGATGTACACGGCCGGGATCAACCCGTTTTACGCATCAAATTTCAGCCTCTGGTCCGCGTACTGCGCAGGGGGCTTCGCTGTGGATACAATGAAGAAACCGTCGTTTTGCATCGCAGATATTTTGCAGGCTGGAGATGCGGAGAACATCCCGGGATCTTCAGCGCTCATGGTGCACATGGGACACCACCACCGCGCTCAGCCGGGCCACTCCGGCAGCTCTCCTCTGCGCCCTTCTCCTGTCGCGCCGGAGCCGTCGGTGTACGGTGCCAGGATGAGTCCGGCGTCCCCGTACCACAGACACGGACTACAGCTAACCTCAGTCTCCAGAACGGCGTATAACTCCCAACAAGCCCCCCCGCCTTCAAGCAAAGACCTCAAATTTGGAATTGATCGGATACTGTCAACAGACTTTGATCCAAAATGCAAAGAAAAGTCGTCGCTAAGAGGTGAGCAGAGAGATTTAACTGCATTAAAATATCTACAAGAAGTGGTGTTTACAGAGTAGATTCCTGACATGTCAGCCGCAAGGAAATCAGTAGACAAGCATGTGTTAAATGCCCTGAGAGAATATTTTCATGATCTCCTCAAGTGCCTTAAAAAGACACAAAGTTTAGAAACTGAAACCAGCAAACCAGAAGCAACCAATAACTTTGCACATGTGCAGTCAGTTCCACTTTATAACACTGCTTGACTTGTTCACAGAGTAGTTAGAGCGCAAATAGTCTCCTATTAAGGAGCCATGTGGGGAATTCATCTCCTCTATTGCCCCCCTAACAAGAGGTCAGAGGTCAGGATCAGCTACAAACAGCAGCAACACAGCTGGGAGTGCATTCAAAAGTAGCTAAAGCGCAGAATTCAAAGCTTCCATCTTTGCCCCTCAAAGAGTGCGTTGTAGTCTTCAAGCAGGCTGCATGTGTGTCACTGCGCTAACTCACTTTGCTGACTGAAGCCCCTCATCTCTCGCTCTGTGACAGATCTCACGTCCATCGTTAGCTCGAACCGTCAGTCAGGCATCCACATCCCCGTTCAGCCTCCGGCCAGCCAGTACTTCTCCTCCATAGACCCCGGGATGAGCGACGCGTCCTCCATGATGAGTTCACTAGGCAGCAGCAGCAGCAGACACTCAGGCCAGCATCAGTTTCAGGACACCTTCCCAGGTAGACATCACATGTAGGACCGTAGCAGACGGGAGGATGGCCTGTCTGACCTCTGTGTCTTTAGACATGAGACTGATTACGGGACCGTCCTCGCTTTAACCTCCTGTCCCCCCCCTCTTTCATGTCTTCTAGGTCCATACGCCGTGCTCACGAAAGACACAATGCCTCAGACGTACAAGAGGAAAAGGTCGTGGTCGAGGGCTGTGTTCTCGAACCTGCAGAGGAAAGGACTCGAGAAGAGATTTGAAATACAGAAGTATGTCACCAAGCCAGACAGAAAACAGCTGGCTGCGATGCTGGGACTGACAGACGCTCAGGTAAGAGGACGCAGATGGATTTAGGCTCGCTTCATTTTATTCTTTTTTTTGTCACAGGAGCAAATAAATTCCTGCAGAATAGATTCTCTTTAATTTCTATTAAATGTAGATCTTAAACTAGGCTGAGATTATTACTTGGTGGTCATTTAAAACCTCTCTATGTTTTAGGATTTGTTAATTCATATATATGAGGCCTTCATATCATTTTTAAAGGTGAACGTTAGTGGAAACTCTTATTTCTGTACTTGTTTTATCTGAGTATGTAGAAAGAGTTGTTGTTGCCAAGAGTCATAGCCAGGATTTTATAAATATTGCATATGTGAGCACATTAAATAGTCGTTTTTAATTTTATCAATTTAATAATTGCATAAAATTTTATTTTCTGTTGGTATTTAATTTTGTAGCTCTAAATGCAGCCATCTCCATCCTGTGGTAACTGGAAACTGACTTTTAAATCCTCACCGTGTTCCTTTTACTGGTCAAGACACTCTGTGACACTCAGACACATTCAGTGTCCTCAGCCACCGAAGACATGAAATAAATTTGTGCTGCTGTGCATGTTTATAGTCTTGAAAAGCATCGAGTGAATAAAATAAAAAACAGCAACCAGCATGTTTGTCCCTCACTCAGATTGTTAAAATAATCACAAACAGCAGACTTAAGAGGCCGCGATCAAGGCCTGCAACTGACATGCGGCATCATAACCGCACACGGGGCGTCCTGATTGGCTGCGAGGCGTCTCGCTGTGTGCCAGATTTCACCACATCTAGAGCAACACTTGTTTTTGTTTACATTTCACCATGCTTCTGTCAGCCTGCAAACGTCTGAGCCACTTATAGTCTCGCCAAGGAGCGCGCTAGCACTGGTTCAGGATTATTTCTGACCTTTGTTGCATTTGAATATATTATTTTTTCAGGCTACCGACACATTTGTTGTCGTGCTCAGAGGATCTTTTAGGAGCACGTTTGCACATTGTTATGTCTTCCTTGCAAAAACAATTATTTCCTGGTAGGATATAGTTTATGTCTGTGCAAAGTGCAATGGGTGCAAACTATTTTTTTATCATTTAATGAAGGGATATAAATTTTAAAAAGCACAACTTTATGATTGTGCATCTTATTGCAAAACATTTTTTGGAATATTTGAGGAAATTAAATCCAGGCATTGTGCTAAAATGCTGCAGCTGTGGCTGGATTGTCGTTTGTATAAATGTTGGAGAGGCAGAGTAGTCTAACGCTGGTTTGGTTGGATGTGTGTGCGCAGGTGAAAGTGTGGTTCCAGAACAGACGCATGAAGTGGAGACACTCCAAGGAGGCCCAGGCTCAGAAGGACAAGGAGAAGGAGGAGAAGCCGGAGAAAGGTCTGTCCGAGGCCGGGAGCAGGGAGCCCAAAGAGCCGCTGGAGTCTGAGTGTGAGAGCGAGGGAAGGAGCGAGTGCGAATCCGACGAGGCCGACGAGGAAAGCGCTGACGGACATTTGGACGTTTCCGAGCACAATAAAACCAGCGTGATCATGAGCGGGAGCGCGCCGGCCGGCGGCGCGGACGCTGCGACGGCCGCGGTCACGGACACAGCGGCCTCCCAGGTGTTAATATGAAGGCTAATGAGTCCACGCTGGTCCACGAACAATGAGATGTTTTTATTATTTTTCACAGAAGAACGACAGTGACCGGACATGCCAGGAGACTGTAGCAATAAAACCAGGTCGGTTTAATACCTGGGGAGAAATGGAGCGAAGAGACTTTTTTATTATTATTATTATTATTCGCTCATTAGATCAGATGCTCCAGAATAAATTGTACATTTTATTAGATTTTGTCCCCATTTTTTTTGTCCTGTCCAATAATAATAATAATAACAAATCATATTTAAATAATTAAAAAATCCATCCTTCCGGCCTCTTTTAGTGTCTCCTTACTGTCGTTTACCGAGAGCTTCTGTGTGCATCATGTGTTTTCCTCATCCGAAGGAAAACCTGCGGTTGTGAAATTTTATTTTGTAGGTTATGAACCACTCGTTAATGGAATCTCAGAACATCACGGCAGTGTTCATGTATTGTTTTTATTTTGTATGTAGTTGTGCTATTTTTGTTAATAATAATTTGCACTGAAAATATTGTAAATAAAAAAAATCTTACTCTGAATCGTATTATTGTATTTTCATTTTCATTATCATCATTATTATTATTATAATTATTTAAATGTACATACGCTGCGTGCACGCCCTGATTTTACCGTAAACTGATAGCCTATTTGTTGCAAAATCGACTTTTTTTTCATTTGCATTTGCATTAAAAAATATATAGAAAATAAAAACAACAGCTGCAATTAAACGACGTGAATGCAAGGAAATAAACTAAATTTAAAAAATAAATAAATAAAAACGTAAAAACAGCTGCTGTCCGAAATCCGTGGTTTAGTCCACGACGATTAAATGAAATAATTACTAAATACATGTTAATAAGTACACTGCATAAGAGCCCTTTTTAAATATAATATTAAGTTAATATTATTTTATTTGAACTTTTTTTTCAAACCACAATGGCTCGTAAACAACCCATTTTTTAAGCTTCCATCGTCGTGTCATTCCTCTATGACAAATGTCTTCATTCTCTTGCACATAAGCACATTAATAACTCTATAAGTTTCTCATGTGCACGCCGTGGCTCTGGCAGGAGGAGTAGAAGAAGAGGCTAATTTATAGTTTGTATACATTCACTGGCTCCAGATAGCAGCGACGACCCGGATGAGCATATTTTACGCATCCAGACACGCATCCAGTCAACGTGTCCTTCTCGGTAGCGCTGCCTGCAGTCACTCACCGGGGGTTTAATGTCCCACATCACACGAGAAAATTATGCCACTGCAATAAGAGGACTCTGTGGTGTTGAAATGGGATTTCCCAATCAGCCTTATTGTGATGTTTAATGGTGACTGCTCAGAATTTATAAGATAGAAAAATGGCAGCAGTGGATCTGTGCAGCACAATTAAAACCAGTTTCAGGATGTTTAAGGATGACTCCTTCCATTTTTACATGTCCATTAAGTCTGTCAGAGTAATCACGTTTTATAAGACACACATGAATCTAATGCATCTCCTTGCTTTTTCCATAATGACTGTGTAAATGTCCTTACAAAGCTCAATATTGATTTAGTCATTGCTGCACTCAGGGTCACTCTGCTCTATTTAAAGTATTTTTGTGCAAAAAGTGATGACTTATCCAGAAAATTCCTCCTGATTAAGTATTTTTTTTTTCTTGTTGTCGTTTCAAATTCAGTCGCTGCACAGCGATTGTGTAACATGACAGGCTGAGTCACATTCTTGTTTGCCACTATAAATTTAAGAGGCTTTTTTATTTTTTTATTGCATTAATCTGTAACAGCGTTCCTCGCCTGTTAAGAGGTTTGTTGATGGAAAATAGGCCTTAATGGTAAAACAAGCTTGGTGCATGGTTTACATAAAATAAATAACAGCTTTGTGAAGTATCCCGTAAGTGGAAGATGTGTGAGGACTTAGGATTGGAGGTCAATGTTCTGCATCTAAATTTTTACTACAAAAGTACTGGCCACCAAGTGTCCATGAAGTACTCTTTCCGGATCTTAGAAATACTAACACAAAACATTCCCCAGATTTAGATAGTTTTTTCTTGTTATACTTTTTCTACATTGTCTACATTTTATTCCACAACCTGGAGATCAATATAATTCAGCTTCAAGGTTTTCTCCACATGACATGAAATAAATCCCAGGGACTCTTTTACATGTTGGCCCAATAAAGATCTATTCAAATAATAAAAATACTAAATTTACTAATTCTATAATATAATACCGAGGATAAACTCTCAGGTAGTTACTGCTCTGTCTCTCTGTGTTGGCACATACATTCACTCAAGCACGTGCAATTCTGATGCTACTGTACTTTCAGTTTTTCCATTTTCTGCTACTCCATGCTAAAGCTCTACTACATAAATGCTGCATTTTAATTCACAAGATTTATTCATAGCTTTTATTCCTGGATAACCTGCAGATTCACTTTTTCATTTTATATATTATATATTTTTCAGCACAGGAATGACACCGTTAGTTGTAATCCAGCAATATTATTAGCATTAGAGGTATATTTTGATGCCAATACTTGTGTACCTTCACAAAAGAAAGGGTATTTCTATACGGTGTAGTACTTCTTCCACAGCTGGCGTCACTTTCACTCAAGATTAGTGGAATAAAATAACGTTTCAGAGCGTCACAGAGTGAAGAGAAGAAGCTCAATCATGATCCAGTGGGACCAATTTATATGGTGCCTGGTGTTTGTAGGTGGTAAATAGCTTTGAAATGAATGTGCAAGAGTAAAAAGTTAAATATTTGCATTTGAAATGTAAGTAAAAAGTAGGTTGAGCTGTAAATACTCAAGTGCTGTGTCTCGTGCGGCAACTTTAGTAAACGTTGCATTGCAAACTGAATTGGAAGGTGGAAAAACTTGATCTAAAGTGATGTAAAATAATCCCCGGCCCTTCTTCGGACTGCATCACATCCCAGCCGGGGAACTTGAAGCGATTGTTTTTTTTTTCGTTGTCATGTTAGCAGCAACATCATAATGACTGACCCAAAAACCAGGACCACCGCAAACTCCGTCTACTATGGGGTCCACTTTCCTCTCCTCCGGAAAGAGGACTGACCCCAGGAGAGCTGCCGTTTTTCCGTTTTAGCTTAGCATCTTGAATTTCACTCTTCACCCCCCGCTCCTCCTTCTTCTTCTGCCTGGCTATACAGTATACCTGTTGCCTTTTGTTTCCATAAAGCAGATAGTTTAACTCTAAATTCGATAGGACACATAACGAAGTGGATGCAACACGTCTTAATCTTCGCTCTTAATTCACGCTGGATGAGAAGTTGTCAGAGTTATGATACCCAGTTTCCATGGAAGGCTGTAAAAGCTCTGGGCACTTTATCAACCTAATATTAACTGTTAAACGCGCATGTATTAAATGTCTGGGTGGGTTGAGTCCAGAAATTATGCCCGAAAAGCTATAAATTACATTTGTATTTGCAAATGTACAATAACAATAACAATCCAAACGCTTAACATAATACTGAGAGGCCTTGATTTGTGAACTGTCCTAAGAACTTTTATGAGCAGGATAGGAGAAAGTCCATCTGGCCGGTATTTAATGTCAGCCTTTCCGCCTCCATTAAAAGCCTGTCCTATACGTCCCTCTTGGCAACCCCAGGACAGGGCAACCCATAAAACAAACCGGCCTCGCAGATTTCGTCAATATTTAACGCTTTGAAAAAGTAACTGTGTAAAACAAATTACCTCTGTGAGAGCAGAGGAGGAGGTGGTGCTGGTGGTGGGAGAGAGAGGGGGGGTTCTGTCTGCAGGCGCTGAGGAATTAACGCGACTAAAAGCGGTGATGTCTCAAGTGCTTTGAGGCATTATCTGTGAAGTTGCTTGATAGGCTGATGGAGATTTCTCCCCCGTTGCCGTAATGCATCAGAGGAGGCCTTAGAGCCCCTTAGGCCGGCCGGGGCTAACAAGAAAAAGCTGCAACCGTAACTCAAAAAGCGGTGTGCAAAAAAGATGCAGGTTTAGTTTAGTAATTCTGCTTCTTCCTCATTTCGGGTGATGACTTTGATAGCGGTTTAATTGTCACGGTGATGAGGACGATAACTATGACGATAGGAACATCTCAGGAAAACACAATTTATTTTTATAACGAAGTGCTCTGAAGAAAGAGCACGCAGGTATTAGCAAAATAAGCTTTAAGCATCAAAACTATTGTGCACCACAATGACTCCTCATCATATAATTTATTGCATAAACGTGGATGAAGCACTATAGCAGCAGACTTTTATGTGGTTTATCTACTCGTGTGAAACATTTAACAGTGCATTATATTTTAAAAATATCCGTAGTGCCTTTAAAAACGCTTTGCTCCAAAATGCGCTTGGGTAGAATTAAAAGTTGTATCGTAAAAGTATAGCTGCCTGAAAATTGTTCTCGGTACGTGCATTCAATGACTCTGCGAAATCTATTTTGAGTTTTAAAAGTAAGCCTCCAAAAAGTTTCAAAAAAAGGCAACTGGACTTGTAGATTTTTGGAGCACACGTTCCCCCACTCATCCGAGTAGCTTCTTGATGAGTCGGATGACGAATCTACAAGTCCAGTTGCCTTTTTTTGAAACTTTTTGGATTACCATGACCTGGATGACTGAGAACCTTCCGACTTTTAAAAATAAGAAATAAGAGCTGACAGTATGTACTAAGAATGACCCCTATCAGGTCATATGTTTATCATTAATTCATTATATATGTATTATGATTTATTAGCATGTAAGTAGCATTTCAGTGCTAACTCAGTGTTAGTGGTGGTTTTTATATTACTGCTGTGTCATTTGCCCAAAAGTTGTAATCTACTCCAGACGTTATTAATTGTTCATTATGGTACAAAAATACGCCAATAAACAATTGTGACAATTGTTTTAAGGTAAGATTAGGGTTTGTCGTGTCTAATACAGCTTCATAATAAACATATTGGGTCAATAATCCAACACATAAGCCACTGATACTGATAAGTTAATTCAACACAGTACTGAATTGGTACTATATGGATCCACACTGGGTATATTTTACACTACATACCATTAGTTTTACTTCTATTGGTGCTAAACTGACTCAAATGTTATTTTAAGTGTGTAGCTCATTTACTGTTGGGTAGGTTTCTGTGTAATGCATTTGCGTAGGGTCACGAGAACAGGCCTTAAGAGGAACTTCCTCTTATGGCATACATAAACCCATGAGTGGACATTTTCGGTAAGGTTGGGTATGGATTGAAAGAATGGTGGACGGAAGCATCCGAGATCCCTAGAGATGAGCTGATGGGCCAGTAGGAAATCTGGCCTCCCCTTGGAGGTTAACCGGGCATGGCGAACTGGGAGGAGACCCTGGAGAACGCCCAGAGGGATTACATATCTTGACTGGCCTGGAAATGCCTTGGGATTCTTTAGTTAGCTAGAATGTGTTGCTAGGGAGAGTGACGTCTGAAATACCGATGCTTGGCCTGTTGCTAACATGACCCAACTTCAGATAAGCGGATGAAAATGGTTGGATTTCACACTGGTAGTTTGGCGAGCTACGGCAACGGTGGGTTGAAGCTGCCTAGGAGCGTTCTCATCACTTACGGCTGATGTTACCAGAAATATTCAAGTACAATACGTCCACTTAAGCCCAACATTTCCGCGAATGTTCTTTGCTGCGTTCCTCTGCTGTTTCCATCTTTTCACACCTTAGCTTTATCTACCAAAAGCATTTTAATCTCTTGCATATAAACTAATGTTTTATGGCCTCCACTGAACTCAGAGGTGTTAACGTTTGGCCAACATGTGTCCAAAAAATGTGTTCACCATCAATGGAGCATTTTATTCAGTTATTGTAATGACAGGAGGCGAGTGTTGATGCTCTGTTTCATTCAGAGGTATGTTTGTTCCATCAAACACTGATTTATGAGATGGGCTGGACGCTCCTTACCTAAATGAGCTCTGAATCATCGGTTTGAGAGATGACTTCCCCCTGAGACTAGCAAAATATTATTACATGGTACGAAGCTTCAATTTGATACCGGTCCAAAATGTTTCCATCCGCCCAAGTCGTTTTAATCCAATTCACTGGAATAACCAGTATCAAGTCTGTTATTTATAGCCTTTTATTCCAAACACATGGGACGTTTCTCCTTGAGTATTAGAGGAGAGTGTGGCTGACGTTGCTATGGAGAAACAGTCAAATGCACATTAGCTGAATCCAGCGCCAAGAGTTTATGTCTCATGTACTGCATGTCAAACTGAAATCGCCAGAACTAATCAACTGAGCTAAATGATCTTGTTTTAAGAGTCTCTTCCTCACACATCGTATTCACCTCCAGTAAATATACCATCAGCGTGTAAACCGAGTGTTTTTCTGAATACTTGGCGCTGAGGTCTTCTCTGCAGCTGCACACGAACCGAACATGTTCGCCAGCGCGCTCACACAGAAGCTGTCGCCACATTTCCAAAAAGCCACATTATTGAGTGCTTTTTTAACATGGTCGCAGTTTCCAAGCATCTCGGCTTTGCTTTCAAAACCAGGCTCTTGCCAGCAGTTGGGAGTGGAAGAAAAAAAAAGAAGAAGAAGAAAAAAAAAGGAGAGACATCTCAAGTTAAATTTAAAGATGTGTTTCTCTTGGAAGCCAGGCTGCGCTGCCATAAACCAAGGGAGACATTTTCATGCTCCACATTTTTCATGGTTTCTCTCTGAGTTTCCTCCCTTCCTTTCTCACTCCACCTTGGCTCCAGTGTTACCTACTGCTGCACTGGCTGCGGACCACAGCCAGCGGGGCACTGTGGGGTGGCCAGTTCCTCCCTCTCGCCCCCCTCCCTCCCCTCCTCTAGCTCCACTAAAACGTTCTCCTGGTTGTCCTTGGATGGCTGGAGAATCCCTCTGAGAATCTGCCACCTGGACAGCAGCTACTTAAGCTCTCTTTCACCACCCTTCTCAAATAATACACTGCCTACACACTCTGAGCTGATGGCCAACAGCAATCAGTTCTAAGCTCGACGTCCTCTGACCTACCGCCCTGTTTTTTAATGTGGCCATGAAGGAACCGTTTTATTGCAGACTGCAGACTGTTGTCTTGAGCCAACCTCGTGCGGTGTACGCTGTAATTTGTGAAGGGTAAAGAGGTTTGGTATTAATTAAGGCTGCGAAATGGCAGCGGCCCGACCGCCTGCCTGTTTCCATAGAGGCTGAATTCACTGAGTGATGTACACACTGGGAGGGGGATTATGGCCGAGCTCTGGCTGCCTGCTGAGATGCAAACACAAAAGAGAGGATGTAAAAAGCACTTTCATTTCACATGACCTGTCGTCAGCAGCAAATTTTCACTCCGCTCGCCGAAACCGGGCTGAACTGCCTGCGGCTTTCGAGCTAAACGTTCGCTGGGTCCAAGCACCAGATAGAGTTGATTTTATGTGTGTGCAAATGAGAGAGTTGCTTGCACATTCGACCTCAGCGCTGGCTTTCGGGAACATGAGATTATTATTTCTGTCGGTGATGAGAATATCACGTTATGAGGTTAGATTTTAGGGTTCATGTTCAAATGTCAGGAAGAGGTGACATTTCAAATGGGGTTAAGTTTAAGCTGCTATAAATAAAAAAGTCGCTTAAATCTAATTCACAAGATTAGTTAACACGAAGATGTGTAAATCTGTAAATTGTGCTGACAACTTTATTATTTTTATCTTTTCCTTTTTGTCTTTTTGTTATCCAGTTGCCAGGAGGTGGCCGGGGTGGATGGTGGGTACGTAGGACTCTGACTCTAGAAACCAGTGATTGCATCCAGACTTTTTAAGGTTTTAAAGGTTACATAAAGATGTTTTTTTTGTTTGTTTTACAGTATGTAGCGCGGACAAACTGTGTTACAGTCTGAAAGAAATGCAGCCAATGATGCAGCTGAAGTCACCTGCATGGCCTCTCAGAAGATAAATGTTAAGTCTGCTGAGTATAGTCTGAGGTTTCCTCATTTCCCCTTTCTGGTGCTTATCGTGGCTCGCAGATGTAGTTTTATAGAGAACAGCTAAAACGAAACACCACTCAGTGAATAACAAGATAAACTGCATGTCCGCTAATGCTAATGTCAAATGACGAACAAGGTTTTCACCTCTTTAATCTATATGTTAAGTCACCAGGGCACGCTGTCTCTTTATCAAATCAGATGCTCCTTGACTTTTTATTTCACCAGAGCCAAGCAACTTTTTCTAAAATGCGAGCACAGAAACTGAAGGGGGGGTCAAGAGTAACTATTTTTGTCATTAAAATATTTTGAAAACCACTTTTAATTTATTTAGTTTGATGTGAGAAGCTACAAGCCTGCAGTATTTGGACCACCCCAGGGACCAAACACAATCAAGTGTGTCCCTTGCCTCATTGCTCACGTCCCTTTTATCTGATATTAGCCCTAATTATCTGACTGTGTTGTTGCATTAGGCCTGGTCACACTCCATTATATCTACATGTGAGAGTGTGTGTTTGGTGTCAGCACTCTGGAGAACACACACTCTGGACTGATGCTGATGGATTATCAAGAAATTCTTCTTCACGACTCGGCTTGTTAAGGGGAGGAGAGGGCAAGAGCGGGAAAATAAATAAAACGTCACTTTGGTTTGTCTTGTTCTTGTTCCAAAATAAACAGAGCTGTGGCAGAGCGAACTGCCGGGGCTTTTCGGGGGGCTGCTGAGTATTATACAGTTACTTTGATCAAAACAATTTGGACAGAGAAAGAGCCACACGCTTGTCACCACAGCAACCAGAGAGGAGACATGCAAGTGAGAGTGAACAGGTGATTTATAGAAATCGCTGCTCAGTTTCACATCCTTTAGTCCCACTTCCTTTTAACTGATTTAGCAGACAGATTCAGATGCGGGTGAGAGATCATAATTACTGTCGTTATTTGCATCTGTGTGGTTACGGTAAAGGCATTTTTAAGACCTTAAGGCACTGACGGAGAATATAATTTATACAGGTTTAATAAGGGTCACATAGTCAAAGCTTTCATGCAAGCCAGCCAGCACACTGTGACTTTCTTGTTCTCTTCTTGCTATGTGTGTGTGTGTGTGTGTGTGTGGGTGTGCGTAATGTTTGCACATATTTAAGTGCATGAACAAGAGTGTGAGTGCGAGCCCTGTAACCCATATGTGCAAGGGGTGAGAGTTCAGTTCCTGCAGGGTTTGTTTAGGAATATATGACACTGCACAGCTGGCCTAATCATCTGTGCATATCTGACTATAAAACTTTACTGAGCGTCGCCAGAGCCAGCTGCCTTTATCAGTGAGAGATGGAGTTATTCCCACTACAGACGGAGGGAGGCCTCGACCCCGAATCTGCAGCTCCTCTCCCAGTGGCCCTCATCAGGAACTGCTCTTCTCACTCTACTGTACATTTACTGTAAATAGCGGTGTTTGCTAATATTCGCACAGATGTAGAAACGCTCACCTCAGTTAATCTGCACGTAAGCAAACAAAACAAAGCTCACAACAAGAGGGAAGTTCTTGTGAGTACATGCATCCTAAATTAGTCTTATCCATTTGTTTAGTTTAGAGTTTTATTAACTAACTTCAGGTAAGTGTGTCGTATGTGTTAGAGAAACTGATTTCAATGGCCAGATGGGCCAAGAAACAAGAAGTTAAATGATAAAAAAACAGACTCATCCAGACTGATTTGAAGGTGAACACATGCGCAAATGTTAAAAATATTACTGAAACTGTCTTTAAAAAAAAAACAAATGTTGAACACATACATTTTGTGGTGCTCTCACTTTCTGTTCTTGCTCCAAACGAACTAGTTGGGAAATACCACTAAACCGTTTATTTATTTATACACAACATGTCTGAATGTGTCTTTTCTTGCCCTGCTGGGCTCTGTGACATTGGCAGGCATACTGCCAAATGTCAAGAGTTACACTGACATTTGCAATGTCACAATAGCTAATATGAAAGCTGGAAACGCTTCAGATTAATCCTCTGCTCTCCATCGTTAACGAGTCTTTACCAATGCTGCCGTTTGGTACTGGGCTGCAAACTGTACAAACATTAATAAAGACGGTGGGGTAAAGTAATTGTGACAAAGTTTAATACACACAGTATACAACTTTAACATGTTTGGTGGAATAATTATATATTGGATCCAATTTTTACAAAGCTTTTATTTTGAAAGGAACCTGTGCAGCATTGTAAAACTTTATCCTTTTTGTTTGGGTGACGCTTCTGATTCTTGACAGTCACAGGACTCAGTAAATAAAGAGGTGTTAAATGTTTTTCACAGTGCAGCACACTCACACATCCCAACGCTGTACTTTGCTCCGTTCTACCCTGACACAAAGTTGACCTCAGGCTCGCAACATCCATCAGGTGATCATTACAAGTTGGAGGTCATGACCTGCGCACTCCAATCACCACACCTCTGCCTCTTCCTGCAGTAAGCCAGCGCTCTATACATACCCTCCACTTCCCCTCGCGCTGAAACAAAAAGTCATTGGCTCCATAATGTTTCCCCTGGCACACGTTCGTGGATTGAGATATAAAGCGATCCTGCATGACGGCAGGAAACAGTCACAGGAAATGGAGATGCACTGCGTCGCTCTGAGTGCCACTTCAGGTTATTTATTTGGACAGATTTTCCTTTTTTTTTTATGGGAATCCCCTTCCCTCCATCCCTTTACTCCTGTATTCCCTGAGTTGATGTCTGGGAGTTGGAAGAACAAGTCTGCAGTGTCGTGTGGCTCGTTGAGGCTACAGGGAGGGATCACTTCCCTTCCCTTGCACCCCAACCACATCACCTCCTCCTCCCCCAAACAAGAACTCATGTGGGGAATCCAATTAGTTAATCTCACTCTTGACACACTTGTCCTTGTTTGCGGCACAGACACGCCATTCCTACACAGATCCTCTCATAACAAGCTGTCAGAGGGGAGAGAGAGAGGCAGGGAAAGTCAGAGCTGCTCTGAGTGAGGCTATTGATTATGAGTCTTAAACAGACAGGGAGACATCTGGCTTCCATTACGGCCTGTGATGGGATGCAGGGCTCCTCGGCAGCCAGCAGCACAGGCCACACGACGTACAGACACATGCTACGCAGCCTGTAATTACTGTCTATGGGACAGTCTGGGGGATGTGGAGTGATGCTATGTCATCTAAACCCAAAACAGGTTTATCGTGGATTTTCCATATTAAAGGAAGCTTAAGGTTTCATTTTTTATACCTGTCCAACTGCTGAATGACTTCATTTGGTTATTACAAAGCATGGCTTTGCAGTGTATATAGTAGGACTGAAACTTATTTTCACCATCAATTAAAGACCAATTTATTAAACTGTATTGTATTGACTTTCTTTACTCCATATTGACACCCAACCTTGGCATTGAAGGCGAATCTAAAGACTAGTTTTGACAAAATATGTCGGATTGTGTCCACCAGTAGGTTTTCAGCACTGTTATTGCAGCTTTTTCTGTTTTTTGTTTGTTCATCTCATCTTTTTTTCAACAACTTTTTGAGACGGTTGCTTGCACCTTGGACCTTTTTAATTGTTGTTTTTTTCTAAGTTCTACCAGAAAGACAGAAAGTTATAAAAGTCCAATAAAAGTAATGGGGAACTACTGTTTTTTTACAACCTGGACCTTTCTGGCAAAAAAATACAATATACCCATATAACTTTGATGTTATTTGGAGTCATTTGTCAGATATACACATCAGTGTACATTATCTGCCACAAACGCCTTCATTTCACCAATATTTTGTTATGACATGCTAGTGCTATTCTCCCATTGAGTTATATGGGTGAGTTTTTTACGTCTTACATACGCGTATATATCATATTTTATGCCAGAAATAAGGTCCAGGTTGTTAAAAAACAGTAGTTCACCTTTAAGTCAGACTATAAGTTTGCTCTAAACCACTCATCCACACTTATCTATGAAATGGGCCCTTCCCAAAGAACCACTGAACCGCTATCCAAGCTAGCTATTATACTCCCATTTAGAGGGTAATGTGTTGCTGATACATTGATTCAAGTAGCTAACTGTTGAAATACAGCGCTTACTGTTTTATATTTTACTCTGCTAACCTATATGCTGAACTATATGTTCACGTATAAGATGAGTTAATGAGTTCTAACTAGTCCCTATCAGTACTCGATAATGACTTTTTATTGGTGACATTGGCTAACCTTTGTTTGCTGTTGTCTATAGTTGGTTTCCCACTAACCACGCTAGCCATTGTGCTAGCAGTCTAATGCTAACATGTTGATAATGCAACTGAAGTAGCTAACAGTTAAAATTTGGGGCTTACTGAAATATATATTACTCTGTTACCTTTAGTCTTTTGAACTACATGTTTACAAGATAAAGAGTTGTAACTACTTCCTATCAGAACCTAACATTGACTTTTTATTGTTGACATCAAGCGTTCGTCAATACACAGAATTAGAAGTTACAATCCCTTGTGCCAAGATCCCAGGCAAAACACATTTAGAGGCCTTGTCCAACTGAGAAACCCTAACGAACCTACAGTTATGAGATATGATGATTAAACCTACAATCTAAATGAATTAAGTAAATGCTGCTGTCTTGTGTGGCCTGCTCAGCAGCTAAACCAACAAAGAAATGTTGTCCCTCATGCCAGTAATATATATCAAGTATCTTCTGGATAAATCATGTTTCATTAAAAATAAAATAATAATAATAAATTTAAAAAAGCTTCTTCTGTCTTAAGTTTTTGAAGGAAAAATGTTGTGAGTCAGTTCTGCAAAATGTGCAATAAATTAGACTAATTTAGATTCTTAGCAGATTTTTGCATATACATTATGCAACTAAAATTAGGAAAACCATTTAAGCATTTTACGTATATACTAACAGAGTAATGGATATGTGTCTTTATCTAGTCTCAACACACTGCTCTTGCAACCAAATGAGGCAAAGAGTGGAGAAACACTTCCCTTTTACTGCTTATTAACCACTATCGAACGTTCAACGAGAGAGTCAGAGTGTATTTACTCTAACCAGCATCACTCATTAAGTTTCTCACGGTCCTGTCGCCATCATCTTGCAACACAGGCCTGTACATCTTTCGCAGACATCTCGAAAACCACTTGGTACAACTGACATTGTCTTCTGTGACCATGAAATGCAAAAAAAGTGAAATGTAATTTGCCACACTGTTCTTTAGGGTATTTCTCCCCCAGGACCAATTACTCAGAACACATGGTCCGGCTGATGTTTTTGCTATAAGCAAACTCTAACTCCCTAAGAGAAGTAATGGCAAAGGCTCTCCCTGCAATATCACTTATCACTGTGGCAAGATGGAGATTATTGTCTTAACTGGTCTAAACATCAACAATGAGTGATTTAAAGCCCCCTCTCCTTAGACATTGCGATTTGTGTATTTAACTTGACCGGAGGTAGAAGAGAGAGAAAAAAAGAAAAAGAATCTTTATTTATTCTTTCAGATGAAGATGCAGACCACGAGCTGCACAGTCGTGTCACTTTATCTCTGCGAAACGAGACGAAAAGCTGTTGTGACTTTAATGTGCTTGTTTGGGGTTGTGGGGGCGTGTTGATGAGGTGGGAGAGGGTCATGTCATGGTAGTGAGTAACACTAACAACACTAAATCACCGTAAACTAATCAAACAGAGAGACATGCATTATGACTGTGTGAGGGCAGAGGATAGGTTTGTGTTTCACAGGACAAATGTTTTGCCGAGTTTGCTTTGGGTCAGATCTGAATCGTGTGTGTTTTTCTGGGGAATTTAACGTCATAACATCCTCAGTGTTAGCATGTATTGTAAGGCTTTTGTTCTGGATAGCGTTAACTTCTACAGGTGCTGCTTTTATGAGTTCTTGACTTTCAGCTCGGCAGGGTTTGACTGCATGGAGCTTGTATCAGACAGCTGGTTTTACTACAACATCTCATCTCTATCAATTCTCCCATAAATAAATGTCTCAAGCATGTAAGCGCACATGCATGCTTGTGTGTGTGTGTGTGTGTGTGCTACCCTTCTCCTGTGCTCTGCGACATGACAGACACTAAAGCTGAACCAGAAAGCAATAATTTACTAATGCACTCCTCGGCCGTGCTCCCTGGGTCTGTCTGCAGCTCCTGATGGATGCCGACGGCTCCAGAGATGGACTGCTGCTGATAGGGAGTGACCAGAGAGCAGCCTGATTAAAAGTAGTGGGGCACGGCAGAGGGAGATAACCCCGATCCACTGGTGATGAATCCACCCTGGACAGGCCGCTGTCTCATTAGGGTCTAACCTCAGCCAGGCACTGCATGTCCAAATAAACGCTGAAACAATCCTGCTTTTATCAGCAGGATTACGCTTGTTTTCCTTTCCACAACTTTCCTTGTGTGGGCCCATATAGAGCATCCTCCCACTCTGTCGGCCTCTATAAACTGAAGGTGTGATTCACCAGCCCTGACTGCACTGTGTTTATACAATTCTGGGTCTATCTGCTTGAATTAATGAGGCCGGCAGCACCATTAGACAACTATTTGCCTCACTAATCTGGAGCCAATATGAAATAGTGAGAAAAAGTTGAAATAATCTGCCCTTTTATTTGCGATAACATAAACAGTTGAGTTGTTTTAAAGGATGATAACATTAAATATTGGGTCTGGGGAGGGGGACAGAAAGAGGTAGTTTACATTCTCACTGGAGTAGTCTTGATAACAGGCCAGAGGGAATATGAGCCCCTTTAAATGTGTGCATTAGTGTAATTTATTGGGCTTCCCCTGCTGTTGCTCCAGCTCCTTTTTCCCAAACAAAAGACAGGCCAAGGTTTCAGAATGGATGGGAGTTAAAAATCATTCCCAGTTGATAATCACATAAAACAACGACGTATTTGCCGACTAATAAGCGCAAAACGTTCCATCGGCCTCCTCCCTTCGATCAGGATTAGGTGACTCCTCCGAGCGGACCGGCGTGATTTACACCCTGCGAGCTGAAAATGCTTTGGTTTTGGAGTGGGTACAGGGAGAGTCGGGGAGGCTGGGGTAAGGCCAGAGATTTCATAATTCCTGGTGTATGTCTGGAAGTCATCCACGCGTTCCGATTTTTAACCAATTTATGTCCGAGCGGAATGACCCTGGGAATTAATGAGGTTCTGGCTGTGAGTTCCAGCACTGCAAGGTCAAGTAAATCATGCTTTAGGGCTCCAGTCCTCCCCACTCTGCTCCCTCATTCTTCCCGACTCCACATCCTGCGATAACGGAAAGACAAGGGGCCTGAGAAATACCACCTCATCGACACTTGTGTCCATCCAGTAGAACATATTTTAGAGTAGGAGCGCCAACCGGCTGTAAAGCCTGCTTTTAGTGGAGACTAGAAGCTGATGAATGGGAGTGGGGCAGGAGCAGTGGGACTAGAGGTCACTTTCTTCATTTCACATTTCACAGCAGATTGTTGATGTTATGCACATTTCTCTCTCCAGAGGCGACTTTTTTTTCTATCCGGGCCTGTGTTTTATTGAAGCATTATAAAGACTTTATACTTGATTTAGCTGCGCCATTTCCCCTTTGAATGAATACGCGGTGGAGCACATTCGCATGAAGGGAAAAGTTGACATCATTAGACATAATACCATGAAACCTAATAGAGTAACACCTCAGTAACGAGCGCCGCAAATCAGCCAGCTCTTTTTTATGCAGAAAAATAATTTGTCTTTTCATTTAATAGCTGTTAAAACGCCATAATTTTTACACATGTGTTTAGTGTTTCATATTTAAGAGGAAAAAGGGTGACAACATTGTCAAACAAGCATGAAACTGGAGCACAGTTCACCACTCATGGAACATTGTGGAGTGAGGCTGCCAAGTCCCGCTCGGCTGTGTTTTCTGTCCTACTGTTACCAACAAGCCAGCGTATATCACCTAAATTAATTCCCCTGTCTTTAAGAAAAGGTTGCAAAACGATGGTTTGTGTTTTTGCCAGAGTTTTTAAAAGCCCACAAGTGGAGATCCAACCAAAAGTTTCCAAGTCTTATGGATTTTATCAATGAGGTTTTTCTTTCGTAACTTCTGCTGCATGTTGTCATATCTTACACGTCTTAGAGATTCTGTTTGCTGACAAGCCGATTAAAACACAAAGCTAACAAGATTTAATAACAATATTAATCACTGCCGCTTCTCTGCATCCAGAAAATTTGTGTTTGCAGTTTCAGTCCACTGCAGCATATTTGTGTAATCCGAACCTCATGAATCCAACCATAAAACAAAATAAACATAAATTTTCTACATACTACTGTATATCAGTGCGGATGGAACTGGATGGTTGCCAGTTCAAAGCTCTGGACTGGCTCAGAAAATCTGGCAGGGAGAGCGAGTGATTAATGCTTCGTCCTGCCTGCGGTGCAACCGTTGGGGTGCCCTTGAGCAAGGTACTTAACCTCCAACCGTCCAGAGCTCAGACTCTAGCAGTACGACATGGGGAACGTGCCCAGCACATTTTCATGCTATCAATTGCAAATTTGGTTTTGTCATTAGATTTAAATCTTTAATGCAGATAATGCATTTCTTTTCCTGGTCTGAAAAGAAACTCAATTTGCTCAAACATAAACAAAGTCAACAGTACTTAAAGACATTTCACCACTCATCCAAGTGGCTTCTGTCTTCTTAGCTTTGTTTTAGATCTACCATGGATACCTGGACAACTGACAATCTGCATGGGCAATAAAGCAAATTAGTCCAGTAACATAAAAACTAAACCAGTCCAAGTTTCTCTTTATTAAAACGTCCCATGACCTGGCATTTGGGTGCCTGACTTGAATGGTACACCAATCAGCCACAATATTATGACCGGAGACAGGAGAAGTAAACAACATTGACTATCTCTGACAATACAATGTTCTGCTGGGAAACTTTAGGATCTGGTATTTGTGTGGATGTTACTTAGACATGTAGCACCCACCTAGACCAGACCAGGCACCCCCACCCCATAGCAATTACACTCCTTGATGGCCATCCCCAGGAGGATGCAGTCTAACACAGACACACAAACAAACAAACAAACAAAACGCTTTGGGAACAACTAAAAAACAAACATGAAGAACAGCACAATGTGTCAACCTGGCCTCCAAATCCACCAGATCCCACAGAGGCTCCTCCCCTCAACCCATAGGACCCAAAGCCCCCCACACCACAGGACACCCTCAGAAGGTCCATGTCCATTCTCTGATGGAGGCACTAGCGAGACCCACACAATATTAGGAAGGTGGCCATAGGGTTATGCCTCATCGATATACTGTATGCTAATATTTTGCAAAAAAAAAATCACAACCATCCACCTGTTACCTTTTAGATAAAGGTATTGTTCTGTAATTTAGTGCTCCAATTTCATAAAAGGTCTAACAACCACACGTGGAGGCCGAGACATTGACACAATGCTCCAAAACGATGGAGACTACATGCCCCATGATGCAACGCTAATGTGACTTTAATTAGACATTTCCTGCGTTCCAAAAGCCCACTATTTTCAAATATTTCTTAAAACATTAAAGCATCTTCACGCAGACTCCAAGAATGTGTTATACAACTGTTTTCTCAGGCCAAACAGGACTCCTCATGTTGAGTAAATGGAACTTCATGTGTAAATTCAGTGCCCATTTAAAATTATTACTCGCAGCACTGATATGGTTTCAGATGGAGCAGGAGAACTCCCTTCTTGACCATTTCACAACCTCAGTTTATCCTCACATTCTTTACCTCGGCTAATACTTTACCTTGTTTATAAGATTATCCTCCCAGTAACTGTTAACTTAATGTATGAATTAGATCAGGGCGACAACTCGGAATAAATCTGGCCTGTCTGCGATTATCGCCATTACATACTTCAGGGTCTGTTAAAACAAACGAAGCGGTGATGTAAGGAGTCAGAGCTGGACCCTCTGAGGAGAAGCAGTCTCCACGCTCTTGGCCGTTGGCTCCAGACAAGCACCTTGATGGCTGTAATTACTGTCATGTTCCAAAAGAGATGAGAGATACCAGAGGCCCAAATAAAACCTAAAACGGTTTTGATATGATGGATTTCTCCGACTTTGTTTAAAAATTCCTCGAGCTGTCTGTCTGGAGTCTCGAGGAGATGATGACTTGAGCACTACACTCTGTCCGTTCAGCCCATTCAATGTACAAAAGCTTTATGGTGTTTAAATCAATAGATTTGAGGTTTGCACGCGGCTACGATTGCTGCCTGTTTGCTCCACCAGTAAGTATGCAGACTGGTTTCAGTAAATGTCTGCTGCATGTGTTTACATTCTACCTAATGCACTCAGATGACACTGAATCTAAACATATTCACACAGAGACGGTGCACTGCTCCGCTTTACTGGCACATTCCAAGTAGGTCCATCTTTATGAGTCCAGCTGCCTTGAAGCTGAAGTTTCTCACCGGTCAGCATTTAAACATAAGCAGTTGCTCGCTAAGTCAACAAAGATTTGACTTATGTTCAGTCCTAAAAGGAGGAATTTTTATTGTTTAAGTATTTAGCTTAGGCGGAGGAAGTATTTAGCTTCAGTTTGTCACAGGTTCTGTGCTTAAAAAGCTATTAAGCAATTTGCTAAATGTATCTCATGGCAAAATGGCACCTGTCACTTTCACTTTCATATTAATAAGGGGGACGTATTAAGTATAAGTACAAATATTTTTCATTCATGCCATTAACTAATTCAGTCAAATATTTTTATTAAGTGTTATGCCATGTCCACATATAAAGCAATTCAATCATTGCCTAGGTAACCCTCTTAAAACTTCAAAACATTAGGAAAGACTCTTAAACCACAAATGTTTCCAAGTGAACCAAGTAGAATCTGGGTTCACCCATTGCTCCAAGACCGCCATCAGCATGGTGAATTTGATGGTAGGAACCAAAGCTGTGGACAGACTTTCCATGCATTCCAACGGGTCATTGCCTCAATCGCGTCACCTCAATTTAGAGATTAGCTCAATTTAGTACCTTGCCACCTCACGTCACCAAATGTTTTTTTTTTGCATGCCATGACTACAACTGATGATGAATTTCATTAGGAATGGTTTGTTTCACCACTTGCACTGCACTGTAAGTGTACGCCTCTTTGTCTAGTCAAGCAGTGTTTAGCATGTTAGTTGCAAAATGACTTCACTTCTCATTATATATTACTCACAGGAAACACATTTCATATTACTAATCATCCAACAGTAACAGTAACTAGTTACATCACATTCATTACTCAACTGAAATTGGAGATACTTATTGACCACCACTCAATGAGTCTTCACAGTGAGGCTTTATGGTTAACAAGAACACTATGTACATGTGAATGAGACAGTGTTGGAGTTACCAGGAGGTAAAAGGTAGCAGCAATGCCAATGAGTACAACAAATAAAACAGTCATATTTTTACTCTTGTAAAAGGAGAACGTGTTATCATCATTCGGACACATTTCCGGGGTCGGCCCTGGCAACAGGTAATCCACAGGTCCCTGTACCTCGCAATGCTTCCTAGTCCTTTGCAAGGAATCCCAATGTGTTCCCAAGCCAGACAAGATATGTAATCCCGAATTCTACGTCTACCCTTAGATTTTCTCATAGCGGTCTGTGACTGGTGAACCTCCAAGGGGAGGCGCTCATGAGGCATTCTCACCAGATGCCGAAGTCACCTTTATGGGCTTGATGCTAAGGAGTCTCCGCTTCAAGCTGCCTCAATACAGACCAAAAGTAAAACATACTCATGACGCACAATTTCCTATGTTACTACAGTGCATACTAAATGTTAAGAGTGTGTAAACAGTGTTGGGCAGTACCTCAGATTAGTACTTGGGTAGAGTCACGGTACTTTCCACAACCATTATTTAATCTCATCTTCATTCTGCTTTCCATGTAAAACTCTTATTTCATTATCCCTCCAATAATCCCTAAAAGCTCTACTTATTATACCTTACAGTTCTGTTCTGATGGACTCCAGTTAAGTAAATGCGTCACAGTGGGAGCTGCCACATCCTTACAGTGAGCATGCCAGAAACTTAAAATGAATGACTCCAGAAATCACTGGAGGTTTCACAGGCTGTTTCTTGCCTCCCTCTGTGCTGTAGGGCTAAACACACCGGGGAGATAAAAATCTAATTTTTGCAAATGGGATTAATGCACATATAATAACAGAAGCGGGGATGAATGGGCTTACTGTGTTAAACAAAAGATGTACCTGATAGTCCCTGTGTGGTTTCTGCTCAACATATTTGGATAAATGGTGGACAGCATGGAGACGCCTGAAATGCAGATCCATTTAACTCTGGAGGAAGATTAGTCATTTGTGGGCCAAGCTGCTGCTTAAAATTGTCAGAATAAAAGTCTCTATTTTGAGACATGAGTGCCCACAATGGGTGAAGCGTTTTGAGGGAATACAGTTTTTACTGGCACTCGACGCGCAGCTTTGCTCATATATCGATAGCTGACCACTCGACTTCGACGTGCGCATCAAATATCTGCCTCAATCTCATTTATTTTTACATTGACAGGCTCATATATTATGTGCTTGGCTTGACTACTGAACTGCAAAAATGGCAGAAATATCCCGTGTAACCTTGAAATTCCTCCAAGCATCATGAATCAGACAGCTCTGAAATTTGTTGGATTTTTTTTTTTCGCAGTCTTTTTTTCTTGCAAAAATAAAATTACCCTCTACAATAAATTTGACTTTAAACCTTAAAGAAAAGTGAGACCTTTGAGTACGCGTTTAACGACCTTCCCAACCTTGCCGTTAAACCTTGTGTGTCTGCGTTATACTGACTTGAGAGTGTAATACTCTATATGCCTCCTCTCCTTAAGTTGAAGGGCAAAGGGTGAACTGCGCTGCCAATTCTCACCACAGTTCCCTCTCTTTAGTAGCTCTGATGCTGCAATAACACAAATTTGCCCAAAGAAAAAAAAAAGACGCTACTCAAAGAAAGGATAAAGGGTACTTTCAACATGTCCAGACCTTTTAAACCTCAACCCAATCATTGCTGTAACATTTCAGGACTACATCAGGTGTGTGTGTTGTATTGTAAGTGACAGGGATAATCTCCGGGATAACTAGATGGATAGGCGGATATGCAGGGAACGACAGACAATGAGCAGAACTCATCATGAATTAGAAAGAAGAGACACATCAGCCCATCCTAAACCACAGGTATGATTTACAGAGCATGGGTTGGTCGCCTGCGTAAAATTAATAATAGGAAATGCAAGGGTAGTCCAGTGACTTGTCCAAGATATACTTTCCCTGGCTCTCTAGACCCCAGGAAAACTTGGGTGGCCTGCAACCGGGCTTCCTCTGGTTTCTGATGTTAATGTCATTGCTTTTGCTGGTATGACAGAAGCTCCACCACAAGTGTGGTTTGGGTCAGACAAAGGGGACATGCTGTGATAGCAGGATACTATGTATTTTTTAAGAAAAGGTAGAAATGCGCTCAGCGTGTATCTGGGTATTTTTGTCCCACGGTGTAGCCGGCTGCCGCAGAGAGGGAAGGAATGAAGAGGAGGATGAAATTTTTCAAATCCGATTGTTTTCAAGTACTTCACTTTTCCAGAAATCAGAAACCACATGGTGTATTATGGTTAGTGGATGTTTTGAATTACTTCAACTACTTAATGGTTCCTCCTTACCCAGCCCACAGAATTGTTTCATAGTGGTTTTAAAACTTTGCTTAAGTCATTGAGTTGGATGTTGAGTAATCTGCTTTCTAAACCTGCCCTTCACATTGAAGCACGTAGGTTGTTCACTTCACTTGAAAAGGTACATAGTTGCTTAAAATTAAGGTTACACGTTTTTAACATTAGACAACACGAAGGGGATACAACATATTAGTGGTCTACGTAAAAGCTGGTGTTAATATTAAAAGTTCTGGGAAAACAGTAAAGAAATGCTTTTTTTTTATTGACACAGTTTTGTTTTTATTGTTTTTAATGTTAAAGTCAAAAGGTGAAAGAATTTCCTCAACCCAAAGAAGGGTGTTTAATTTTCCCTGAAATTAACACGTCAAACTCATGGTGTACATACAATTTACAAGGGTCATAAATAAGTTTAAATTAAGCTCAGACTGTTTTGCTCTGGTTACAAAAAGTGCAGTGTGTCGTCAAGCTCCTGGCTGTCAAAGTAAGTGAGAGCAGCCCCGCTGCTATTGGTCTTTGTGTCGGCTCAAGTTGGCACCATTTTTAGTATCCCGTTTTCATGAAATAACAGAGGATCTAAGGCCCATTACTCTATATATGGAGTATTGTAAAGAGGTAAGTGGAGGCCGGTGGAACATTTTGTAAATCTTGTGTCACCAAAACCGCCGCGAGCAGGATGAATGCGTTTACTTGGCCAACAGGATATCCCCTCAGACGTGCTCAGCGCGTCGGTGATGAGGATAACAGAGGGGGCATTATTTTTGCTCAACAGCTCGGGAAGGTGATAAAGGGCTCCCAGATTCTCCCACAGGGGTCCGGCCATATGCACACATCCATTCAAGTTGACGCAACATTTCACCTACCCTATTACAAGAGCTTAATACAGGGCCATAGCCAACCTGGCTTTAGCTGACTGTATATATCCATATAACAAACATTATAAAAAAAACTTTTTATAACACTTATAAAAATGTCCTGATTATATGGAAAAGATCTAGCTGGAGTGTTCTGAATAATGGGTATTACTGTATGCTAAATGTGTCTGGATTCTCTGTTTGTACTTATGTTCTTGTAGCATTGCTGTCATAAAGGTTCATATTAGAGAATAAAGTGCAAAATATACATATATTAAGTTTTGTTCAAATCCGGATTTTCATAGTGGTATTCCATAAAATACAAAACTGCCATAACTTAACTAAAAGTCAAAAAGCCAGCATCACAATATGCAAGAACAAAGATGCACTTAAAAAGAGGTTTAAGTTAAGTTCAGTTTTTGCTCTTGGTCTATTGTGTTTTCATACATTTAGTAAAAAGTTTAAAAAAAAATGTGTTTGTTTATTTGCTTAGAATAATTAGTAGGTTAACCAAATTTATCTGTAAAAATAAAATAATCTAATTTGAGATGGGAAACAGGTGCGTGCGAGACTCACCATCACCACTCACCGTGCAGAGGATTACTGGTCCGGAGATGAACGTCAACACCACCGGTGAACTTTCAGGAGTATCTGTAGAGTTTCCGAGCAAAGTCAAACCGTTGCTAATACCAATTTAGCAGCTAACCTTTGACGAGAGTAGCTAAGCTAGCTACTAGTGTGCTAACGTTAAGCTAACGCGCGACGTCGTGACGCTGAATACGGCGCTAACACGGAAGTAGGTACCGTTGGTTCAGAGCTAGTATATACAGTCAATGGTTCAGAGTTATATGTGAATTGTATTGTTAAGTTTGTTTTATTTAGTCATACTATGGATTTTTCCATTTGCTTCAGACATTTGAATGCAGTGACATTGGCAAAAGTACAGTCAACGAAACGCCTCTCAAATGACTGGTGAGTAACATTGTAATTTTAATTTTGCATATAATTTTAATGTAATGTGTTATTTTTTGGATAAGTGCAGGGCATTAAGTGTGAAACCATTTAGCCCATGTAGCTGTATCTTTGTTTTTTTTTCTTTTAAAAAAAAAAAACTATCAGCCAACTCCATGTTTAGAGTAGTGAAAACAGACGTCTGAAAGGATTTTAGATAAATGCTATTATTGGCTTTATAGTAAACAAACGGCCGTCCATAAGGCCAATAAGAGCATGAACTGTGCGTCATTGCCTTATGTCTGTGTGGGCTGTGAAAGTCTGAACTTTTTCAAAATGTCTAAGAACCGGTGACAACAGGACAAACTCTATTGTCTCCTGTGCTTGGTGATTAAAATGAATGATTCCTGTTATGACTAGGAGACCCGTTTTACTTCCGCTCTAACCACTAACAAGGGGCGAATACTTTCGTAGTGAGGAGCAGTTCTCAGTCTCGATCAGTGTTGGATGCATGCAGATTTGCAGAACCCAAACTTCCCTGTGTTTTTCATGAATTTCTGGCTCAACGTCAGTTACATGGTATGTCGAATAAGGCACTTACAATAGTCTTCTGTTGGTGTGGGTTTCATTTTTCTTGCAAAGTGCCAGTGGAGCCAAAAAAACCATGTTTGTCACAACACATTTTCTTTATTTGACGTACTGCAGCTGGTCCGCAGTTGGTTAGCAAGCAACTAAATGTAGTTTTTAACATGGAAGTATATATTTTACATTTGGCTTGACCTTTAGTGGCGCGTTTTGGAATAGGTTGTGTGGTTTTGAAATGAAGTTTACGTCTCTTTCTTTCTGTGACTGCAGCAATTGTCTGCATCCACGAGGGTCATACGGGGGGCCCATATTGCATTAGCCAGGATTCATGTTAAGGTCTAAAATATTTGGAGTAACAGTCAGTCAAAGGGCAAACTCAGGTCTCCATTTTGTCTATTCTTTGTGTCTCTTTAAAATCTTTCTTTGCTTCAATAGTGGAAAAAAACACCATGCACAGTTCATCACTCTGAAACTCATCAGTGAACACCTAGACCTATGTATATAATATATACTCTATTTTCAAAAGACCTAACTGTAGAGCCTTCAGCGCTGATTTACTTAAAGTTCAATAATGAGGCCTCTCCATCATTCCCATAACTCACATGACTTGTTGAAGCGAGCTGCTCTTAATTATAGCGAAGGTGGTAGAACATAACGCTTCTTTTATAGCTCTGAAATCATTTCACAGGCTCTGGTAGCGCTGGCATAATTTTAAAAAGCTTCGGTCTGAGGTAGCCCATTAAAAATGCTCATAAACATTAATTTTGCCAGTGGGATGTGAGATTGTGTTACTCTCTTGGCAGAAATGTGTATGAAAAATGCGGTTTAGGATCAGCTAAAATAGTTCCCAAACCTCTTCCTTTGAAACGTGTTTAATCTTGTCTGTGACTGTTTGTCAACTCGGCATGAAAAAATTGGATGCAGCCCAGTTACCATGTGCCTTGTCATGATGGTGATGGCGGTCATGTCAACATGAAACCCTGCAAATCTGAGGGAGGCTACCCGACCAGAGAAATGTGCTGACTGATCAGCGCAGCACATTTCATATATCCAAAAGCCAAGATAAAACAAATAAAAGATCTGTGATGAGGGAGGAAAGTTACAGAAACTTTTCCAGTACAGTGACCCGTTTAAATATGGTTTTCAACCATTACTGTTTTAGGTAACTCTTTAAAAATGGAAATGCATGATGAGAATATCCCTTTGTCCCTCACATTATTCCTGCACCATCAGTTACCTAAAATTTGTTTTGCATACGAGGCATACTTTTCCCTCACTTTGAACAAATACTTTGACTTCAAGTTGGCCAGCCTGCAAAAAGGTTTAAATTAATGAAATAGGTGATGTGTTGTGACCACAGACAATTATTTTAGTCTGATGGATGGTGAACTCGTCTGAGGTTTGGAAGCAGGTTTAGGAATGCACATTATTTTCTTACCTACTTACGATTGGGTCATGTGCTAAAATGTACCAGTGGACATTTGTCAGTCCTTAAGCTGGCAGGTACAGATATGTTTGTGAAAGTGTGCGGTTATCCTAGGTTACAATCACGTGTAGCTTTGTGATTGTTGTTGACTGTGCAGTATCTATTCTGGCCTTCAACTTACCCTCTGACATCTGCAGCCTTAACTAATGTGAGAATATAGGCAATAGGTTGAACAGGGAAAAAGTATTCGTTGAAGGGCACCGCTAAATGAGGAAACTGCTTGGGATGACGTGCTTTTAAATGATGAGCGAGCAAGATGCTTTTAGCTTTTTTGTTGACTAAGACAGGTTCACTGCATGATATTTGACTATTTTGAGTGTTTGCTGTACGTCTCATGTTTGCAGTTGAAGCTTTTTTGGTAATAAAGCAAAAAAATTAGATCAGCAAAATTAGTTAAATATCGGCAAGTCTGACAAAAGGTCAGTATCCAGAGGGCTGAGTAACAATATTTTCTTTAGACTAATGGATAATTCAGCCCTAATTTTGGCAAGGACCAGTACCAATGTATCAAAATGATTTTGACAATGACATGTTTGAACACTGAAATGTGGTGTTTCAGAATTCCATCTTAAAATACCCATCGTAATGTCAATTTCAGGTGCTGTGGGCATGCGGAGAGCTGCTCAGAATGATGTGAGGAGTCAGATATATGAGCAGCTCTGTGGTTAAAGGGGCTTGGCTTCTTGGCACACACTAGGTACACCCTATTGATGCTCAGCCAGCAGCCTGACCCACACCGGGTCAAATTTATGGGTAGATATTTAGCTCGTCTCTGCCACTCCGTAGGGCAGAAAGAATAACATCGGGCCTCTTTGCTTGTTGCGCCTCTTGCCTGCTGATGTTTCTAGTCTGGCTGCACATCACAGACCGGCTGAGCGTAAACTGAAAAATGTCAGAAACACCATGCTGTTCTGCTCTTCAAGGTCATGTGGTCCATGGCACGACATTGGCAACATTACACTTGTCCGTCTGCTCAAACTAGCACTGCTCACAGCAAAATCATAACCTTTTCATATTTATTAATACATCTGTGACATAAAATATCTAGCCTTGCTTTTTCTACTTTATTAATCTTGATCTTTCTTTGTCAGTCTTTTGCTGCCTGTAACGCTGATGATAATAAAACAGGAAACGGTCACAATGTGTCATTATCAGAATGAGGAAGTAAAGATGCTGCGGTATCAATATAGTTTTCTGGAGAAATTATGAGTTACAAGTCACCAGTTAAATGACCTTAAGAGTGATGCTGTTTTAACACTGACCCAGGAAAGCACAAAGTATTAAAGCAAACCTTTTTAAAATGGTGAGACCAGTCATTACAGACCACTCAGTATGGTATAGATTACACTTCCCCCATCCGTCTCTGCTGTAGACATTTATTATTTTTTTTTTTATTTAGTCTGAAATTACATATAGTGTAAAAATGGGGAAGTACCACTTTTATTTTCCTGTTACATGAACCTTGGAACACGCTGCCTTCCAGCTGCTCCAGCAGCTCAACCCCAAAAGTAGTTTCACTTCTCCATGGCTCAAGTTTTTCGTTTAAGTTGCAAAATACCTAGTGAGCTCGTTGGTGCAGTCACTTTCTCCCAAACCACATGCAGCTCTGCCTGCAGAACTCCAAATCACTGACATTACAGATATGGCTTACTTACTAGCAAATAAATACAGCGTGACTGTACTTGTGTTTTCACAGAGTTTTACCACACAATTACGTGTAAAACCTGAAGTGGAAATCCTCAATTACCTGTAATACAGAAAGTGGAAAATCCTTTTTTTCTAAGCACTTGCTGGTAGTTGTTTCCATTTCCTGGAGTGAACGTTTTTTGTGTTGAGCTTTTTATCCATTATTGACATTGCCATGCAAACGATCTAGGTTAATCCTACATTTCCTTAAACTGCCTTACACCCAGCGGTGTTAGTATGCCTCCAGAAACTTTTATGCTATTTGCGCCCGAGTGTCCACTCCCGCACATTTCCACTGTTTGAAATGGAGAAGCTGCATCTGACATGGTAATTTGTTGTCTCAGCAGTATCTGAGATGTCGTTTTGTTTTGTTTTTGCTTTTTTTTTTCACTGAACGCTTAATGAGTAGCCCTTTTACCAGCAATGCCATTACTTTGTGTTGTAGCGTCTGGTACTTCAAACTGTACTTCACAATGTTTTGTAAAAATGAGCACCCATTGAGCTGAAAGTAACCATATATTGCCAGATATTGCTTTTATGCTTTCATAAGTAATTCTAAGTTGGGTTTTCAACATGCTTTTAAATCAGTCAGCATTGAAAGTTAAATTCATCCTTGGTCACTTGACAGCTGTCTCTCAACGATAGATATTGTATTGCACAACACTCTGCGTTAGTGCTTTGGCAACAGTAAGAAAAATGACAGATAGATGATTAAACGAAGTGATTACATGCAGAACTTACACTGCTCTGGCCAGTCCACAGCTTTAAGATGTGTGTGTGTGGTTGTGTGTGTCTGTGTGTGGTTAAAGTGTTTGTGCTGGGAAGGTGGACAAGAACAGAAGGCTTTAGAAACTGTTGGACTTCTACACAATCCAAGCAGCGCATTTGTCAATGTCACAGAAAACATACTAATTTGTAGTACAGCTGTTTCCCTATATGATGTGTTGAAACACTCAATCAGAAAAATTGGGCTGGACCAGTTTGTGTCTCCAGCTCGTAATAATGCCCCATTCACAAGGTAACCAGTCTGGGCCAGGCCTCCTGTGGCAGAGCCGGCCTGTATGAAGTAGCAGTAAAGCTCTGCTGCTCTAATTTGTAAACTAAGCGAGAGAAAGGGGAGTGTGTGTGTGTATGTGTGTGTGTGGCACTGGATATGGTGGCGGCGGTGAAGGTGGTGGGCAGGGAAGGGGTTTCGGGGCATAAAAAAAAAAATACCATATGTTCCTGATTGACGATGACTGAATCAAGTGCAGTAGCAGAAAGAAAGTGTTTTCCAGCCAGTGAGAAATTTGTGTGCACTGAGGCATTTGACAGAGGAACATGGAGATCTCACAGGAGCATAAACAGGCAGGACAAATTGATTAGTGATGACCCATTAGTCCAAAGAGTTTGTGGAGAGGCTTGAACGTTTTCAACCGCTCTATTGCTCTCCGTGCTCTTGAAACAGAATACATAAATCTCACCATACATGACATTGGCTTTTTGTTCCAAAGGAAATCTCTTTGATATAGATGTCATACAAATACAAACGGACTAAACAAAAACTGCTTCTGGGATACCACTGAGCATGCAACATGTGATCTTGTCTCTGATGTCCAAGCCACAGAAAGATATGCAAGAGAGACTTTAGACAAAAGAACTAAACCTTGAAGTTCCCCAAAATGCTGGCCTGTGACATGATGGCCTCTAGTGGTACACAGGCGATTGACACAGACAGCTCAATCATTTCCTTATAGGCATGTGCTGCCAGGTCCAGCTGGCTTAAACATTAACACCAGGCTCTGACTGACAGAGGCCCTGGCCTTGGGCTGGGCTCCCGGGGCCTCCACAGTACATTCAGCTCTCCTTTTAGCCTGTTGATTTACTGTCCCCGGTGGCCGCTCGTTGATCCATTTCCCCTCTCAGTTTGCTCACAGGGCACCCCGAAAACCGTCCTCCAGCAATATATTTGCTTTATGATTTCCTGAGGAGCCGATGAAGAAAAACAAGCCCCCGCTCACTGCACCTGTTCCAGTTAATGTGTAGCGGGCTGGTCGGCCTCCTCTGGTCTCGGCGACTGGGGAAAAGCAAAGGGCCGCGGTGTCACAAGCTCCATGTGGATCTTCCATTTCCCCCAACCGGCCCAGTCGGGACCATACAGCGCGGGGACCGGAGGGGTTAGATGGCGTATTATATGTGTGTCAGTTTAACACACGCAGGTCAATTGGGGCCCACATAGAGTCTTGCTGCGTGTGCATTATTAACATGTGTGTGGGTGTTTATGTAGCTCAGCGCCCAACATGGAGCTGACATTAATAAGGGAACGTGATGGGGAAACTTGCTTACATCATTTTGGACGACATGCAGATGTGACGGAATGGAAGGTCTTAGCCATCTTCCATTAGCGATGACGTGGACAGCTTGGTATTTTTTATTATTATTATTTATTTATTCATTTAAACAGAAAAAAATAACAATAAAATTACCAGATGTATTTGCAGGAAAGCGAGTTTTAAAGTAAAACTGCTTTGAGATCCAGGTTAGAACGACAAGAAACATGGAAATCAAAGATGTACTCGCTTGCCAGTTCATTAGGTACACTAATGAAAACCAATGCATTCTAATAGAATAGCCCTGTGCTAAATCTTTGAGTGTTTAGTGTGATTGAACTTATTTCTGTAATTTTTAACATTTTAGTCACTGGGCTAAAAGACATTTCAGATTAATTCTTTCAAATTTTCTGTCACACTGGAATGCATTCTTTTTCACAGGTGTACCTAATGAACTGGCAAGTGAGTGTACGTGCAGTTATTAATCTACTAAGGTGATAACAATCTAACAATCTTCTTAAGTTGAAGATCCAGGCAGAAAATGTAATCCGTTTATTTCACAGTCCGATATTTCCACTGATAAAAATGGCAGATAAATATCTCCCCAGTCAGAAACGATTAAACGATATTGGCAGTAAATCACCATAAAACCCTTTTTCTTTTCTTTTTTTATTGTCAAAGGCCGGCTTTTATTTTTTCCTATCATCACTGTTATTAGCTGACAGAAAGAAAATTTGGTTTGACAATTATGAGACTCATGTCTGGGTAATTACATTGTGCAGAGTGGGAACAGCCCTCACTTCCTCGCAGAAAGCCTCTGAACATGGTAGATATCACTAATAGTCCATCTGAAAGCTGTCAGCTGCCTCGCTGGCCCAGGTCTTCCTGTTTCCTTGGAAGTGGCCCAGTGGTAAAGTGGCCCTTTAGGTCAAGAAGAGAGGTGAACAGAATTATGAGAGGAAGCATGCATGTGGCAGTGTCTGCTTTTCTCAGTCATGTGTGTTTAAGTAGTAACCTGACAGAGTAAATGTATTCCAGGGTGCTTTTTTTTTTCCATCTTAACTCAAGTTGTCCTCCTGATGGCAGATGCATTGGAGCTCACCCTTGCGTGTAGTTGCTGAGTGTGTGTGAGTCCTTGTGCTTTTCCGTATGTTGTTTTTTCCCCCTCTTTTTTTTCTTCTCCAGGTTTAAACAGTGTGTTAACCACCAGATCCCATTGCTATCAATCTTAATGGTGGTGGGTCAATGTAAACGCACACATGTGTAGGCTCTTTCTGCAAGCCACAGTTTAAGAATAATTCCTCCCCCCTCAAAAAGAGAGAGAGGGAAAATATTCTGGCCCCATTTACAAAATAGGTGCTCAGAAAACACCCCAGCCGGCTCTGAGTGATAGCTACTTCCTCAACTTTTCCACTTCATTGATGGTTATGTGAGTTAAAACAACCAGCTTAATGGAGACTCTGGGCCCTCGGGGGACTAATCATAGCCACGTGACTTCCTCCGGGGCTTCCATGAAAATAACTCCATCACAATGGCCTGTGATATTAATATCGGCTTTGGGAAAGTCAGGCCCGGGATCCACAGGGAGGGCTCCGTATGAGCAAACAAAGAGGAATGCACGGCATTCGAGGGAGTGAAGCGGGGAAGGAGAAACGGAGCAAAAAGAGAGAATAGTGAGCCATTTGCGTTGAGTGATAGCACACTGCACAGTCATGGTGTTCTTTTGTGAGCTTCTGCAGTGGATCTTTCTGAGCTAACATGACTCTGACAAACTTGTAGTTCCTGTCTCATGCATCACTTGTGCAAGTGATTACTTCCTTTTAAAATATCAAATTTAAATGCATGCTACCGAAACCCTGCCTCCAAATATAATCGTGTGTTTCACTGTATGCACCAAGTTTAGTCAGTACTGAAGTACTTTACATTTGAGGAAGCTAGATGCATTTACCTTTAAAATATACTCAACCGCTTGTCGGCTAGAGTTAAACTTCTCATGAAGTATGTGACGTATAATCTGATTTATACTGGATTTGTGAGTCTACCTTGTTGAAGATACTGTTAATATTTCAACGCTAACATTACTACTTCAACCATCATAAATACATCTGTTAGAAGTAGGGCAGTCAATCGATTAAAATAAATTAATTTCAACTGATTGCAAATATCTTCTAAATATACCGTAAATGGATATTTTATCAACATCAGCGTGGACAAATATGCTTCCATTATGCAAATGTATGATTTTGTTATTGAAACAATCCAAACACTATGACAAATACTGTCCAGAATATTCTCCAGAACAAGCTCGGAGCCCAAAACATATGCGCCGTCTTTATGTAAACTATCTAGCACTGGTGTGCTTGGTCAGCAGGTAGTACTTTGGTGGTAACTCACTTCAAGAGTAAACACAAATAACTTTGGTCTTATCAGGAGAAACCAAGCTGACCTTTTTTTTTCTTTATTCATTTCTGCTTTAGGAGATTTGTTTATGCCTGACATCCACAACGTTACTGCTACTTCCTGATTCACCCAACTACAACTGGTCAAAATCGCAATAAGCGTGTGCGTTAATCACATATCAAAAAATAAAAATGTGGTGTTTGCATTAAGTTTGATAGGCCTATTTATAAGATAATATTGGTTCATATAAATGTTCACTGCAAAGACATACTTTGTCTTATTAATGGTCATATTTAAAGGGTTGGTTCATCCAAAAATCAAAAACACACATTGTCTTGTTTCCGAAATGGTCAACATTGGATCTAAACTATTCATAGTATGGTGGGAAGAAGTGAAAACCTTTGAGTGAATCGTGTGGATCAGGGTTGTCCTGTTCATGGGGCCACATACAGCCCAGTATCATGTCAAGGGGGCTGGACCAATTACACAATAGTGTATTTACCTATAAATAAAAACGACTCCAAATGTTTCTCTAAACCTCATATTTTTTAAGAAACAGAAATGCAGTTTCTGCTTAGTTCTCGGTCTCGGTTGTTATGTCCACAAATATGTGTGAACCCTTGGAATAGCAGTTTCTTTTATTGGAAAAATTGCAGTTAATGTCTTCAGTGTAATTTTTGTACTTTGCAAATTCATCCCGCGGGCCAGATTAGACCCTCTGGCGGGCCAGTTTTGGCCCCTGGGCCATATGTTTGACATGTATGGTGTGGATTGCCTGAAGAAGCAGAGACACTGAATTCAGAAAAAAAATTTAAAAAATCATTAGATTCGTTTTTGAAGGGGCAACGCTACAAAGTTTTGAGCGCTTAAATTTAAGCATAAATGACGAATGCATGGATTTAAGAATATTTTAAATAAATATATATATATAATGTAATTAACCCATTGTGAGTTTTACTAAATACTAAAAATGACCCCATGCCTTGCAGTTCGATACCCCAGACACTGTAATTCACTCAACTTCCTGTTATTCCCAAAACTATTTTTGTTTGATGATCTACTGATGCCAAAATGTTAAGTCTAGTTCTATTTTACAAGCATGTGCTCTAGTAAATAATTAAAATCATTAGCAGCAAGAGACTATATTAAATTTTGTTTTCCAACCCCTTTTAATTAAATGACTTGTCTTTAATAGAGCATTTTCCAGTTTTACTTAACAGTGGTATGTATTTGATTTTTGATATCCCTCAAAAAGGCAGGACAGCAAATAGATTCAAGGTCGTAAAGAAAGAAAATGTTAATTTCAATGACTGGCATCATGACAAGATGGTGGTGGGACTACGTTTCATTTATGTTTTTACAATTTTTATAGCTGCTTAAAAGCTGCAAAGACAAAACAGAAGAAACCAAACCTGTTGTCTTAGACATCTACTGGAAGAAAACCTTTTTTTCAGTCGGGTAATTATTCTTTCATGTTAGCTAGTGCAGGTCATGTTTCATCTTGTAACGGTGACGGACACCATATGCTTGAGAGAGACGGCTTCTCCTTCTCTAGAGGCTGGAACAGCTGATCAGTCATAATCAATTTGGAGGTGTTTTCAACATATACGATATAAGATAAAAACTAGTGAAAGCGAGCATTAAAAAGTTAGAGCTAGTAGAAGTACCTGAGGCTAATGATGGTGAGGACTCAGTCAAATATCACAAGTACAACCAGAACATGAAAAACACTCAGAGTAGCACAATGGTCATAAGAGCACTAATTAGTAGTCCCGAGAGACCTCGATGACCTCGACCCTGCTTCTATAAACTTACAAATAGTTTTCCAGGTCAAATTTCCAGGTCAGATTTCCAACTCGGAAAGCCAAATGTTCTCTGAAGTGCATTCTGTCCTCAAACATTGTCATTAATCTGCTGCACAGAGGGGCCACAACTTTCTGAAAGATTATCGATGGTCTAAAAATTTCTAGTTTGTCCAGTTGGTCTCTAGTTTGTGTTTAAAAAATATATATATAAATATAATATATATATATATATATAGATATAGATATTTTTATTAAAAAAATCAGCACAGAGCTGCAGATTCCTCATCTGCCCAGTCACAAAACAATGGACAGCATGTATTTTGCAATTGCAGATGACAGATTTGCTCTGCTGAGTAATTTGGGTTTAGAAGGTGAGAAGTATGTGCAAGATAAGACCTGGTGAGCGTGAAATATCGGTTTACACTTTTATCTGAATGACAGTACTCAGCTTATAACTGAAGGTTGGGAAGAAAATGAGAGGTGACGACTGACATGACAGTCGTCACCTCTCATTTCCTCTTGCAAAATCGCACATATTGAAGGCTGAGGCATTAATGAGGATATGTGACTTGTATGAAGAGAGAGCTCTCAGACATTCCTCAGCCCGGGTTTTCGTTTTTACCATCTTCTTTCTCCAGTAAACCTGCCATGCTGTCATTCTGCTGTGGGTACGGGCAGTAACTCGCCGCCAGCTGCATTCAGAACAATTAAACCTCAGTGATCATAGTAAGGAGAAGTCGCCCACCTCAGAGTTCAATACCTACCGAGGACTCCCTGGCCTCCTCCGCTTCCTCCCATTCAAACCGACACGTGCGTTACCTCTCCAAGCCAAACGGGACATCTTATAGAGCTGCTGAACTCTTGTATAAGTCATCACTTGTAAAGAAATACTCAAGTTCACTGCATCATAAGTCGGCCGCGGTTTTTTTTTTTTTTTTTTCTTTCCCCTCCAGCCCCTCCTGTTGTGGGAGATTTATTGAATGGAACAACACTGGCTTCACTTTTAACCCTGCTTTTATGAATATATATATTGTTTTAGCAGCACTTTTAAATTCCTCTTACACTCCTGTTGGGGTCACGGTGCGGCCTTCATCTCTGTAAATATTCTGAATTATGAAAAATTTCAGACATTATCATGGACTATTAGTCCTGAACAGACGCCTGCATTTTCTACTGAAACATGGAAAGAGAAATGCCGAGGAGGACGCAAAGTATAACATCTTTTGCTGATTTTGTGTAATTTTCAAACAGCAGGACTGAGCTCAAATTAGCGTTTAGTGTTATAAGACGACCGTTATTGCGAAATGATTGATTTGTTAATCAGTAAACCGATCAACAGAAGGGAAACAGAATACTAATCTGCTTTTTTTTTTTGAGAAATGAACAATTATTACCATTTTTTATAATTTTCCAAGTAGAAAGAAATGCTTAACATTTGCAAATTCCTTCATCTGATGTGTCTAGAATTGCAGTTTCTTGGTTTAAAATAAATGTTTATGCACGGTACGTTGATTTTCCAATAACCATGCCTGGCTTTGGCTATTTCCTGTGCTTAAAATACATTTATGTCAGGACAAAATAAAGGGTATGAATTATTATTTAAAAAAATAAATAAAAAAAAATGAAAAAATATTTGGATCATTTATTGGAATAGCATTAAAAGACAGATTTCTCAAGATCTTTTGGAACATTTAATGTGCAGTTTCCCCTCATTTCTGGCCATGAATAATCTTATTATTTTATATGGTTGAGAGAGATGAAAGAGAATAATTAATCCACACTGATGATAGTTACGCGATGTAGCCCTAACTAATTTCTAAGCAAAACAGACAAATCCAAACCTGATATTCAATTTATCTTATAAAATCTTTTCCTCATATTGTTATAAAAATGACACAACCTCATGAGCTGAAGTGGAAATTCACAATATATAAAAATATTAGATTAGATCTCAACTGCATAAAAGTAACAAACACATCTGGTCAGAAACAGCCGAGCAAATGGTTTACTCTTTAAAATCAGCAATTATTAAAATTACAGCGAGTTTGGAATAAATTTGCTGGAACTTTTATAAATTTCCAGCAGCGTTCTTACACCACAAGAAGTGATATGGCTTTCACATCTTTCAAGTGAAATATTAGATGGCAGTAGCCAAGCCAAAGAAAAGGTCCTCCTCCAGGGTCCAAATAATTATAAGAGTGCCATAACAGATCAAACATTATTTCCTTGACCTTGTCTCCAGCTTGAGGAACAGCTCAGACTTTTTGGCTGAAAGCTCCGGCAGCAAAAATCTCTATGTCTGCAGGAGCGCTCGCTGCACGGACCTGACGTTTACACAGGATTAGAGATTCATTCACCCTTAAGTAAATGACCCTCTGCTGGCCAGGAGCAACACTTCTCTGGCGGTTTGGATTCTGTGGTACAGAAATCACAAAGGGATCCGTTTGGAGTATAAATCAGCTGTTTTGGCAGAAAGTCAGAAAAGACTGAGCCAAACGAATTTGCATATCTTAGTGTCAACTACCTGAGAATAACTTTTTATTTTTTTCTCTGGCCAGCAGTTTGAAGCGTCAGCATGTCGGTGGGTTTACGTTTCATCCGTGTTTAGGATATTGCGTGTTTCGGAAAACAATGCGTTTTTCAGCTGCACAGAAGCACTGCGGGCTGCACAGCACATCTGAGAAAACACAGATTGTTGACTCACGTCCATGTTAATTGAATCCGTGGAAGTTTAAGCAAGCCAACGAAAGCCAACATCATAACATAAGGTTATATTTTCAGTGCGTGATTCAGCACAGTTGCAGTGCCCCTTTCAAGTTTGAAAAATTAAACAAATGGATAAAAAAAAAAGTGGGGGGGAGAACAGCCTGCAGGTCTTTTGTTTTTCTGTTGAGTCAGTTGCCTCAGGCTTTCCTGTCAGGTGTGCCCTCATCAGCTCTATTGGACGTAATGACTTAATTTCAGGAAATGCAGCCAGTTAAGAATCCTAAACTCCTAATTGTTCAGCCTTTCCTTCTTAGAAAACCTGTAGTGTGGGAATAGAAAATCAGCGAGCTATGCTATAACTCACACTGGTGCACCCCGCGTTTCCCTTTTGGCAATCACACCTTCTGCTGCTTAACCTAGAGGCCTATTGTACCGCAGAGGGAGGGATTAAAAGTTAACCTGGTCAACTGCTTGCAGCTGGTTGAAACATTTCAGATTCATGTAGAGTATTTGAACCCTGTGACCACTGTAACACCAAACTAATTGTGCCGGCAAATGATGGGCTTATATAACCTTACAGCTGGAGGCAATTTTGAAAGCAGTGAGACAGGATGCACTGTACATTTAGAAAGAACAGTAAATAAAATGAGTGTAGATCTCATTATTTTTGGTGTGCAGTGCAACATTTGTCATGGATTTTCCGTAGCATATTCCAAAATGTGCTCTTTGCTTTTAGACAAGATTTTTGTTCTGACGTTCTTGTTTTTTTGTATTTAGCTGGCTAAATCTTTTTTTAATGCAAGAAAATGCTGAAAATGCACATCTTAGAGGACAAGCTAACATTCCTAAATGTCTTGTTTATTCAAATGAGCACAAGATATTAAATTTACAAAACAAAAAGCTGAGAAAACCTTGTCTTTTTTTTTTTCTTGTTAACTGGTTTAAATGATCAAATTGCAATCTGATAAAATGACCCTGCTGCGTATTAAATCAGCAGAAGTTATGTTTATAGTTTAGTGTTTGTGTAACCACGAAATAAGTGTTGCTACATTTGCTTTCTCATGAAATATTTGTCATAAACCGTAGTTTTTTAAATATTAAAGTCGTCTTCTTTGCGGTCTTAGTTTTTGGTATGTTATCACATTATTAGATGTACCGCTGCCACCAACTGTCTGTCACTGGAAGAGCGTCAAACCGGCCACATGGTCCGGCACGTTTAGGGTAGCTACAATTTTGCGTGAGTAGGAGGGTCGCAGTTGATTTCACAACCTACAATATGCTGTTTGAAAGTCAAAGAAATCTGATGACTCTGAGGCGACGGCTTCCTGTTGGGAATGTAGTTAAATTAGAGAAAAAGACAACTTGTTAACAGTTAACAAACTACAACTATAGCTTTGTATAAAATATTTGGTTTATGCAACTTTTCACAGGCTTTTCCACCTTTTTTGTTCCAAATGAACTACAAAATCTTGTCCATTTGTCCTTATGTAAAAGTCCAAACTCAGTACAGCTATAAAGAGTCAGGGTGACCTGATGTTGACAGTGATAGATTTCCTGTGAAAGTAAGTTTTCCAACTTTGCTGGAAAAAAAAACACAAGTTTAGAAAATGCAGAACTCCATACTCTGCTGTGAGGTTTGGTGCGTTTAAAATGTATTCAGCTGTAACATGAAAAACTCCAACTATTATCCATTAAAAATACATCTATAAACTTTAACCTTGAGCAATTACAAAGCCGTTCAGTGTACAGTGTCACGATGTTCTGTTTTGCATATGGCTTCCACAACTCCGTCATCACTTCAGCCACCTGTCAGCTGAGCACCATCAGCATCTCAGCTTGGCTCGCAAATAACCCCTTCATTCACTGGGGATGTGACAGATGCATGCTTCAATGTTAATGCTAATATGTAGCTGACCCGTGCAGAACTGCGCCCGTTCAGCGTTCAATACCGTCAGCGAACGCTCTGGAGAAAAGTCAGTGATTTAAAACAGCGCTGTGGCTCGCTCTAGTCCATCCCTTTTTATTTACTTTTTATTTTTTTTGAGGGGAGCTTTTCTTTTGTGCCACTCTTTAGAGTTGGGATTTAATTGTCAGGAAGGGGATAGATTTATTTCCCTATAAATTACACCAGTTTTTCTGTAGTAGAACTCGGAGCATAATGTAATCTACACGTGTGCATTGTGAGGCTGTGGGTGATGGTGCTCCTCACTCTGTTCAAGAGCTTAAATGGGATATTTGTAATTTAAGTTTTGTGTATTTAATGAAATAAAACTAAACAAAAAAAATGGAAATCTTAAATCAATTTTATTCACTTTGAAAAACATGTATGTAATGTTTTTCAAATTAAGGAGTGCAAGGACGCAAAACAACCATAATTCTTTATGCCTAAATGTGGATAAATTACTTTATTGAATGACTCACCATCGCTTTACATAAAGTGTTTACCCTTCAATGTTTGATTCACAGTCTGACATCTACCGTAATTACAGCAAAGAGCGTACGATGGTTGATTGATGCTCCATATGAAACTGAAGTGCGGAAGTTTTGCCAGGGTTTTTTGGAATACCCCTCTTTATTTTTTTTTATTTTTTCCCTCCTACAAATTGGTTTTCCTCCCTGACCTTCCAGAGTCGCCACTCGGCATCACGAGGAAGCTTCTGCAGGGAGCCATAAATGCAGCCAAAGGCCTTTAAATCCTCAACTTGATGGCTTGAGGATTCGACAGGAGGATTTAAAAGAGATGAAGAGAAGAAAATTGCACATCCTTAAGAAAACAAAGAGCATTTCCTTCCCTGTGTCGGGATGAAAAGAGGAAAAGGGAAAAAAAAATGAAAATACATACTAATTCATCATTGGCTTTTACTGCTCCTTGATGGTCCATAACTCACTCTGACCATGATTCCCTTTTCCCCTTCGTACCCACCTCCACTACACCAAGTTTTAATGACCTTATTATAAGCAATTCTACCCTGTACTATAAAAGGTTAACACTTTGAACTGTGATCCATGGTATGACTAAGATCTTTTTATAATATCTTGTGAATTACATAGTAATGGAATAACGGTGACACGTGTCCAGGTGACATAAATGGAGAGAATGAGGAAATCACACACACAGTGTGAGTGATGAAATGACACACCTTGACCTAAAATCTCAAAGTGATGACTCTGGTCTTTGGTTTGGTTTGGTCGTTGGTTTTCTAATATTCACCCGATGTTTGGAAGTTTTTATCAATGTTTTAATAGTGTTTCAGTGTAGCTGACAGACATGACATATGAGTTCATGCTGTAACCAGTCTCAAGGTAATTTCTGAGCATCGCTGCCATATGGCAACTCCATTTTGGAAGCGCCGCTTCAGTAGATTCCTGAAAGTTGTCTGGTACTGTCATTGCTCATCCTACAGACAGGAGAGTGTATCTTCTGCCTCTGTTCCCTGTGGACAGTGTGGAATTGACTGAATAGACACATTGACCAGCAGACAGCTAAATAGATGGATAGATAGAAATGTATGCAAGCATTATATTCAAACCCTACCTACAGGATTCACTATTTATATTCTCAAACCTCAGCAAAAGGTTGTGTCATAAATCAAAAAGTGAAACAATGGTAGCATTTACAACCGCTTTCGTAGAGATGAACTTCACTGGCAGTATCCTTTGGAAACTGGAGCCATAAATTTTATTACTATTAAATGTTTCTAAAGGGAGTTGACAAATAGTTGAATGGAGTTGATTTTCCCCTCCCGCTCTTGGCACGGCAGAGCGAAGGAAAATTCCCTGTCTCGAAAAGAAAAAAGCGCTCCCATATTAGAGCTGCCAATCCATTCATCTCGATGCAGTTTGAGTGTAATTTAAGCCTTTTTAAAACGCCTTCTGAAAATACAGCGTGCTTAAAGGCAGTGGCGAGCGTTTTATGAGCACAATAAAATTGTCACTGCATATGGATTAGATGGATGTTGATGTACGGATTTGATGTTTTTCATGTGCATGGGTGTTTACAGCTTCATGTTAATACGCCTGCTGCTGAAGGAGTAAATGAAAAGTACTCGGATTTAATCAAAAGCTCTTATTTAAAGTTATTGGGTTTAAACATTATTTCTGAGGCGCCAGAACTTAAAGACCTTAAAAGTAAACTGTGATTATAAAGGGTCGTACACAAAGGAAGAGACTAGGAGCAATGTGGTGACAAGAAACCGCAATTTTTCTATAAAAATCTGCGAGTTATAGCGGTAACGGGCAAAAAAAAACTTTAGCGACACACAGTGGGCAGGTACCAAGTTGAGCTAGTCCCAACTGTGATGTGATGCGGTCTAGGCCACAACCAATGGCTGCATTTGATATATTTGATTGACATAAAATTGAGATTGAAAGTTCAACAAACGTCTTCATGAAGGAAACACTGTCTTTGACGTAACACGTTGACGGGGGACTTGGAGCGTTGGAGGTGAAGTTGGGGTGTTGTTGACGATGTTTTATCTTCAAATAGAGAGCGGTTACAGCTTGCCTCACCCATACACTTGAAATATTTGCCTTTAGCGTCCACTAGCGACAAGTAAAAGGCTTTATGTGGTGCTTATGGATTTCACTTTTAATTAATGGATTTGCTTGAAGTTTAGTTGTAAACAGTTTATTAGAAATATCACTAGGAATTATTATGCCCTATCCTGTACATCCAAACATTTAAAATACCTTACATAGCTTTGAACAAAGGCGATAGCATGCTTGGAGCGTTGGGTGAACCCAGATGTAGCTGCGTCGTAGTTACTACTTTCTTTTCAAACGGAGAGCGTTGGCGGCCAGAACATATTTTGCATCTATATTTCTACGTTTGGGGTGTTAAATATACGATAGGGGCTAGACAACCAGAGCCTAGCAACGAAGCCTCAACTACAAACCTTTTCTAACCCATAGTTTTCCTGAAGAGCGGTTTTGAAGCTCAATGTGGGTGGCTCTGGCTGTTACCATGTTGGCAGTACCTGACTCCGCCAAACTCTTGAGTAATTCAAGAGGATTAAACGGTATTTTTGTGGAAATAAAAAAAAACTATGAGAGAATGAATCAGCCCTCATTTCGAAACAATGGACAGCTGCAGAGAAGAAAGGGATAGTCTTGTATGGCAGGATTTAGTGTTTGCAGTTATGTCCGGAGTGACGAAGCTTGATGACTCTCTTCATAGATATTACGTGTCTCAGAAAGCAGAGAAGACCGATTTTGAAACCTAAACTAAACACTAATGCCACCACTCAGCAAGTCTTGTCTTTTTGCCATTCAGTGGTGTATATCTGCAGTGACAGTGGGAGAAAGTGGCAACGCACCGTTCGTCTTAAAATACAGTCCATGTTTCTAACTTTTAAACTGGTCTCACCGTTTTTACATTTACTCTTTTCATTGCCAACCCTTTAAGTCTTTCTTTTTTGTTTGCCATTTTTCCCAACTAAGAGTGAAGTTGGCTTCGGCTCCTTGTCCTCTCTGCTAACTTGGCAGGCCGATCTGCTGTGGGTGGAAAAGTTATGACAGTTGCAGGTCCTGATGTCAAATCTGAGGTAGTAGTTCTCATCGGGATCCATTATTAGACCATACTTAATAGAGATATAGATTCCTGCAATAAATCATTCAGCCTGTGTCTCTTGTGAAAGGCAATGGCATGTACCATTTTGGCGGCAGTGTGAACAATGATGTTTTGTTTGATAGAGTGTAAAATGACATCCAGCGGTCCATCTCCTATAAGTCATAAGCATATGCAGGTGTGTAACAAGTGGATCTGGGTGGAGATGTACAGCTGTTTATAGACATTTGGCAGGAACTGACAGTGTTGTTTCCCAGTTGCAAATGCGTAATTACCAGCGAGGTCACTGAAAGGACGCGCTCTCATAATTCACCCAGGCCAAATCATGGAGAATCTGGGAATAGCCTCAGCATCGTCCTGACATCAGCCCTGTACTCATCCAACCACAAGATGATTTTGTGGAGAGAGACTTTTCCTGCCATCGCTTTGGGTCAGCGTGATTTACGCACATGTTTACTGATGTCTTTCAGATGGTCCCTCTCGCTGCTTGTTGTCTCCCTCTATTAGTTCCCAGATGAATCACCAGTGGACAAATTGGGGGATGTCTCTGCGGAGCTGCGATATTTATTGAGGTTACGCATCACTGTGGACCTCTCTGCTGGCTTCCAATTGTAACAAGGGAAAAACAGATGGTCCGCGGTCATGGCATGTTTGGACATTGAAACACTTGGGTTTCATGGTGCTTTTTATGCCTCTCTGCACATTTGGTTTACATCTTGTTCAGAGATTATGGCAACCCCCACTTTTGTGCGTCAGGATGTTAAATGTATATTGTCATAATGTAATTCTGAACTTTTGCAAGATTCCACGTGATCTATTGACCCCTGCAAAAATCGCTGATGTATGACATCCTCTTGTAGAGATATACAGTTGCTCTCTCGCATGTACTGGAGCTGCTTACTGCATGGGGTGGAAATTCCTCATACCAAAGCAATTCACTATTTCTTAGTTTATACTGCAGTTTTGTTTTTTTTGTTTTTTTAATTCCCCGTTCTTTTAGCCAGCTGGTAATACTCCAGCATGTTTATTTTAATAGGGTAAAAATAAATGAACCGCAATGATTAAAGCAGATATGTAAATATTGTGTCGTGCAATTCGTGTAAGGAGGGAGCCTCACTGATTACCTTTAAGTAAAGAATAATGAACTCCGCTTAAAGCTAAGACGACAATGCAGCTATTCTACTGATGCATCGGACTTTGCTTTGAAATTCTCACTTATTAGTGTGTGTTTGACTTTACTGACAGAGATGGGTATTTTATTGCTAAAATGCATCTAATTGTTGGTAGAAAGTCACATTAAGTGTAAGCGACTTGTTGTAAATTGTCTTCCAGATAAATAGAGCTTGTCTGAGACTTATTACGCTGTCAGATGGATTCTAAGTAGATGACTCCATAAAGCACTCACTGCTGTTGTGGATACCATCCACGCACTACTACACCAGTATTCATCTTACCATGACAAGCACTTGGAGCACAGCAGATGGTGGATGTTTTATCGACTTAACACACACGCCCTGATAACACGGCTATCTTAGAGACATGGCTGTCTCGTGGTAACATAAAACAGAGGAAGATTTGTTGTCATTTCATTTTCAGAAGCATGATTTTCAGTGAGAACATGAGCATTTAGTTTATTCCAAAGTGTCTCTCTGTAAAGTACTTGTTTTTCCATCAGTAACAAGAGCACCATAATAAACTCTGGCAGTTAAAAAATAAAAATAAAAGAAAGAAGAAGAAGAAGAACTGCCCCGAGCTGAGCGTCTTTAAATGGCGATACCGGAGTTCAAATCTTGAAAACATATGGAAGCCCCTTTGAAGCGCACTGGGAGAGGCTGAGGCGGCTGCAGAACTTCTCATTGTTTACCTTTCAACCCCCAACCTCCTTCCTTCAAATAAAATGTTAAACCTTACAGGGGTGCACATCGGCTCAGTTCATTATACCCAGCTAAGTGAAGGCTTCCTAATTCACATACCACCCCACAACCCCCCAGAGTATCTCCTGTGAGGCTTTAAATGTTCCCAGTTACCTTCTCCCGCTTAAAGCGCTGCAAATTGGCCCAAAAACCCAGATACCTGCATCGCCTCACGGGCTTATCTAAGAAACAGCCGGTGGCCTGTAACATGTAATGCAAGTTTTAATCAGAGTGAATTATGTTTTCAAAAGTGAGCAAGTGTTATTTCATCTTTATAGCTTCCTCTCGGGCTAAATTTAAACCAAACGCCTGTGCCATTATATTGTGTGGCTGGGAGATGACCCTCCGGAGAGAAACGCAACAGGCGAGAGGCCTGGATGTATTTATCTTCCAGTTTTTCACCTGTCTTCAGATACCATTTCCTTTTTAAGTCCTGCAGTAGGGATTTACTGGGCTGCTTCCTTCCGGGACCCAGTGGAATACAACATTAAACTGCGGGGAGGAGAGAAAACCTGTAGCGCACTAAAATAAAGTTATGTCAAAACCATTCTGCTCTTCCTGTAGTCTTTCCTCAACCTTGCAAGTATCCTCCAAGGTCCTGAGAACATTACAAGCCATTCAGTTTATATGAATGGGCACTAACAGACTTTTTCGCCATTTTGATATGTCTAAATTTTGCAGGCATATCCTGTGGTCTATCAGGCACAGCCTTAGTTTCAATTTAGTGTCTCCCCGTGGACGCCTGTCTTCCTATTTCATGTGGAAATTGTATAGAGTTTTTATCCCTGTGCACATTGAGCTGCTTCAAAGCTGGGGTTGATTTCTTTCACCTGGGAGATACAAGCTAGCATTTTAATGTTTGGGGGAGATTGGCAAATCATTCACAATCAGCAAGAATGTACTTGAAGAGGACGTCCTAACTCGGCCCTTTCCAGCACTGACTTCAGATCAGTCAAAGAATAAATAGATTATATATCGCTGTTTAGCAGTAAGAAGTCTGCAAAAGTCTTTGCAGGAGGAAGAAAAGCACCTGTATTTTTATTAGGGAAGGCTTGCCTTATACTACTCTATAAAGTTTGGACACTGCCCAGGGAATCATTTCTGATGATCTTTAGAACAGCAGTGCGCCTTACTTCACTCAAATTTGGCCCGAAAGAATTGAATCTGGGCGAGATGTTTGAAAATGATGTCAGCGAAAAGAATTCAGTTGATAGGGCAATTAGGCATAGTTATTTTATTTCATAGAACGACTCTGCTGTGGTCGTCTATTGAAAGCGGTTCTCGGTTTACTCTGAAACGTGTTAACTGTAAGTGATGTGTGCCGGTGAACATTCACAGATTTGTAAAAGCGGGAAAAGAAAGGAGTTTAGCACAGCCACGTCTTAATATGAATTACCTTCTCTCCTTTTATTGTAGCCGAGCTGTGTGCTGTGTTTAAGAGGCTGAAACCACCCACAGTGATCAGTGTTTTACACTGAAAATTATGTCAAGCCCTCACAATGCACAAGTACTTTAAAAAGTAAGGTTTCCCCCCTTTTTTTCTGTAACAATCTCGTCCACACAATCATAGTAATATAAAAAGAACATGTCACAAAGCCTTAATTCCACCATGTACTAGTCATCTAATCTCATCACTTCCTGTCGCTCGCCACTAAAACCTAAAAAGGTAAAAAATAACTTTCAGTTGAAGGATTTTAGGTAGGATCCCAAACTAAATGGGTAATATAATGCTATGTCTAAATCAAGAAGCTAATCCCCATTTCTGGTTGGTTATCAAAGCTTCCATATCGGAAAGAGTAAATCCCAAATCTACTTAATGTTGTGGCCAGATGTAGCTATCCTAATTTGGATTTCATTATGGAGCATGTTTTAGCTGATTCAGAGAAAAAACACCGCGCAAAATTGCATAGTCCTTTGCAAAAGAGAGATGGAGCGAGGACCCTCTACTTATGTATATGTGTATTTAAAGACATTTAAATTTATGGGGGGAAAAAAATTGTGAGCCCCTAGGGGTTGTGGACCCGTTGTTGAAGACCTCTGGATTAAAGTATTCTCTCCAAATGCCTTAGTGGCTGTTAATCGTTCATTCTTTAAAGTTATTTCACAGTCAATTTGCAGCAGAGACGAAAGTGGATGTTTTTTTTGCCTAAGCATAATCCAGACAAATTTTCGGCCACAGCAAAAACAATGAAAAAAATAAATTGTAAGCAGGGAGGCTAATGTAGGCTAATGTAACATTTACGCTTGGGCATTGTAAACAGAACACAAAAAGTCCTGTTAGCAACGTTAGCACCAGAATTTAGGCCACATAACGTAACTGCTCAAAATTGCCATGTATGAACATTACAAGATAACGGCGCATACTCACAAGTGAGTATCCTGTTTCACTTGCCCTAAAACTACATTTGGGTATAGAAAAAGCTACATTGTATGAAATTCCACATGTGGATGAGACCTTATGTTTTATTCATACAACAAGTTGAGCGTTGCCAGCAACATTGTTGGTGAATCGCCATTGAATTGTTGCTCGTTGATGTCATTTGTCCATCTGTTTGAAAATGAACTGGTGAAACAAACACTAATGATCCAACAGCATCACTGGAGTGCTGAAACAAGCTGAAGCCAGCTCAGCTTTGATTGGTTGTGGGGCGCAATTATGTAGCCTAGTATCAACGCCTTCCTGATCCACTCGTAAATTTCACGCTTAAAGTTGATTGAATTTCCTGCACTGTATTTATTTATTTATTTTACCTGTCACTGCTGCGTTTCATTAACATTTGATGCTCTTTTGGGGCCACATTGCTCCTGGTCTCTTCCTGTGTGTACGCCCCTCAAGTCTTGACAAATGGCGCAAATATACTGAGGCTGTGATGCATCAGTCACCACTTTCTGGAAACCCATTTAGGTTTTATTTTAATGCTGCAGAAAGATACATCATGTTGAGAGTAATCACAAACAATACAAGAAAAGCTTAGATAAAAGGGTTCAAAATAGACCTCCTGTTAGACTTCTAGTGCCGGTTATAGGAAGTTATCCGACTTTTTCTAAACACTTAAATTCACTGACTTTGAAAACTCCAGGCCAGCGTCCAGTTTCTGCCCAGTAGTAATCATATCTGCCCCAGCTGCCACTTTATCAGGGATCTTGAGGACAAATAGATTCCTGCAAGTAAACAGGCTGCCTTTGTTGAGTGACAATTATGTCACCAATGGTATAAAGGACATTTAGAAAGAGCACATCAAGCACTGATAAGCACACAAAGGTCAAGGAGGTAAACATTTACTTCATTAAATTAAACCCTTAATCATCTACATGTCCTGAACTATTTTTGGACAATTTCACAATAGCGTCTGGCCTTTTTGTGTTTGTGAAGTCTTGTTGAGACGGCTTCCAGCGCCTTACAGAATTACTCCGACAGCTTTTAGAAATGACCTCACGTCATCTTATTACATACCGTCCGTGTTTCGCCCTGCACATCCATGTCAGATCCCTTTCAGCAATTAGCCTTGAACTAGGAAAGGCGATCAGCTCCGGTTTCCCATCGCTGCGTCCCTCGTCATCCCGCAGTACTTTGAATCGTCCCCCCTGCGTCCTAATTAAGACGTTAATGCTACCTCCCGCGGGGACACGGATGCCGTGCTCCCACCCACCACATTCCCTCCGTAGCCATCAAAACTGTTATGGTAATAGTCAGCTTTGCACAGGTGCAAATTGCTTACATTTAGTCTACATTTGCTCTCACTCACTGCTGATCATCAAAGCAAAGCATGAACTGCGCCTTAAGCATTTGCTTATGAGTGGCAAATTTGCTTGGGCGTTATTTGAAAATTATACTTGTTTAAAGTAGAAAATTCCAGTTGTTTCCATGCATCAGAAAAAATCCTGCTGCGTTCAAGACCACCATCCTTACTGAGTACACGTTTCAATCAGCAAATCATTATTTTCTTTCAAAATGGAGCTCAGTTGTCATCACGAAGCTCAACACTTTCACACAGGTACACTAAAAAAAATAAAAAATTGCAGACTTATTCCCTTAAACCTTCTCTTGACCTTCTAACTATTGAGTTGGACTGGTGCCACATAATGTGTATAAGCTACCCATGGCAATTACAAAGACCTGGGATTGAAAGAGAGCTGTCATTAGGATGTGCTTTCACATACCAGCCTGCAGAGTCTGGCTCTAGGCCAGGCTGGCAAATGGGACCAGCTCTGCGAGGAGAGCCGGGGGCCAGGCCGGGGGCCGTGGGGGATAATTAGACAGTTTTATCCCAGCTTGTTGATATAAATGTGGCCGGCTTAGCCCCCTACGCCCTTGCTTCGTGGTAATGATCATGTCTAACAGGTGGCAGGCAAACAGACGGGGGCATGAAATGGATCCCTCGCTTCCTGGCCACGTCTCCTCTTTTTTGTTTTGTTTTGCTTTCCGGCCCAGTCGGAGCTGAACTCCCCTCCATTGTGGTTGCGTTTGAGATTGTTGATGCGGGGGAGTGTTGGATATTTGTCACCATCTCATCACATTCTAGCTAATCTCAACCTCCCCTGGGAGCCTCGCAGTGAGGGCCAGCCTCGCAGAGGGTCAAACAAAACACATCGACGTGTTTAACTCAAGTGGGTTTTAGAGTCTGATTCAAAAGAAAGCTGACACTCCTCAAATAGAGACACAAAGCTGTTCGAAATGTTTACATTTTTTCCTCCTTGTATCGTCTTTGGAAAAGTCTCATTTTGTATCCTACTTTATGACTGACATGTTCATGAGAACACTTTTATCTAATAGAGAAAACATGTTAACAGAGTCATGGAAAGATTCCTTCTGCTCATTTTCTCCCATTTCGCCTCCATTAAGGATTTCCAAGATGTGTTTTGGAGTTACAAGCCTCTGGATTGAGTCATCTCTGACATCAGGGCCTGAGCGCTGTGCTGCACATCCAAATCTCCTGTATCCTGTGCAGGGGGGGTGGGGTGGGGGGGCTGTGCTGTTGAGGTATGCATGTGAAGAGACATTGGAGACCACTCAACTCCAGGCTCCTGATTCACTGTCATATAATGGATCATTTGGGGCAAAAAGAACCAGAAAAAAATGATATTTACTACCTTCCCAGAAATGTGTGGAACAGATCCGGGCCAGTGGACAATGCTCATTTTCTCAGACAAATGCCTTTTTAATTTGCATGGCCTGTTGAGCAGACATGTGCGACTATCTACTCTAGTTTTCTGTGCAGGCGGCTGATTTATTTTTATTTTTTTCCCTGGTCTGTCCTGCAACCAAGGAAAGCCGTCAGCAAAAAATCCACACGGCTCCTAGCACCCTGGCTTGCGGTCACTTGTGTCCCGCTGATAGCGGAGGCGAGGCTCCAGATTTAGGAGCTTGATCCTTTCTGGCCGAGCTGCAGCGCTGAATGTCGTTATAATTTTCACCTTGCGAGTTGTTTTTAAAGCTTACCCTAACCTTAACCCTAATCTTACTCTCATCAGAGGCTTAAAGTCCTAAACCTGGCTTTAAATAGAGCTGAAAAAACAAGTTTTATGATTGCAAATTTTCAAAGATATGGCTTTTCTTCTTTGTGGTTTGGGCATGCGAAGTGAAAACCGACTTGGGGTGTTTTGTGGGGGAGTTGGGCTTTCATTTGGTTCCCTGACATGATGTCCTCAGGCCTCTAGGTCACTCCGCCTGTGGGTGTTGGGGATATGGTATTTTTGTTAGAATTACCATGTGTTCACATCGGCCAGTGCAGTGATGTTTGGACGGTCAGAGGACGGCAGGTCAGTCGACACGTCAGGCTGCCCACTGGTGGAGACGAACCTTCCTGGCATCGCTCTGTGTTCATAATCCAACGCACTATATTTGTTTGATTGCCCACCACAGCTGACAGCAAGTCATCCGCCTCTTTTGAGACAACAAGAGTTGTGACGGAGGCTATCATTAATAGCCCGTAAGTCTGTTGAGTATTTTTAGTGTCGTGCTGTAAACATTCGCGGAATAATTCTCTCACCTCGTTGCTTCCCGCTCATGTGTTCCTCTCTCTGAAAGGATTTTGGCTCATTTTGTGGGAGGAGGAGCCGGGTCACCAGCTCCAGGTCACAGCAGCTGTAACGGAGACGCTGTAAAGCTCCATTGCACTGCACATTGAGCGTCATCTCTAACATTTGTGTTTTGACGCATTGAGCGTAAGTGATGCAAACAGGCCCCGGGTTCACGGCTAGGCTTTCTGTATGAGACGCAGTGAAGCAAATAACTAGTTGTTTTATATTTATACTTTCTTTACAGAGCCTTATACAGTTTTTGACACGGTTAATGGAGATGGTGGGCTCCTGAAACTCTGCTACCAGTTCACATTTGACAGAAATATCTGGTCAGACCGTGGAGTATTTAAACATTTTGCAGGTCAGTAACATATAGATGCAGATGACACATTATTTTATTCATTTACAGGCATTACAACAGGTCAAATTTATGCAGGCGCTTGTGTTTTGAAAGCAAACAGTGTAATCTTTATTCACTTGTTTCCATCTGTGGTGTCTACGCACTTCTGCACAAGTGCTTGTTTAAACAGAATAAGGCACATTACGCACTAGTGATATTTCTAATAAACAGTTTACTTTAACAATAAAATCAAGAAAATGTGAAGCCCCATATGAAACAATTCAGTCGTCACCCATTGGTTGTATTTTTGTCATCCTGAAGATTTAAGAGCGTAACAGAACATTAAAATATTCCTAGGCTACGGATGGAGTTTGCTTTTCTTTCCTTCACTGCTCACTATTGGGGAAAAAAAAATACCGTCATCAACTCACCCGGTCTATCTGGGTTCAACCAACGCTCTAATCCCGCTATCAGCACGGCGAGTAAAGTCGTGAGACGGTGCTTCCTTGCAGTAAATGTTATACAATACTTCACCTTTCTCATCTTGCTACAAATCCAGCTGTTGAAAGCCGTGTCCACCTCGTCCCCCCACAAGGAGTTGACGTCCAGTTTTCCGATAAACCCGCCGCCGCTGTCTTATCTCGTGTTCGTCTGCATTTTTTTTTTTTTTTTTTTTTTTTTTACTGTGTTTACTGAAATATCTCTGACCCAAAGGTGACAAATGGTTTCCCCCAACAAAGCAAAGGTCTAAATTTGTCTCTTTTGTCTTTGAGCCTGAATCCTGTCCAGAATCTCTGACGTCTTCACCCTCCAAAGAATATTGCCCTGTCATTGTCTGGGGTGACTGGCAAGGTATTTATTTTTAGCAGGGACACACACACATTCACACACACGCATAAAAACGCATCCTACTGCCTCTGCGTTTATACCGACCCTCAAGTGACTGCATTTATTAACTGTCCACTTAACTCTAACCAAAGGTTTCTAGCATTTATTGTTGAATAACGTTTTTTATATCGACTGGTCAAAACAATTCGCCTGTGATATGCGATTATTTCTAATTATAGCTTTTTACAGTGTGAAGATTTTTTTTTGTGCCATAAGATTCAAAATCTTTGTGTTTTGGACTGACTTCACGCTTGACTGGACTTTCTTCAACAATAGTTTCACTTTTTGAATCAAATGCTAAATATTTTCTATTAGAAATCTTCCAAAGTGAAGTAGGTCACAGGGTTGAAAACGGCCACTCACCGCTACCGTCATTTCAAAATGTGACCGAGCTATTATGCTAAAGAAATGTGATTATTATCCAGTTTAAAGGTGACAGTTATTTTGTTTCCTGTTGTTTAGGTTCTGTTTCTCCATTGATCTTTGCATTCGCAGTCCCAACCCCATACTTGTGAAATTTCTGTAATCGAAACTGTCTAAATGAAGACCTTCAACCCTTCCAATCTTAACTTCACCCTTGCCAGAATGACCATTAGCTTTACAAAATGTACTCACCTAAAAGTATGTTCAGAAACTCTATACCAGTTCTAACAAACACATCTAAGCCTGAATAATGAATCTGATAAGGCCCTACTGTAGCAGCTGTTTAACTCCTGTCCTCACTGATATCTCGCCTCGTGTGTTAATTTAAAACCGTGTTGTGCAGTCGACTCACGTGTGCTTAAAATACAGTACCGCTTGCGGTTAGCGTGTCTGCGGTGGGAAAGGACGGGCACTAATATTACACCCATTATTAAGCTTCATTAAAATCAAAAGGCCAAGCTGGAGATGTTGTTTCATTCACTCCCGGACAGAGAATCACCGTGCCTGAAGGGCCGAAAGGAGGTTAACAAAGACAGGAAGATTAAATAATACATTCATCACATTCTGAGAGGCCGGGGGCCAAGTTCATGTCAAATCCATAACAAGCAAAGTATCCTCGGCCCGGCTCATTTCCCAACACGCACGTCACACTCTGCTGGAAATCTGCGTAGAGGATGTATTGATCTTACTGGTGCTTCCTTTCTCACAAGCTCACAAACACGCCCGCCGTATCACAGGCAGCGCCGCAAAACAACCTCCCCCGCCTCCCAGCCCCATAAAACAAAATAATAAACTTGACGCTTGCCAAAATAATCCAAGTACCTTTGTGTGTGCGAGGGCTTTTGTGTGCGTGCAGCCTGTGCTAATGCGCCGTTATTTGCTTCCTTTCACTTCAATAGATGAAAATAGACTGTTTGTGTGAGTGTGTGTGTGTGTGTGTGCAGTACTTGTGTTAGAGGTCAGGATAATGATGTGACTCTTTACCTGCCTGTTTTGTTGTTGACAATCAGACGATCTCCTTTGTTTGTTGTACTTATATCCAACTAAACTAACATGAAAGTTCATTAAGTTCATAGCGTAAAATAAAAGTGACTCTACCAACAGGATATAGAGGTACAGTAGGTCAATATATGTTTGGACATGGACATGGAGGGCTCCTAGTGGCACTGAGTTACTAGTGTTGATTGATGATGAAGCTTGCAGAGACACCTGTCGGCTGAGGTTCAGCGGAGTGAAGTAAAGTTCATGGGAGGGAGCTTTACAGTACAGGTGGACGGTGAAACACACTGCGAAAAGTTTCTGAAGCTAAACAGGTGGGATATTTGAGTCGATCGCTTGATGTTTACTCAATCAAGCATGCATTTCACCTGCTGAAGAAAAGACTGAAAGGCAGAAAGACTCAGCAAGAAGCAGAGTTCCAGAGTTTGGTCATTTAATGAAGTGTAGCACTGCAAAGTATTAAAAACCAACATTTATGATTAGGCTCCATTTGTTTAGTTATTAGATTTTTTTTAATTAAAACAGCTGTGATTCCTACACCATTCCTCTAATTTTGAAAAGGTGTATAAAATGCAATTAAAGCTGAGCCTGTATAACTAGAACTTGACTCTTTGGTCGGAGGCCCACGTCTGAAACCACTTGGCCACTGCTGCCCAGTGAAGTTCTTTAGGGCGTCAATGATAGCAAATGATTTTTAAATTAGAAATAAAATAATGTACATTTTGACTATGGCGTCATTTCTCCAATTATTTATTAACCCCTGAAAAAAAGGAGACTGTTCATAACGAGGAAATTTCCTCAAATGAGAGACTCTTAAGTCTGTATTCATTATGTAAGTGTAATTTGAATATGTTTTGGTAAACAGCTAAACACATATCAGTTCTTTCATATCAGTACCTATTGTTTCCTGTCCAAGTGGCAAACAGTGATCTAAGAGGACTGAAAGGTAGAAATCAGGTATCGCAGTGTTTGTTTAATATCAATAAATCACACCTTTTATTTTAAAATAAGCAGTGAAGGCAAATGTTTCACTAAACAAATCAAAGCCATAAATTAGGGATTCAGTGAAGACCGTAGTTGACAATTCATTTCCATCTTTTATTTGAAGCGCTAAAGATTATATTTCCTTCTGAAATTAAACAGAGTCTAGTCTGAACTAGAATTTAACTGAGATGCTGAGATTACAATGTAAATCCCCTATAATCTTCCTGTGAAGTCCTTTTAAATGCTCACCATCATTTCTTATGTGAGTTTGATAATGACAGCAGGAAAGTGTGAATTTCAATAAATGACGTAAAGCATTGACCTTAAATTAACCCATCTATCTCAAATCAACACCACAGCCAAAAACATATAAATACAAATCATTGAATAACGACTGTTTGTTGTAAAAAAATCTCCATAGCTTTGCTCAATTAGTATATTTTGCTTCCTGGTAATCAGTCACATCTGATGATCATGATTGTCCTCAAACAGGAAACCCCGACTGTTGTTTACTGCTCCTGATTATTACCTTGTTTGTCAAGCTTCCAGTTGCAAGCGCTGATCTGGTGATCACTGATACTGATGTGGTGCAGGATCATCAGCAGCGAGAGACGGGTTCAGAGCAAAGGCAGCGGCCCACTGAGATTAGAGGAGATTAGAGTTGATCTGCTAAAGGAGGGAAGTTTTTCTGTATAAGTGAAACTGATAATGTGTCATCCTGGGCTGTGCTTGTGTGTAAAATGAGGGGGAACTTAGCAGGACATGAGAGTAATAAAAGTTATCCCTCCTTCTGCCTTATCTCGAAATTTGATTAGAAAAACTGACTCCTAGTGGATTTAAAGAGTCACTGCATGCAACACAACTCTAAAACAGGACTATTTTCATTTATGTGACATTTTTACTTAAATTTCAGCAGAAATAGTTTGCTTTTTAATTTGCTAGTTGTACTTAACAGCTTTAGATAATCTCATAAATCATATATTAATAATAACAAATGTTGGTGGACTATCCAACAGCATCTGAACTAATCTAACCTAAATATGTCTGATAATAGTCCTTCAGATAGTTAGTTGTTGATGTGAAAACCGGTTATTCTGTGTAATGAGGTAAACATTTGATACCTTAAACACTTCATTATTTGATTATATGTATGTTACAGATCCTTTATGTGCAAAAGCGTTTGGAGCCAGAAATATAAAAACAGATTTGATTACAATCGCAGAGAGCTCCTGAAACGCGACCCCACGAGCAACAGGAGGGAATGAGGGAGATTTAAGGGGTGAGTTAAAGTCTGTGCTGACTGCGTGACTTTTTGCTCTCTCTCTCTCTGAACAGCGCCTCAAGACACCTGACTGCCGCACCGGCCGGTGTCTTTTAAACTTTTCTGTAGGGAAAATTAAATAAATAAATAAAACAAAACACTTTACTATTCAGGTGTCGGGTGAAATTCACGTCCCCTGCGAACATCGGCTTGAGCAATACCAAAAATATATGAGAAGGAATTTAAGAATGACTTTTTTTTTTTTTTTTTCAGCACGCCTGAAAACAAAAAAAACATGTTTCTGCAGATGCTAGAGCGTTCGTTTGCCAACGGAAACACATTTCTGACATTTTAACGGCAGCCAGCGTCGGCTCCAATTCAACCTTTCCACCTCTTCTATCTGAGATCATGAGCAAGGTCATGGCAGCTGTGTGTGGCCCTCTGTCCTTGCTGGGCCTACCAACTGGTTAATTAGCCTCCCACATGGGGCAGGAGGCGGGCACGCAGGGGAATATGGGAAGGATGAGGATTTAGCGGTTGGTTGTAATTCAGGACAACTAGTTTTGATCCTGAACTCCGATTGGCTAAATCAGGCTTAGGGCCAAAGTGTAATACAATACAGATCTGGCAACTATTAAGCGCACATCTGTGACCACATTTATGTCAATGTTAATGACCTAAAATAACAGTTACACTCCACTGCTACATAGCCGGCCCTTTTATTTAAGTATTAGTGTTATTATTAGGGGTGTGTTTCTTTTCTGAGAGGTAATTGTACACTGTACATATTTATTAGTAGTATATCACATTTAATTAAGTCCTTAAACTTCTCATCATATTAAACATGAAATATGGCAGGAATTTATTCTGCAGTAATCATTAAATGCACATACGTATATTAGTAGCCTTGGTGTAGTGACTATAAAACCTATTAATTATAAAACTACTTTAAACTTTAATTTTCATTCTTAGAAAATTGCAACTTTGCTTCAGTCACATGTAAATTGTAATTTTTGCATTAAAGGTGCAAAAATTCTTTTACATCCACTGTATATGGTAGTAGTATGGTATTGTCATCAGTAAAGTAACAGACTCAGGCACAAGAGATGATAATATAATATACGTACTGGATGAAATTCACAAAGTGAATAATTAGAGATTTTTGAAGAGGACACCTAATCCTAATCTCCTTTTGTTTTTTCATGACCATATATTTAATCCTTGTAATTAACAGCGTAATGTAATGCTTGTAAATCGTTTTCCTAACATTTCCTAGTGCTTGTCATCTTTTGCTGTTGTATAAAGTCTTTTTGTGTGGCTCCAGAGGAAGCTCCACAAGTGTCTGATTGATAACCTGGCTGAAATTTGAAATGGTAATGTAGGCAGCACAAAATCAGAAACCTACAGAGCAAGCACAAAAGTGACCGACCCTTTCATCAGGGTGCCCAGCTCTTATAGGGGTACAAATCTACTTGAGGCTGGCCCTATAGAGAGAAAGAAAACCGAAGGAGGTGCGGCGGAGTTGATGGCATGCCGCACAGTTGTAGCATATGAATGCATGGATAGTATGAGAAGAATGTACAGGGCATGTGCTTAGTGCATCATGGGGAGTCCCCCAGCAGCCTAGGTCTATAGCAGCATAACTGGTCACCTGAACCAGCACAACTATAAGCTTGCAAATATTGCAGCCTACTCTTAAAAGTAGAGACAAGGAATAAGTAGAGCATTGTTCAAGATTAGCTGCGCTGGCTTTGTTCCTTGATTTTTAAATTGTCTATCGCACTTCCACCAATGTCACATGCTAAATTAATGGTGTGCTCATTTGTGGATCCAACTTTAGCGCCTTTCCTCTGGTTTGCATTGAGCCAAGCAACAGGTTAGAAGGCCTCAGCCTTCAGAGGCTTGGTGCTGAGTTATCTGCTCTCCTAATGAGCTCTAATAAAAGAAAAGTAGGACCTGTGCAGCCCGGATAACCAACACCACCAACACCACTTCCACTACTTCCTTCTCTTCTTCTGAAGCACACACACACACACACACACACTGTACTTTGCTGCATCTGCTGCAGCTAGATCCCATCGGCTATCCAGTTACAGCCCGCCTGGCCAGGAGCTTGCATTAGTGGCGTAGGAGAGCTGTGAACAGGGAGTATCAGGTGCTGTAATATGGAAATTCCTCTGTAATGCAGAGGCTGCGGGATTGTGCGATTACTTAATTCATTTAGCTGAGTAAATGTTACTGGTTTGCCAATGCGCAAAGGGGATGGGGGTGTTAGCATGTGTCTGGGGGAGTCATTCTGCCATCCCGGAAGAGATGGTAGCACCGAGCGCGTTAGCTTGTGTGCGAGCATGTAATGGCATGCATGTGTGGTTTGCGGGTGCGTGCGTTACGGGTAGATGGGAGCACAAATGGGGCCTCAGTAACAACAGGTTGGGTTTAGGGCTCCGGTTTCATGCGTCCAGGGAACAAACCATTAAGAAAGAGCGCTGAGCCCACCAAGCCCACACTCCTCCTGCAGTACCCACATGACCTATCCCAGACGCTGATTTGTGGCTCCTGACACTTTAATTCATTGGAAAACACAAGTCAGGACCCAGGAGTTAAGTAAGTCCATTAACACTATGCAGGAGTAATGCTTTCCAGTGCAGTGCCAGCCCTGCCACCCAGTGTGATCAAGCATGGAGACTCGGTTATTTCACAGTGGGTGAATATTTCCTGGAAGTTTTACACTGAGGCTGCTGACAACATAATTTAAAACCAGTATATGGGTGAATTTATGAAAGGTAAATCATCGACATATCATGGCATCTTATACCCTTTGTGGCATATTATTCTTTAGGTAATATATAATGAATAAATGACGGTAGCCGCATTATAAATTGATTTTGATTTAAATATTTGTGCATAAAAACAGCAAAGGAAAGAGGAACATTTTTAATAAAGCATTTATAACATTTTTACTTTCACTGCCAGTTGTTTTGACTCTTGTTTAGTGAGAAGAAGTTGGATTGGTCACAGCTGTTAAATCATGTCAACAGTGGCAGATTAGTTCACACAGTCTAAAGGGTGTATGTAAAGCTATAGACAAGGGGGTCCTTAACCCTTTAGCACCACAGTTACTAAATACTGATATATTTATTTTTTATTCATGCTGGTAATGTTGCTCAATCTCCTCTGAAGTGACAAACTGTGGAAGCTGTAGAGGTCACACAGGTATGAAAGTTTTGCTGTCCAGCCCTAATGTGAAACCCGTGGTGACTTTTTCTTTGAAAGAAATCTCTGCAGTGGGTCATAAAACCTGAGATGTGAGCTCCCCCTTGTGGTGAGGGGAGGTGCAGCACAGGCGGGCCAGTTCAGTTTAATTACCGCACAAATATAAGCTTTAGTGTTTTAATGTTTTAAATGTAGAGTTTCAGGAGTTTGTGAGTCATATGCTATCTTTGAATGTTTGCTATATTCACTTTGTCGCATTCACAACCTCGTAACCGGACATTTTCGGTAAGGTCCGAGTTCACGAATTGGGACGCGTTTTGTTTCTAACTTTATACAACATTTGAGATGATATTCCTCAAAGTCTCATCTTTCAAAGATGCCTTTGCATTTTCCACGTTAAGTTACCTGGACGTTAGCTAGCTGCTGTGTTAGCCTCGGTGGCTTTCAAACACTTGCTATTCGCGGTGTTCTCACGACTTACGGCTTATGTTACCACTTTTCTCGTTGTAATCACAAGCTCATTCCATTTGAAGGCAGAAATATTCTCGTAAATGTTTTGCGGCCCTGCACCAGTCTGTGGACCGGTCATAGGGGAGCTTTACGGTCTTTTAGTAATATAAGTATATTAGCTGTGAATGCTTGTCGTACATATGCAAACTCTTTATAGAGGCCAAGATATATAGCTTAAGACAGAATAGAATAATGTTTCTTGCCATGCCTCATTTGTATTTAAAAATAAAATTCAAGGGACGTCTGAAATGTTGTTTTTACCCCAAACTGATTGATGAATATGTGATCTCCTACCCCACTCAATCTCCTTCTAAATTTTCAACACAATATGGAGTCAAAGAAACATTTTATCAGCTGTTGTGTGCACTGAATCCATCAACTCCCCAAAGCCGTCTCTCAAAAAAAAAAAATGATTTCATTGTGCTCTAATCCATTATTTAGCACAGCGATGTCAGCTGAGCTGCAAATGACTCAAAACACAGCTGCTGGGGGAATGGAAATCTTGGAGCCAAATTCAACTCAAGCAAAATGGAAAAGAAGGTGGAGTCGAGGAGCTGTTAAAACTATCTGACGGATTCGATACGCTCTGCAATGTGGGACAGTATTATTAATTTGGGAACGGGGCCTGTTAAATCTATCATTCCATTATTCTAAGAGGAATCTAAAGGACATTCACAGGATCCAGTTCAGCAGCCAGCGAGCGCGCGACCTGTTGTCTTAACTGTAAAAAGTCAGTTTATCTTCCGTTTTAAGACCAGGAAGTGCGTGCAGTGCCACCTCATGGACATTAGGTACAATCTCAGCTTGGATGCTGTTGCAGTCATGAGGATTTAAAAGCATCTTAATCATCCCAGTGTCGGTGCATCAGAGTCACCCATCTGTTTTAGGGCTTAAACAGCTTTAGTGCACTTTGAAGACATGTTTTACTCATTGTTATCATCACATTTAAAGGAGCAGCTCTTTTTTTCTCATTAACAAAACTCACTAAAAAGGAGCAAGGAGATCTATATTATATTTATTCATGTATAAAAACATAAAAATTACTAAATTACACTTTTTTTTTACCATAGACTCTGCTGACAACAATAAAATTATAAGTGCTTTACTATTTAAACAGACTTTAACTGTAAGAGATTTGCAGCTAGATTCAAATGCCGTGAAGGGAAGTGAGAAGTAAATGTAGTTTCATGAGCACATTTGAATCTTAAGTGCATTTACTTTGACTTTTCTTCGATGGTATTTTTATCTGGCTGTGAACCTGCTACTGTTAAACCACTTGTTTTAAGAATAGACCCGACAGCATTCATCATTTTGCTAATGTCAGAACATCGTTCGAGTGTGTTAATTTGATGAAAGACGCCCTGACCTCCCCCCGCGCCCCTTCCTGCCAGCCTCAGTTTGTTTGGTGCCGTTTGGCGCTGTACTGAGAACCACAGTAACCCGTGCTCGTCTCAGCGAAGCAGAATAATGTCGCTGGCTTCATCCTTGTGGCTCGTTTAATGTTTTTTGGACAATGCGGAGCTCCACGACACAGTAGATTAGAAGTATATGAGGTTTGAAGAGAATACTTGAACGTGCTAGGATCGCTCGGTGGTTCGGTGGTTGGTGCTGGTGTTTTCATGTTTATGTTCATCGGTCGCCATGTTCAGGTCCCTAGGACATACTGTATGGAATATTTCAGCCCATGTCTTAAAAGTCTTTGCCAACACATTTGTTGAGTTGAATTTATTATATTTAATTTTTTATTTTTTTAATCCTGGCATTTAGGTCTTTTTTGTGGGTAGGAGTATTGGGTATGACATCCCTGGAAGTTTTATGCTTTTCATCGTAACCGCTAAGCCTGCACGCCGCTCCTTTGCCAACAACATTTAATAAAATCTGAGAATGAGCAGACAATTTTATTCCATGCAGATAGAAGCGGCAATAAATCTCATAAGAGGGTGTCTGTAAAACTCTTTAAAGATCGATGTTGGAGACAGCGCAGCCTCTGCCAGCCTAAGCTCCCGTGGCTAAAGTCTTCCAGGCAGAGTTGGCCTGATGGCGTTCACCTTCAGTCTAGACTTTAAAAAGCCCGGTGCGTCTTGCCTTGCGTGTGTTGTGGTTCAGACCCAGAAGTTGTGGGGTCTCGCAGCAGTGCCAGGGGGAACTGCAGGGGGCACAGAAGCCTTGGAGGTCCCGGTTTTACTGCGAGGCAGTTCACAGCGTACACACCGGCCCCCGCTCTGCTGCGACTGGAGTTTGTCACTTGGAGATTTATATTCCTCTCTATTAAAGCTTCTTTACAAGCCCGCTGAGGATCCTGGAGATGGAGAGAGGGAAACGCATGAGGAGGGCCATGAAATGAAAGAATAATGCAAGTGAGGAACAAATACTTTAAGGACTGTGAGAGTGGGGGGAAAGTGTGTGTCACTGCTGGTCCAGTCTGATCCTTACAGATCCATTCAGCGGCAGTCCTATTAGTGTGGAACTAAATCACAAATGCTTAAAGAAGAATATGTCTGAATATTGTACTGTGGAGGTGACGGACTCAACTAGACTAACATATGACTGTAGGAGGATCTTTGAGTCACTAAATAACAGGAGTAAAAGTTATTATAAAGCTAAGACACTGTCACATTTACACAGTTTTAACACAAAACTGGACAAAGAAGCTGCTACTGCACAATTCTGCAGAACTTTCACCTTTAATTTTCCTTTAACAAAAATAACCAACACACTTTATTGAACAGAAAAGTCTGCAGATCCCAAAACGTGCATGTAATAAGCAGGAGAAAAGGTGCCTGTGTGCATGCTAGGGACTGGAAAAACAGCTAAATTAAAAATAAAATTTCAAGATAAATAGAATTATTAACAGATTTCTTTTACTTTCTAAATCTACTAATAAGTAAACAGTGCCAAGTTTCTTGCAGTCATTAGTACATAAATATCTTCTCTTTAATGCACTATAATAAGATAAAGTAAATTAGAGTCATTTAAGATCCAGAGGCGCATCCCTTTCTATAGCACTCGTGGCTATTCAGTATTCAAGTTTCAGCTCTTAAACCCTCCTCTAATGGTTTCACGGGAGTCTTCTCCTCTCTGGACGTGTTGAACATCCGCGCTCTGATGCACAAATGAACTTTAATTTATGTTGTCTTCTGTGGTAGCAGAAAGCCAGAAGTATCCACATCCTCATAAAATCACCATGGGAGCTTTCACAATCCTGTTTTCCATCCTGTCCAGTTATTTCTCAAAGGCCCCGTACATCTCTGTCATTGGAGACCGAAGAGGAGGAGAGAGCCGAAGGGAAAGCTCAGATTTACGGAGAAACATTTGCAGTTTTTTTTTTTTTTCGACTTTCAAAAAATACACAAATAAATAAATGCTTGTATATTGTCCAGATAAAATATAGAGCAATATAATGTCGAGTGAACACCAAATAACATTAGACTGTTGGAGACGGCATGAGAAGAGAGTCTGTGATCCTAAATGGCAAAGATGTTCAAATCTAGGCAACAAATTACCAAGACGATGGACAAAAAAGAGCAGGCACTATAATTAGAAAGCCTTGGAACAGAAGGGGGTTGTGGCGTCGTCTCCAGACTTTGTGGAAAAGCTTGCCCATATAGCATACATATATATATGTATTTATTTTCTATAAAAACTGGACTCATCACCAGAAATTATATTGATTCATATACACAGATCAGCCACATCATTAAGACCATTGACAGGAGAAGTAAATAACGTTGACCATCTTGTGACAGTACAATGTTCTGCTGGCAAACTTCTGGACCTGGCATTCATTCATGTGGATGTTACTTAGACATGTACCACCCACCTAGACCGGACCAGGCACCCCCACCCCATAGCAATGACGCTGGCAGCAGTCATCCGCAGCAGGATGCTACAGACACACACACAAGAACAAACTGATCGAGTATCTGTGAGATGATCCAATCCACAAAGGCCCCTCCCCTCAACCCTTAGGATCCAAACGCCCCCATTAACAACATTCTGTTGCCAGACACCACAGGACCCCCTCAGACGGCCCATTCTCTGATGAGTCACAGACCTACACAATATAGGAAGATGGTCATAATGTTATGCATGATTTTGGCAAGTTGTATTGTAGTCTGTGTGCAATACTTCGCTTACACACAAGAGGGCGTTGTGTCCCTTTCTAAACTAATCATTGGCCTTTTGTTGCCTCCAGGAGATTAATGAGAGGCGTTTAAATTCACAATGCATCACTGCTGCCTATCTGAAGGGACAAACATGAGCTGCATGCATATGGACATGAGGCATATTGAGCATATGGAGGGGAGGTGTCTCCCCACCTCGTCCTCCTGCACTCTCTTTACTCCCTCTGTCCTCTCTTTCTCGTGAAGCCAGCCACCTGCATTATGACAAAAATCTGCATCTCGCGTCCAAAGGGGCAGGCGGGCCACGGCTTCAGGGAGATGGACTTTTATCAGCACTGTTGCGTAAAGAGCAGCACGAGAAACGGTTTCACAAAGCTCCCGCTGTCGACTGTGTCACATCAGACACGTTTCCCCAAATTCCTGCCGACTTTCAGCCTCCATCCTGTCGTGAGCTGAGACTGCACGCTGAATCACCGCGTCTAAAGATAGTCCCTCATTTGCAGCAGCAGCATGGGTCAAGCAGTTCGAGCTGAAGGTGAATCACAAGTCACGCGGCGGAGTTAAAAAGTTCAACAGCCTGTTAAGTAGGCATAAGGCAGCCTTGTGCTTGCAGCTCAGCCCTCCTGAAAAATGGTGTTTGTCAGAGTAATAAAGCTGTCCCATAACCCCATAACCCCTGCAATATTCATGATCCAAAGTTTGTGTCTCACCAGACAGCTTGATAAGTGTTAGACCCGAGTGTGTTCCCAAGCTCAACCATAACAAGCACACTGTCTACCTGGGTTACCATGGGCCGAGCTAGTCCAGACTCCCGGCAACCCACGACGGCTTGTTAAAAACACACTCCTCATTGGTTCGGCCCAGGCGCTTCGCACAGAGCTGTCCCGCTCTGTTTACTGATGTCACAGGCTGGACGCAGCCCATAATAGGCGATGGCTCATCTCAACATTATGACCTGTTTATAAACCAGGTGAAAAATGACACTTTTATTGCCCAATGCAGCATCCCTCTGTCCCGCCGTGCCCCGGCCTGTTCTACCTTGTCCTGTCATATCATTGGAGCACTTCTGGGGGAAAATAAGTCAACAAGGAGACCAAGAGAGGAACATATACACACAGAAAACAGGGGGGTTGGGTATCTGGGCAATGGCAGCTTTAATGCGGTATCTCGTAAACATCCATTAATCAGAGGGGGGGGGTTGGTAGACGCTGTGGCATGCAAATCAAGACGCATAGAGGAAGAGACGAGCGCGCCGGTGATTCACTGTGCTCCGGTCAAGTTGCGTCTCCACGGAGTCGGTCAGTGTGGGTTTGACAACCACACACGAAACAGCAACACTAAACATCATTGTGGCAATCATTCAAACGACTTCTGAGAACACATTATTTAAAAATATCACCTTAAAAAGAGGAAGAGGCTGCTGCACTGGCCTTCTGGTCGAGTTGTGTTTTCACAGCCAGTGTGGTTTTGACAGCCAGAGCAACCACGCGCACGACAGGCACAAGACCAAGCGTCATCATCAACGTCAATCAAACACTTTCTGAGAAAAAGGAGACACAAAGACACAGAAATGACTCCCCTAAATTAAAATATGGCCGGAAAACAGAACTTTAATTTATCCCAGGTGACGTCTTCTATGGGTTTTCTGTATTAGTAATAAATAAACTCATGCATGAAGTGTGTATATCTATAGACTACTCACTCTTCATACAGAAAAACAATACAGAAAAACTAAATATACGACAACAGTTCCACCGGTCAAAGTTTTCTATGAGCAATCTTGACTAGAGTTTACCCAAAGCCATGCGTGAGACTTTGGTTCTTTGGTCTGAATGCATCATATCCACCTTGAAGCATGGTGGTGGCAGCATCATGCTGCGTGGCTGCTTCTCTGCAGCAGACACTGGAATATCAAGATATCCTGGAGGACAATCTGATTCCGTCTGCAAGACAACTACAGCATAGTAGATCTATGTTCTGTTTTCCAGTAATGCAGTGACCCATAGCATACTGTGAAATCCACACAGACGTAGTTTAAAGACAACAAGATGAATGCTCCGGAGAGGTTCTGAGTCAAAGCCCAGACCTCGGCCCAAGAGAGAATTTGTAGCTGGGCGTGAAAAGCGCTGCTCACACCCGATCGCTGTGCAAACAGACACTTTTGCAAAGAAGAATGGGAACGTGTGCAGTGTCAACATGTGCGAGCATGTGAGACCTATACACACTGGCTCACTGCTGACATTATGGCCAAAGGTGAATCCACTAAATACTGATTTAAAGGAAGTGAATGCATGTTTGTTCATTTGATAACACCAATGAAAGGGGGAAACATCGCAGGTGGTCAGTACTTTTTACAGGCACCGGACAATACTGTAACTGAAACCGCACTGGTGACTCACCCTTTGTTCTACAGTCAAGTCGTTTCTTTAGAGTCAGGCAATGTGGTCTGGAAACCACATACAAAACAGCAACAAAAACAAGCGTCAGCAACAACGTCAAACAGACAACTTCTGATTTAAACTATGCTTGATTTATTGTATGGCTATAAAGAGGCTAGACCTTCATTAATCTCAGAGGAAGTGTTTCTGCCGGTGGTGCCCCTTATTTATAACAGGTAAATAAAAATGAGTGTATACACCAGTCAGGCAAAACATTATGACCGCCTTCCTAATATTGTGCAGGTCTCCTACACAACACCTTGTGCTGTTCTTCATGTTTGTTTTTTCTTAGTTGTTCTTAAACTGTTTTTGTTTATGTGTCTTTGTCAGGCTGCATCCTGCTGGGGATGGCTGCTCCCATCAAAGAGTGTCATTGCTATGGGGTGGGGGTGCCTGGTCTGGTCTAGGTGGGTGGTACATGTCTAAGTAATGATACAATAAAAAAGAAGAAGAAGAGACTGCTGCACGGGTGTTCTGGTCAAGTTGTGTTTTCTCCAAGTCAGCTGGCGTGGTTTTAACAACCAGTGCGACCGCACACATAAAACAGCCACAACAACAAGCGTCATCTTCAACGTCAATCAAACGCTCTCTCAGAGAAATGACCAGCTGTATCCAAGTCTCTGAATTTCCAGTTTTCCCCCCATTTGTTTAAACACGTTTCCAGCAAACGTGGCTCAAATTCTCAAAACTCTAAACACAAGCTGAAAAGCACAAAACCCTGTTCTCTCTTCTCAAAACTTCCTTCCACCAAAAGAATACACACATCTGTTATATTTTACCGAGCGTCAAGTAAACAATGACACTGCCATCAAATATTCAAATGCTTTCCAACTTCTCCTATTTCTTCTTTACGCTGTAGCACATGTACACTCACTTGCCATTTCATTAGGTACACTAGGAAAAATGAATGCATTTTAATATAACAGTCAATATAACTTATTTTTACAAAGATTATGTTATTCAGCATCTGTTTAAAATAACTGAGACTGTTTATTCACCTGTGTGAGGCTGTAGTACTATTGACTTGTACTTTTTAAGGCAAGACTGTTAAAATGCATGTGTTTTCACTAGTGTACCTAATGTTTTGGCAAGTTAGTGTTTATACAGATGTTGAAGTCTAATCCCAGACTGTACATACTAGAGGTTGCACATTCATTCTGTACACTTCCACTACACCTTACTCTAAACATTTGGGTGAGTCAAGCTACAGATATGAGTTTATCAAACTAACAAGGAATTAAATCTTCTGAGGAATGTGCCAACTGAGCCGTCATTATCTTACCGGCGTCCTTCCAAGGAACGGTGATGAGTCAGTTTGCAGCGCTTAAACTGGAATTACCAGATGAGATCAGTGGATTTGCTCCTGAAATATTTACCTCCGTTCTCATGACAGGAGACACTGGGCTCTTGTGTCCTCCTTCTGTCCAGCAGAGAGCAGCAGCGTCCTCCCACATGTCTCCACAGTGTGAGCGTGTCTGCAGGGAGCTTCAGCAGCCCTGCTGAGAAGCTCTGTTTTGTTATCACGGTCTGTGCTATTTATAAAAGTCCTGATTCAGCTCCACTGATGTTTCCATTGTGAAAAAAAATGCTAAAATCCTAAAGGAACAAAGGCTGCTGAGAGAGTAGGTACCACTTAAAGATTAGCTCCTGTAGACTTCTTGCCATTGACACTGATGATCGTGAAGAAGTCTAACATTGTAGTAGCAGTAATGACCTGAGCAACATGCTGTTTATTTGTCTCGATGGTGTTTAAGTTTCAGCCGTGCTCCTGCTGTGGAGGAGTCACAAGGAGGTGAAAATGGTTCTGGGCATGAAGCGAGATGCCCTCTGTTGTTCAGTTTGTTATGATATCTGGTGCCTGTTCCAGTTTTTCTTTCTTATCCCATTTTGTTCCTGAAGATCAAGCTTTTTTTTTTTTTTACATCAACTAATGTTTCCGACAGTGTTCAAGTCCAGACAAATCTGGATCTGGAGGGTGTTACCTTGTAGTCACCTGTCAGTGGCACCGTGCCTCCTTAACCCTCTATAATAAGGTCATTTCTGGGAAAACAATTGTGTTTAGTAACATCACAACAATGGTCAACATGAATAACAGCCAACAACCCGCTGACACATATTGAGTCTTTTGTGTCCATGTGACTCAGATTCATTTCACATGAAGTCCACAACATTTTATTTCAATACAATACCATGCTCCTCCTTGAACCATTCATTAACACCGCATTGTGGTAGAGGAATTTCCTAAGGATCCTTGAGACTCTGGTCCTAGGAGAACGGGTCCTGATTGTTGTTTGCGCTTATCCGTCAAACAGCAGTCCAGAGTACCCACCCTTTTTGGACACCCTAGGATGGACGCTGGACTGTGCCCTAACTAGGGACTCCATTGTCCTACTGGGGGACTTCAACACTCACATGGGTAATGACAGGGTGAACTACGGCCTACCTAATCGGAACCCGAGTGGTGTTTAGTTATTGAACTTCTGTGCAAGTCGCAATCTGTGCATAACTAACACCATGTTCAAACATGAGGTTGTTCACCGCGCCATGATGGCCTAGATTATAGGTCGATGGTTGACTTTATAGTCATATCATCTGACCTGCGACTGTATGTTCTGGACACTCGGGTAAAGAGAAACAGAGTTCTAGTATCTTGGGATCTTGTTCACTAGTGACGGTAAGATGGAGCTGGAGATCGACAATCAGATTGAAGCTGTGTCTGCAGTGATACGAGAGTCCTAAGTCGAAAGGTGACGTTCTCAATTTACTGGTTGATCTACGTTCCAACCCTTACGTATGGTCACGAACTTTGGTTAATGACTGAAAGAACGAGATCACCAATACAAGCGGCTGAAATGGGTTTCCTTCACAGGGTGGCTGGGCTCAGCCTTGGAGATAGGGTAAGGAGCTCAGACATACAGGAGGAGCTCGGAGTGGAACCACTGCCCCAGAGGAGTCAGTTGAGGTGGCTTGGGCATCTGGTAAGGATGTCTCCCAGACCCCTTCTGGTAGAGGTGTTTTGGGCATGTCCCATCGGAAGGAGACCTCAGGGCTGATCCAGTACATGATGGAGGTATTATATCTGTGGTGACTACATGTTTGATCTACACAGATCAGACATAACATTATGACCACCATCCTAATATTCTGTAGATCTTCCTTGTGCCTCCAGAACAGCTGTGACTCATCAGAGAGTGGATATGGGTCTTCTGAGGGTCTCCTGTGGTGTCTGGTAACACAATGTTGATAGTGGGGGCCTTTGGGTCATATGGGTTGAGGGGAGGGTCTCTGTGGATAATCCCAAAGACACATGATCAGTTTGGGATCTAGTGAATTTGTAGGCCATGTCAACACCTTGTTCATGTTTCTTTTAGTTGTTTCTGAACTGTTTATGTGCCTGTGTCAGACTGCATCCTGCTGGGGATGGCATCAAGTAGTGTCATTCCTATGGGGTGAGGGTGCCTGCTCTGATCTAGGTGGGTGCTACATGTCTAAGTAACATCCACATGAATGAATAAATGAATGCCAGGTCCAAACGTTTCCCAGCAGAACACTGTATTGTCACAAGATGGTCAGTGTTATACACTTTTCCTGTCATAGTGTTGTGGCTGATCGGTGTACACACCCCTTTCTGCTGCTCTAAACAATTGCTAGCACACAGTATTTGTAGCAAATGTAATATATACCCCAGTTTGTAGCATAAACTGGAGTTATTTAGCTTTTCAGAGCCGTAAAGGTATGTATTTGTGAGGATTTACATCTTCAGTGGGGATGAATGGGCTTGGTGCTGAGAGCCAGAGTTGTTAAAGTTGGAAAGAACTGCTTTGTCGGAATAAAATGCTGGGTCGGAGCTCACTACCCATATAGTATTTATCGCAGCTACCTACGCTAGATGTGCATTTTACCAAAGACCTTTGGAGAACAAGAAATGAAAAGAAATAGAAATGTGTGATATGATCATCACTTATAAATTATGTTCTGTCAAGAAAAGCGATGCATTTGGCAGTAACAGGATATTAAAGAATATTAAATAAGACACAAATTTGATCAAAGAAGGATGTAATTTCAGTCCTTAATGTTTTAGCTGGCAGAAACCTAGATATACTTATTAGTCTTCTACTGAATGTTTTATTTTTTATTTCTGTAAGATTGATGGTGTTGGTTCTACTAAATCTAGAAGGCTGTGTTATGTCCAGATACATTAGAGGTTAACTTATTTATTTACAACATTTATTTTACTTGTCCAACACTAAATTATTATTTTTTTTTAAATGACCGGCCCATTACTATTAGCCTTTTTAGTGGATTCCTTAAAATATTTTGTAGTTTTTCATTCGTTTGCTATTCTCTCTTTTCTTTTTCATAAAATCACTTCACTTCACTAAACTACGATCTCTAAAGAGGCCACACTGCAGTCATACCACAATCAACATCCATGACATTTTTATACAGCGGCTGAACGGGCGAGTTGTGGAGCAAGGTTGAATTCCTCGTTCAAGCTCTTCCTTTTCATTTTCATGAAATTACTTCATTTTGTGTGGACAATGGTTCAAAACCCTCCTGAATGTCTGCCACCTGCTCTCACCTGATGGTAACTGTATTTCTGTATGGCTGATGGTTCTGTTGTGTACAGTGCTATTACAGTGTAGTGACAAGTTGACTATTTGTCAAGTCAGTGTGGTGAAACCTGACAGACTCCAGTCAATGAGCCTTTTAATTAGATTTCTTGAATATATTTGTAGTTTTTTCTTGCTATTCTCACCTTTCTGTTCAGTAAATTGTTCTACTTTTAGAGAGGCCACAGTGTTTTTAGCTGAAGATAAACCTCGTCTCTCTAAAATTGGCACTGTGTTACACCAAAACCAACATTTGTGTCACTGAGTAGGTGTGTGGTGAAAGCAAGCTAAAATTTCTTGTTCGGGCTCTTTCTACTCATTATCTACAACTATATGAATTTTTCCAATAGTCATGGTCTTGTGTTTCTGATTTCTCTAGGATAGTTTCAACTTCATTTCAACTATGGATTTAACACATAGAAACCTAGTTTTGAGCCCATCTGCTCTTTGAAAAGCATATTTGTAAGGTTAATTGGGTTCAGTGGGTTCAGTTGATGTATGTCTAAATCTAATCTACTATATCCCTGTCTTCTATGTTTAGCTGTACAGTATGTCTTGAGGTGTTTCTCCTCTCCTCGTCATCGTACACCATCCTCACCGCCCTCCTTTGCCTACTGTAAATATATTCAGTCATATTTTTCCATTAATACATTATTTAATTTGAATTCTGCTGCTTTATTTTTCCTTTTGTGTTCCCACATCTTAGTGCGGCTGTTTCTCTTTTTTATCTTTTCTTCAACAGCCATTTTTATCTGCGCAGATAAAAAAAAAATAAAGAGCGCAGTGGCACACGTGTGTGTGTGAAGCAGTGACTCAAATTCAATCTAAAAGAAGAGACTCGCTCTCATATCTATTCAAGGACAGTGGTTTGAATGAGGTTCCAGTTACCATGGAAAAAATTTACCTCTGTCCCACAACCAAAAATGAAGCCTGCGGCAACTTAATACGGCCTCAGGGTCATGTCACGCCGCACCGTGACATTTTTGAAAACAGGCAAAACGGATCAAACTGTATGAATTATGAATTTCTACGTATGTGTTGAAAGGGCTAGGTTTGATGTTCTCGACAGACCGACGGAGATAAAATGAAGCGACGACAACGAGAGAAGCCTACTTTCATCATCCTGCCGGTTTTCAAGCTTCTTGATATTTTAGCCTGTGTGATTGAATTGCACGGCCAGTTTATTAAACTCTGCAGCTGTTGTTTGTGAAGGCACCTAGGAAACAGAGGTAATTGATGGACCTATTGAGTTACACCCACCGCACATGAAACCTCCACGGCTGAGAAAGTCAAGGATACTAATATGAGCTCCTCTATGCAGCTCACTGTCTACAAACAGATTCAGCTGAGTTACTATGAGTTGTCATGAGTTATTGAGCGTGCGTATGTGTGCGAGCGCCGCGTGTGCACGCCCGACTGAAAGGTCACACTCTATTAATACTCTTGAACTTAGTGTTTTCAGTTGCTCTGTGAACACTAGACCACATTTACTCAGTGCTCTGAGCATGATTTTACTCACACATGGCAACATTTTGATGAACTGCTGTTTATCATTTTGACACCAAAAGGTTGTGTTAAACACGCCTCATAGTGTTAAAATAGAAGCCAAAGGTCACATGTGTGTACAGTAAGCCACTTGCGACAAATAAAAACACAACTGGTGGGAACCTGCTGTACATTTTAAAGGTCTTTCATTATCATGACCAAGTCAATTCTGAAACGAAACTGGCATCCCCCAGTAGTCATCAGTGTGTGATACAGACCTATCCACCACTATATTCACGTCAGTCTTTAAAGAAATGGTTCAAAATTCAATATTTCCTTATTTGCTTTCTCGTTTTCCATTAACCTTGGAAGTTGGAGTTGGGAATGATATCAAACCTGTGTGACCGTGTCCAATGCTGCCTTCAAATGAAACTCATGAGTGTGTTTTATGTCATGGGAAGACAAAATGCTTGACATTCAAGCTGTAACGTCAGATATAAGTTGCGAGAACACTGCAGCTAGGCAGCTGTTGGAATCTGGAAGCTACCGAAGCTAACAGTTAGCAAGCTAACATCCTGGCAGCTTAGTGTAGGAAATATAAAAGGTCAGTGAAAGGATGCGGTTGATGGAAGTATTAACATTTTCCTCAGACATATATATGACTAATATAGTAGTTAATCCACCTTAGGCATTTCTGAAAACATGAGCAAACAAGTCCTAAATAGTGAACTTAGAAGTTTCCAGAAATTAGCCGTTGTTAGCCATTGCTAGCTATAGCAGTTGATGACATTGCATTTTTGGCTTTTGCGCATACAAACACCGTAGCCTCAGGTCCACAGTTAAAAAATGGACGTTACTGTGTCCAGGATGGATTTAAAGAGACACAAACTATCAATGTGTTGCTAAAGCTTTCATTGCTGTTGCTGTTAACACATGGAGCAGCAATCTTAGACTCTGAGGATGACAATGACTTGATGACTTGTGCGGCCGTTCAAATAGAACGTTCCTACAAGGAACTTAGAAATCCCAAATGTAAGTATGGTACAAGAACCTTTATAAAATTAGCTTGGCTTCAAGACTTAAAACATGAGGCGCTTATCAGTATCCCCATGTTCTTGTGGACTTGTGAAATGTCATCACTTCCCCCTGCCCTGACCTTGTAGCCTACGGTCCACATGCCCGGAGGAGTTCTAGGCCAGCATGTTTTATCGCTTGACGCCTCAGGAGGTAGATCGTGTGAACTTGGTACAGCCAGATATCACCGAATCCATTACGTGGGTGTCATCAAGTATGCTGCTGTCCCAGTTAAAAGAGCCTCCAGAGTTTGTACTGTAGAGTCAGACTTGTCAAACCGAGAGCACGTAGGTCTAAAGTTTGCTTACTTGTTATTGATAGAGGCAAAATGGTGAAACAGCTAGCCATCAGTAACCCCAGCTGACCCTTTGGAAAGTCGAAATAGAGGCTATAAAAATCTTTAACACCCACAAGTTAACACAGACTGAGTTACATGGTGAAACTGTTTATCAGTCTACACACTACTACTGTGCAGCATCTAGCCTTAACAGACCGTCTACAGTGGAGTCAAAATATAAGCACATAAAAGATTTTACTGTAACACGAGAAAATTGTGATGTGTTGTTATGTATCTTTCACACTAAAAGGTTGTGTTACACTATAACTCCACCCGAGCTCTCAAGATATTCATTCTCTTGACAACTGTTTAGGCACCTTTGTGTTTAAAGTCTCTTTCAGTAGCAGAAGTCAAATATGAGACTGGGTCATCCATCAAAATTCGTCAAACACCGCAACAATGTGCGGCTGTGACTTCTTGTGCGAGCACTTAGCAGATAAGTGCTCCAGTAAAATGAGGTCCAAATTACTGTTTTGGCTCGCCGGGCCCCCCACGGTGCAACATAATAGGTGGGTTGAATGTGTCATGAAGGCTGTGGCAGGGGGGGTTTCCCAGGGTAAAAAGGGGTAGATGGAAAGATGAGGAGGAAGGAGGAAGGGGGGCTGCTCGCTCCTCACTCGCTCTCTGGTGATGGGCTTTCATCATAATTACAGTATAGTACAGACTTCCACTGGGTTGGGTTACAGCAGGGCAGGAAGTTACCTGAGCCAATGGGTTTAAGAATTTATATTTACATTTAGGAATAATTGTGAATTACAAGTGTCTGTAGAAAGCTGGCGTGAGCATATGTGTGTGAATCCGACAAAACAAGGCCAGCAATTAAAATAACTTGTATCTGGAGCAGGCAGAAAGTGACAGCTCAGCTACAGACACCTCTCATATTCACTGGTGTGGCTTTTCTGGTGACGCACAGGCTTTTTTGCTGAAGTAACCGTGATATTATCAACGCATTATTTCAAACACAAACACGACTTTTCTCTTTGAGGTCATGTTGCAAAAGATGTCAAAACAGGCCACAGCCGCGCAGAGCTGCAGCCGTGACGTACTCTAGCATGAGATCATGTCCTTTGTCCTGTGTAGGGGGATTTTGATCTTTTAGTATTGCAGTTACGTTCAATGGATTCGCACAATAGGTGAAGATAACACAAAGGAACTTAACTTTCTGTTTCCAGCCCTGTGCTCTACTTTCATTTTCATCGAAGCAGACGTTCTGAATTGTCACGGTAGAGAAAACACAGGTGTATTGATGGTGGCTGCATTCCTCTGAGGGGAGGAGGTCCTGGTTTTACACTTGGTGTCTCGCTATCGTGTCTCACTGTGACACTTAATTTCACTTGTGCTGTCCCCTGCTGTGTTAGAATGCAAAAATGACAGAAAGAAAGGAGTAAGACCCAAGAGTTTAAACAACACGGAGCTGTTTCCTGTGACATTTTAGAGCATCGGAGATGGATCAGAGGAGCTGTGACATGTGATTCATTTCAAGCATATGTAGCGAGAAGGTCCCAGGTTCGAATCCATGAGCCAACTGGGCCTTTCTGTGTGGAGTTTGCATGTTCTCCCTGTGTCTGTGTGGGTTCTCTCCAAGTACTCCGGCTTCCTCCCACCGTCCAAAGACATGCTCGTTTGGTAAACTGGTGATTCTAAATTGGTCGTACATGTCTGTGTTAGCCCTGTGATAGACTGGCGACCTGTCCAGGGTGTACCCCACCTCAGCTGGGATAGCCTCCAGCAGACCCCACGACCCTTCACAGGGACAAGCGGTTACAGAAGATGAATGAATGATGTTAACTGTAAAAATGTCTGTATTTACTCTAATGTGTGGTGTGCTTGTGAAAGCCATGCCGCTTGCCAGTGACAAAACTACAACATCTACCAAGTCTGGGTTTGGGTAGCTTACTTACTGTACCTCTGTCATGTTGAGACACCAGCAACTCGCGTACCAACATTTCCATCCAACAGCTGGAACGTTCGACGTCACATGAAGGCAAAACATCTGTGACAGGTCATCATGAAGCAGTATCTTCGAGAAAAGCAGCTGTTTATGAGGTCATTACTTTGCAAGGGAGCGCTCATCCTTGACGGCCCCATGCTGCATTCGCACCGCGCCGATGTCCATTTAAATGTCAACTGGTGAAACTATCATGTATGACTGGTTGTCACTGACGCGACAAATAGGTTGGAGACAGCTCAACTGGCCCGACGCTTTGATTCATAGACCACTACGCTCTATGTGTCTAAGTGTTTGAGGCTTCATATCACTGCTTTCTATTCAAAATTAATTGGATCTTGCTGCTTTATTGCCAGTAGTGCTCTTGTGGGGTGTTTGTGGTCTACAGTGGTCCAAGGAAGGAAAAGTAGTGAGCCAGCAACAAGGTCATTGATGTAAAGGGAGTGAAAGCTGTCTGCATGGTCTGAAGTGCAGCAGAACAGGTTGACGACGGTTCACGTGGACGGCCAGGTGCGTGTCACTTATCTCTACAACACCTACCCCATCACCTTGCCTTTGCCATGGCGTCGTGCTTCATCTGCAACTGCAGCAAGCGGTATTTATGTGGTGGCATCATCCACATAAATACCAGCTTTACCCAGAAGAACATTACTAATGAGATATTCATACCAGCAGCTGGTGGTTATAATGTTGTGGCTAAATGATGTGTGACAGAAAAAGAAGAACATGACTGAAGCCTGTTAGGTCATTAGGCTGATAAAAATATCTCATCATGAACTAGCAGTCACTTGATGCTTATATCTCGGTGTTAAATCATTTGTCATCTTTTAATTTATTTTAACTGTAAATGAGTTTGTTGTCGCTGTGACTCATCCATATGGTCGAGGCTTACTGTATACGTCTCTATTTACAGTGTGATCTGCTCTCTTAAGCATCTGAGAGCACACGGCAGCACCACTGCACATGAGTCACGAGACAAGTCGGAGCTGATGCAGCACCGTGAATAAATATGATGTGTCACTACTACATGATAAAGTGTCAGTGGATAGAAACCTTCAGCTGCCAAATAAGCCCAAAACAGAAGACAGAGCAACTTTGCTGTCAGCACACCGAGGCCTGGTCCATTCCTTGTTCGGTGGTCAGTGTGCGGCTAATGCGTAACAACACACACGACGTCTCAAGAGTACAACATGTGCCACAAGCAAACCTGAGGGCTCAGCATCTCCAGATGACAGCATGTTTTATCTCATGTTTTATCTTTTATCTGCGCAGAACTGCTGTTTTCTTACCGCTTTAATCTTGCAGATTAACATTCTTTTCTTGGTTTGTGTGCTCCCTCCGAGCTCCTTGTCCTTTCCTGTCCCCTGGCTCCACTGCAGGTGGCAAATTTGCATCCCTTTATATGCAGAGACGTCACCGTGGCACCTGCGTCTTGCCAGGTGACCTCCTCTAATCTCCTTGGGGCGTCGTGTGAAATAGGCCACAACCTCATCTACTCTTTTCTTTTCTCTCTGTCTCACTCCAGCTCTCACTGGTTCCCCGTCTCCACGTCTCCGCCTGTGATGCAGGAGGATAAATAACCAACCAAGAGCTGACTGCAGAGAATCGCAGGCCAGAACTCATTTAGAGTGTGTGGGACAGCTCATCCGGTCTGATTTACATCACAGGTACACAATCCGTTTGGCCAAAAATATTCAGACAGCCAAACATCACACCGTTCCTTATGAACCTGGACTGACTGGTGATGAGGTCTTATTTGCAAGACACACAGTTTCACACATTAACTTCATTAACATTTAATTTAGAAATCAGTTCATTTATATGAAAAGCTTGATCCCTCGCTCACATCTGGGAGATAAATATGAAGCTGCAGGTAGCCAACCTAGCTTAGCATCAGGAGTATAAACAATGTGACTTTGTTCAAAGGTTAACCAAATCCACCTATAGCTTACAGTCACCTAGAATCTGTATCGATAATATCTGGTGTCTTATAAAGGCCGGTGGACACCAACATTTTTTGACTTGCAGCCCCTTAACGTGCATCAATTTTTGACAAAATGAGAAGTGGCTGGAACATATTATGTTAGCTGGATCCAGTCAGTGAAAACATGGTCATTCAACAAGTATGTTCTGCTACAGATGGTCGAAAAGGTAAGGAATACTATACTTCATCATCTTTAGATTATTGTAACAGCCTATTTGAACAGTAAGTCAGACTTTTAAGGGATCACATCACTTTGGTTTTGGCTCTCAGTATGTTTTCTAATTGTTTTTTTAAGGTCCCTTGGGTTATTTTTAAAGCCTTGCCCCCTGGCTACATCACTGACCTTTTAGCGCCACACAGGCCGGCGTGTACACTACCTTAAGATCCTCAGGCAGAGGTCTAATGTCTGTTTCAGGGGCCTAACTAAAAACACAAAAGGCTACGAGGCATCTGCACTCCGGTCCCCATGACTGTGGTATGATCTGCCTAAGGAAATCAGGTAAACTGTGATCTTTCCTGATTTTAATTGGGTTTTAATTGAGATTTTAATTGTTTAAATGACCTGTGCCTGTTTTAAAAACTCTAGATTTGTATGTCTTTGTTAAGCACTTTGTAATCTTGATTTGAAAAGCGCAGAAATATAGGTCATTGTTGTTGCTGTGGAATTTGTATGCACAGTTAGCTTATATGTTTTGTGCTTTCAAACAATGTACGATCGGGGCTTTTTCTGTTCAGAATATGAATCTCTATCGTTCTGTTCTCATGACAACAGGTGTTAAAGGGTTCAAATCAGTCCATGTGGACAAGAAAATCTTCACTCTAATATTCAGTTTAGACTTCTGCGTCAATTGGACGCCGTAGCTACAGCGCAATGCAGAGCGCAAGAGCTGTGGTTGGTCCGATTGGTAGTAGCGTGTTTGCGTATTAGTATTTCCAGCTGCTTCTCCATCTCCGCAACTTTTGAATTAATTGTTTTGGATCAATAAAGGTGGAACACATCGAGCAAAGGTTAACTGAGGAGGTTTGGAGAAACTATATATAGTTGTGACAAGTCTTCAGCAAAATTTCGGCTAAAGTTTCAGTCGCCATTGTTGAAAGTGAAGCAGGAAATGGGAACAAAAATTAACCCGACTGGCAAAAAAGACACAGTGCCCTCTAGCATTTGGGTGGTGTTTTTACAGAGCGAGCCAGACTGACAAACGCACAAATAAAAATGGTTCGCATCGGCGATGGCTACGTGCGTAGTTTACGCCATCTATGTCCCGCAGTATTTTAAATGAGCCTTAAGTTATATGGTGGAAAATAGTTGAGAGTTATTTTGAGCAGCTGAGCCAAGAATTTACTTTCTTATCCTTCCAATTATATTCTCGGTGGTCCTCACCCAAGGTTCAGAGTTACTGACCTAGAAAATGTACTCGTAGCTAGAAAATGTACTGGTACCAAATATTATCCTAACACATTATGAAATGATCAACACAGTCACAGCACACAGAGTGATGTCAACGCGTCAGTAGTGTAGTCATTAGTGCAATCAGTCATCCTCGAGAGCCGTCTGTCATATTTTTATTTGTGTACTCTTTGTCTCAGTAACCAAAATACAAGTTGTTCTTCCAGCACAGTTTGTTATCGAGTTAGCTAAACACAAGAGTCATTATTTTATTCGTGTGGTGTGCAGTAAGTGCTGCTGTAGGAGCATTAGTTGAGTTGGGATGTCGTGCATGTGACTCCTTCAGTGACAAAGGGAAGAGACGTGATGGTAACCAGTGCAGCCGAGCTCAGCCTCACAGATCCTCTCTGCTTTATTTCACCGCCTCCTTTGACTGGGAAGCTTGCACACACGTAATTATATGTGTGTGTGTGTGCGTGCACCTCTTTGTGTGTGTGTGTAGGAAAGGTAGGTCCTCCTCCCAGGCCCTCTTTACCTAATACGTCCATGTAGGCCTCGCTGGAGAGCGGCGTGCAGCAGCACAAAGATCAGGGCTATTCTGGTGCTGCCAGGCTGCCCAGTGCTGATAGGAAAGGATTAATGAGGCGGGGCGCTCATCGCTCGTAATTAGAAACAACGCTAAAAACTATTTTTGTGTTTGTTCCTATGGAGTGATCTTGACCCTCAGGCCACCCACCCTGCCCCCCTCCCCTCCCCTTACCCCCACAAATGCCCATTCCCTGTTAGCCATGAGGCAGTAGACGCCTGCAAAGTCAGAGTAAATATAGGCTCATAACTCCTGTAGCTATGTGACACATGGTTCAATGAAGGGGAGCGCAGATAATTCACAACTCTCGCTGAGTATGCCTCTGCATGATCCTCTGAAATACGTGTCACTGAAGGGCCTGTTTTGTGTTTGTAAAGTCCAATATTTATGGAGTATCAGAGCTTTTGTTGTATTCTGATATTGCAGTCGCCCGTCATGGCTTTAATCATTGTTGTATCTTGGAACGAAATATTACTTTTAATCCCTCAGTCTGCCATTGTTCTGTTAATATCAGAATCCGAATCCCAGGTTTGTGTTTGGGTTTCCACTCAGCCACTTGCTTTTTTATGTTGTTTCTTCTTTTTTTTTTTGCATTTTTTCTCATGCACTTTAGCCTGCATTACATGTTAGGTACAAAATAATGGAGAGGTTACTCAATAATGATAATAAACCAGAATATTTGGCCACTTGGGTGCAGTTAAAACAAGCTAGGAGCACAAGACTTAAAACATCTAGTAATCACTTTGTGTTTATGAAGTAATTCTCCTTACTTCATCTCTCTCTCTTACTTATTCCTGGCACTGTTGGTGATTTGGTGCTGGGTAGGTGGAATACAGTCCCTGTTGTGGATGTAATTACCACTGAACACCAAAGCAATGAGCTTAAAGACACTAAAACACAATAAAGTCACAATTTCCTGTGAGTTTGTCGCTACAGGCGTCGATTTAATTTATACTTTCCTTCTAAATTGATCTTTTCTGTTAACACATATTGATAACAGCAGCTTTTAACGTTTCAATGCGACGTGAAACATCAGCCAGAGTGTCTGAGCAGGGAAACCGTTTCTGTTTCTACCTAATGTAGGCGAAAGAACTGAAGGGAAACATTCGAGGAAAATAAAAACCTCCAGGACGGCAAACAAAACTTGAAGCCTCCCTGTTTATTTCAAAGCTCACAAGTAGGGATTACAAAATTACAGTGCTTCAATTGCAACAGTAGTAGTAGAAGAAGAGTCGGAGAGATGACAGACCAGTAGAGGAATTTTGAGCAAGTCATGCAAAAAAAGGTGTGGGAGAAGGCCTCCGTTATAATAGCACCTTTTTGTGGAAAAAAATAAATCCATCTGTCCGTAGGTCAGTGCAAAAATAGTAATGAATATATATATATGCATACAAAGAAAATAGATATATATTTTTATACTGTATATACTTGACCGTTGACTACAGACACAAAGAAAGATAGTTGTAGAGCGAAGCCCGTCTCCACCGGAGCCTGCGAGCCCAAAGCAGAGACTCTCGGACAAGTCTAGTCGTAAAGAGCACTCGTCACGCACGACAGCATCATACTGCTCCAAGTCCAAATAACAGGGGAGGGAGGGGACGGGCCCAGGTGTCTTTTGCAGCTGTCAGTCGGGCTGTGACCTCTACATGAGGAGCAGTGTGGCGAACACAGACAGCACCATAACGTCTGCGAGCGTCCCTCACAGGCCAGGAGCACACAGCATGCTTTGTTTCCAACCAGAAACTAACGTACAGTACGACGGTTACATTATTCAGTCAGATAGATCAGTACATACAAAAGCCATGTGCTGCTGTGGTTGTAGGAACCAGCGCGTGGGATGAAAAGGTACATTTTTCTAATATAACATTGGCTCAGATGATAAGCTCCCTCTTTTTATTTTTTTGCAAATGGTAGCCACTGAATATAAACGCACAAGCTACAAACGTGAGCTAAATGGTTATTAAACACCTTTTGTGTCAGACTCAAACATGTCGTGAAGCACCAGTAGACACCGGTGCCATTTTTTATTTTTATTTTTTTACTTCACTGTCAGTAATTCTCTGCAAACTTGTCATTCATGCTCGAAAACGATCGCAGAGAACCCGCGATTCCTTTCCCCGAAAAAGCTGGAAAACAACCTGTTACGGTTTCATTTTGCATAGCATGGATTATTTTTTTTTTTTTCACATGAGGGATTCTTCAAGCTCATTGTCGTGGATGTGTTGCAAAGCCGTACCGCGTGTTCGTTATGCCGTGAAAACGTTCTCCTTTGCCTCGCTGACGCAGACAGATGATCAATTTTTCAAAGTTATTGGGTTCAGTTTAAAAGATTTAACGGTTCGCAGTTGGCGTATTGCAAAACAGACGTCGTTTTTTTATTCTTTTTGTTTTGTTTTGTTTTTTCGGTGCTTTGACAATGATGTTGTTAGCCCTGTGCTTCATTTTATGCCTTTTATTTTCATGCAGACGATGACCAGAAACCAGAAGAACGTTAAGAACATAAACAGATCTGGGATCGTAATTTACTTGGCTTACTTGCATCACGTAAGCCAACTATATAAAATACTGGGTTTGGTTTAGACTCTGTGTGTTTATGCTCGTTTCAGTGTGGACAGTCAACAGTGCTTGGATTTGTCAAATCAAAACCAATCAGATCAAGAGACGCGTGATTTTCAAGCAGAAACAAGGCTTCTGATAAAACGTTGGGCACTTAGACAACTTTTTAATGTTCAGTTTTTTATGGCAATGCCACGCAGTCTTCACACTGAGTGCTCAGTTGGATCCAGGCGGTGGAGAAGGCTTAAATGCATCCCACCTGGGACATTAAAACTGTGAACAGGTGAGACAGTTAAATGTAGAAACACAAATTTATAATCTGGGCCCCAACAATTGAGAGAAAGAAAGAAGTAACTCAAGTATATATTTGTTGAAATATGGGTCACATGTGAGCATATTTAAACACACTTGCCGTGTTGATATACTCTTTACTACAGTACTATTTAGTGCCGAGTTGACTTACAATTCACGGTGGTTTTTACTTTCGAACGCCAAAACAAAACCCCACGAGATTTTTACCTCTTACTCGAATGCAGTTTTCCCAAATTCTGCATATTGAGCAGGAATGGCAGGCATTTACGTGTCGGGAAGAGGATGAGCAAAGAGGAGCAGGGTGACTTCGTCCGCGAGCTAAAAGTACCGACCTTGGCGTGTTCTGCATTCACGTGACAGCGTGAATTAAGGCATTGATAGAGGCATTAGAGCAGCACGTGATGGCAGCGCTTGCCTATGCAGGGCAGGAGGGCTCACTTAACAGTTAGCTTTAGAGATTAGACGAGGGTCACGCCGCTCTGCCGCGCAACCACAGGAAGTGCGTGGTCGTCCGAAGCCTGCGCCTCGACTCTGCTACGTCGGGACGGGCTGAACCGTAGCTCGCAATGTAGGGCATCGACGGGAACGTAAGATGTAGCTACATTACAACAGGGCTGCATGAAACGAAGCAAAAACAAACAGAGGAGACAGAAGCAGGCAGTGAAATTCCTTCGTCGTGTTGCATTAAACATCACCAGTAGCCCTGTTTTACAATATTCACTGATTATTTCAAAGTGTTCTTTCCTCTGCCAGCAGCTATGCATTAAAAAAAATAAATAAAAAATAGCTCTTATGGCTGTCTGGTAATATGCGTATTGCTAAAATATATGCATATGTGGATGCAGGAATGGCGAAACGAAGAAGCAAAACAAACAAAAAAAGACTTTGTGGTTCAACTGACAAAAAAGAAATAAGAAGCTGCACTCAGAGAACAAAAAAATAATAATAATAAAGCCCCATTTTTTTTCCTGTCTGTTAAACACATCTGCGCCAAAGTTTTACAGCGTAACCGTATGCACCGTAGAAATGAACAACAGCGGTTACATCGACATTAAAATGGTTCGTCAGCAAAGAGCTGGAAATGTTTCGTAATCATCACCGATATATACACATAAGATCAAGGTTGCATTCCACTCTGAAATTATTGCACAGTAAGCCGCGATGGGCTCGTCATGGTCACCCCCGTAAACCCCCGTATAAAAATAGAACAACAACATTAACACACCAAACAAGTCGTCATCTTTTTTTTTTGTTTGTTTGTTTGATTTTTTTTAATGTATTTCTTTTTGTTTTTTATTGACAGGCACTGCCGTGGCCAACCCCGCCTGAGTCTGCGAACATAAACTTGAGCTCCAAGAGTTTCTGTTGACAGTAACTGCCCCTAAAGCACAGAGAATATCTTTTCCAAACCGATTCTCTTCTGCCCTTGTGTGCACTCCTCTGCGGTCACAAATGGTACACTTCCCACTGACCTCTTCCCCTCTCTCTCTCTCTCGCTCTCTAACGCATCTTCTCCTCCGGGACTTTGGCCAGGTCCAAACAGTAGGGATTTTTGGCATTTCTCTTCACCGCTGACCCAGAGCTTTGGCAGTCCAAGATGAGCATGAGGAGATTCGAAAAAGAATACAGGGTCTCTATCTCTCGCTCTCTCACGCTCCACAGCGGCTCGTGGAGCAGCCAGTCTCGTTCCGAAGCGAGCGTGAGCGCCGATGGGGTCCGCTTACACGACGGTTTCCACGCCGATCAGCTTTGGCGTGAGGATTCGTGGCGTTATTCCGCTGTTGAGGTCCTCCTCGAACTCCAGCAGCTGGCCCATGAAGTTGAGGTTCGGGGAGATGATGGGCCTCCTGGTTTTGACGAACTTGTAAGCGTCGGTCATGGTCATCCAGGTGTGCTTCATCAGGTAGGCGATCACGATGGTGGCTGATCGAGACACGCCGGCCTGGCAGTGGATCAGTAGGCCCATACCTGCTTGTTGTGCTTCCTCTGCAGAAAGGAACACAAGATAAGGTAATCTTTGTTCCCCGTGAGGAAGTTCAGTCATGATAAAATATTAAAGCTTCCTGTGTAACTGGGCAACTATGTAGACAAACATAAATCCAGAAACTGTTACCAAAAGCCCCAAATTCCTGCTCAGTTCAAAACTAGGATTTATAGGTTTGCCTGGATAAAATACAAAAGTAGGGTTTAGAAATTCAACATTTGAGAACGTTGGATGATCTTCTCCTCTATCTACATCCTGCTTAATTCACAGACATAACGACATCCAAGCGCTTCCATTTAACGTTTCAGATCAGTTAAAGACACCATGACAAGCTAATGACAAGGAGCGAGAGTTAAAGGGGAACAACTTTTTTTTCCAAACTGCTACCACCATCTCTTGTGCGCACGCCGCACAGAGACCACATCATCCATGGTCTGTAGGTCAATCTACAGACCCCCAATGATGATAACAGGTGGACCCCGTACCAGTGCCCCAGTCACTCTCACAATATGGATATACGCTGATCTAAATATCTCCCAAAGGAATACAAGTTACACAAACGTTATATGGGTGAGTAAACTACCGTATTTTATGCCAGAAATAAAGTCCAGGTTGTAAAAAACAGAAGTTCCCCTTTGAGTCCTGGACACAACAACAAGACGTCATAGAGCTACCTCACGTCGAATGCCTCTGGACCAGAAAAGTTGCACAAGCAAGTGGCATAAGTTAGCGCTGACTTTCTCTGCTTGCGTGAGAGGAAATAACAATCCATACCAGCAATAGTAGTCTGTATTTGTCATTTAAAAAGAGGAAACCTGAAGAGATACTATTAGCTCGGAGGCTAGGAGGCTAGGAAGCACTGCAAACCGTCACACAGAGCTGGCCTTTTTGAATCACGCTGATCACTTCGTCTACAGTTTATTCATTCTAGAGGATCGTGTCTTGCATATTTGCTAATTAGTCATCTCTATCGTCGGTGCACTCTGCTGTCGATTCGAGTTGCTGAATCAGATGAAAAGCTGCAGTGAAAGGCCCGACCAGATGCGTCGGCTTTGGACACGGTGCAAAAATTACTGCCACACACCCACGCTGACGGGACGACACCTGCAAACACCCAACCACCAGCTCGGTGCGTCACTGCCTTTAGCCTGAGGACCTTCTTTCACTGTCGGTGATATAAAAGAATCTGAATCCAACAGGTGGATCGATATGTCTCCACGACTAAACTCTGTCCTATATATTTGCCACACAAATCTAGAAATTCAGAATAAAATTTGCCACTAACAAAATTTCTCACTCATTTAAAGCACCAGTTTAGAGAGGATGTAAAGAGTGAGCTGCTCTAAACACTAATTATTTAATCGTCACAGGCATGAGTCAGGATTCTTCCCTCCCTACACCTTTCTCTTTTAACCTTGTGCTTCCTGATCAAGACAAAAAACAAACATGAGTCACAAGACGCAGAAACAAAAAGGAAATTATTCTATCTCAACGCATTTTAGTGAACAGAATTACTTTGCTTTTATCCCTACGAACTGATAGATGTTTTTGCCTCGTCTCGTCTAGAACAAATTGTCACACCAAACAGTCTGAGAAGTATTAGTCTTTGGTTTGACGGCTCACAGCAGCCCTGTGCAGCCTGCAGTCAGACGCTTCGCATACACATTGCGTCGTCTTAAAGGTCACAAGACAGAAAGTCGTCTTAGCTAAGTGGAGGTTTTCATACCGATGAATTCAAACGCCTCCTCAAAGTACTGGCGCAGGTTCTGCTTGTTGCTGTCAGTGGCGGGCAGGCGCTTGTAGACGAAGAGACCCGTGTCGTAGTGGTAGAGCGGCAGGTGGGTGGTCACGTTCAGGATGTAGCCGATGTTCAAGCGCTGCAGCAGGTTGATGTCCTGAGCGTCCTGCTCGTTCCCCAGGTAAAGGAAGGGCAGGATTGGCGTCAGCTCTGCGTTCTCTATGTCCGGGGTGGAGGGCAGGGAGTGAGGTAGAGCCCCCGTCAGGGCGGCGGCTGCGCCCGGGTCCAAGCCCTCGTGGAGGTGCAGCGAGTGCTCACACAGGTTTTCGTGGCTCTGCCTGAAGCAGCTAAGGCCTCCTGTGAATTAAGGGAAGACGACGACATGAGCGCAAAGCAAATACAGTGCATCACTTGTGTTGGGGTAGCAAACTATTTTATGTATTTTCACTTTCCCACCCTATCTCGTTTATACACTGATCTGTGTATATATATCCTAATATTGTGTAGGTCTCCCTTGTGCCTCCAAAACAGTTGTGACTCATCAGAGAATGGACATGGGTCTTCTGAGGGTCTTTGGGTCCTGTGGGTTGAGGAGATCTGATCTCTGTGGATCATCACACAGATACTTGATCAGTTTGTAGTGAATTTGGAGCCCAGGTCAACACCTTGTTGTGTTTTTTTGAGTTGTTCCTAAACTGTTTTTGTGTGTGTGCTGCATCCTGTGTCATTGCTATGGGGTGGGGGTGCCTACATGTCTTAAGTAACATCCACACGAATGCATGCCAGGCCCAAAAGTTTCCCAGCAGAACACTGAATTGTCATAAGGTGGTCAGTGTTATTTACTTCTCCTGTCAGCAGTTTTAATGTTGTGGCTGATCAGTCTAGATGCAAACAGGACCTCTTTGGTTTCAGTGGCTGGAGCGCGGGTTAAAGGTTCAAGTCCCACCAGAGACCTCTATGCTAAAAATACATGTGCTCATGCCGCTGACCACCACATGGCACATGTTACGACTGAGCGGGACAAGTAAGCTTGGCACACACGTCTGATAAAAGCAACAACAACGGGCTACAAAGAGAAACCTCCAGTCCTCCTACCAGGGTGTTAAATTTGGTTCAGATTTGAATTCCCCACAAATACAGAGGGATGTTTATTGTCTGTTGTGAGAAATATCCAATCCAGCTCATGTGACAGTTTCCACTCTCTCATGTACACACAGGTACCTCTGTTTACATGTTAATCTACAGGCAAACAGTCTCACCGAGTGTTTCATACGCTTCTCGCTGGACAACTGCACTTCTCCAAATAACCGGTTTGCACCTGTTCATGATGCCACTGGCCAAAGTTTCCCTTCAGCACTGGAGCCGCTGGGGAGGGGTCCAAGTATCAGTTCATGTATTGTTCACAATGCAGGAGCTGACATCATGCCATGTGAGCTCATCCCACAGCCTCACAACTTCCCCTCAATGGGAAGCAGGTGGGAATGTCCTGTCAACTGTTGGACAGTGTTTTCATCGCGAAACAGCTCAATTGTTAACCATCAACACAAATGCCAACCTACACACCAACCCAATGGTGACGGTGGCCCCACCCTCGCTATAATGTCATCGTGGTAATTATTACACTTTGGTAAATAAAAGAAAGGGAAGATTTTTGTTCTGACGACGGCTGCGTTACAGGACTTTAAAAGACATTACGGGGGATTTCCACTTTATTATCTTTCTTTCATTTCCACATTTTTCGCTGTATTTTAATACATTTCCTGAAACTAATTAGAAAAACAATGACAGTCATAATGTCTTCTTCCTCTGATGTTATATACCTTTGTAAGAATGCACGACTGTTCTATAATTTGGCTCTTAGAAGCAGAAACAAGCTGTAAACACAATGCTAACATCAACTTGTAGAGTAGTAGGTGCGTTAGCTAACAGTTGTTTATTTACAGATCCAAAAGTTGTGTTTATGGGAACTTCACAAATTTAATGGCTGGTCTTTCTGGTGGAGACCAAACAGAGAGCAAAAAGATGCTAAATTTATGCTTTGTACGCAAACCACAACATCACGGCTGCTGTCAGACTACTTGTGATGCTCTTTAATACTCTTGATATGCCGCTTTAGTAGTTGAAGATTAAAATTGTAAAAGTGGAGAAATTATAGTGTGTAATGTAGCATTTTAGCTTCTTTTAGCTACCGTTTTTATCAGCCTTGTTTCCAGCCACATAAAGTTAGCAACTAGTTTCTAAAATAGTGACATGTTAAGCAGTTAAAGAGAAAGATACATCCACCAGGAGTTGGTGGAGACCAAAAATGAGCTAAAAGTTAAGAACATACTTATATATTAATCACAAAATGTTCACAAACATGTAGCAACATCATCAGGTAACAATATCCTAGAGCTGTGTTTACAGCTTCGGACCACAAAAATCTATTCATGTCGGTTTTAAAAATACACTTTGACTGGTACCCTTCACTGATTTAAATATGTCCTGGGCAGGTTTGTTGAAAAGTAAACCTTGGTGTCCCTATGGAGACACCATCTTCGTCTCTATGTGTCTCTCTCTCTCTTCTGGAAATCCTTGTTATAAACCAACATATGCTGATGATAACACACTGTCACTTAGATAATAGCTTTCTACTTTATATTTAGAGCCCAGCATCATTTGTTTAGGACACGGAAACAGTGTCAGGTCGAAGCAAGCCAACGCTGTATAAACATATTTTGTCTCAGGCTGAACAAGGATCTTTTTTATTCTGGTCAAACAACGCTTTTCATAGTAAACTGAGAACAACAGAATCTCCCGAAGCCGCACAAAGCTGTGAGTTGAAATCTGTCGAGTGTGACCGTCTGTCATGATCTCTGACTAAACTGGCAAAGGCAAACACGAGAAGTGTCTCTGTCACTTTCATAAGCCACTGGCTCAGTTCCTGTTCAGAAACTACCGCTTCTGCCTCGCGAGGCCTCCGGCGCTCGCCCCTAAACTTTCCGACACCAGTGACATGTTGTTTATGGCAATTCTGACGGATTAAATGTAACCCAGTACTGCAGAGACGGAAGATTTTGTGTTTTCCAGTGGAGTAGACAATCAACACCATGGTTATATTTACAATAAATCATGACTAAGGCATGATAGTAACTGAGCAAACAATGAAGTATGACTAAATTATTCATGCTCTATTATGTTACTATTACTTCTGCTTGTAAAAATAATTAATGTACACCAGGTTAGAAAGCTCTCAAAGAATTCATGTAAAAAGAGATGTAGATTTTAAGGCCCTTCTAGCGCTAAATGTTCAACTTTTAAATAAATTGCCCATCAATAATGGGTGGAATGTAGACTGCAATCAAAGAAGCAAATGTTAAAAATATTGGAGATACATCCGACTTGGATAAAAGTGAGCCGGAGCCATTTGATCCCCCTCAGCAGAGAGGATATCTTGCATTTTGTAAGAATTAAACCGGGGGGGGGAGAGAGAGCAGTACACTCTGCTTGTTCCTCCCACCGAGGCGAGCTTCAGACAGAAACCAACGCAGGATGACAGACCGGAGAGAGGAGCCTCGTCCATCAAAGCACACAGGAGCACCAGAGGAAGGAGAGAACAGACGAGGAGAGATCAAGGTGCTGTGATCTTACGGCTAGACGGCGACTGGGAGGCATTCAGAAACCCCCCGCCCGCCCGCCTGCCCGCCCGCCCTCACCCAACGCAGCCACGACAAGCTGCTCCAGCTTCAAACACACAAACCAAAGATAGAAAACATGGCAGCGGACCAGGGACCGCTATCTCAACAGGCTGCCTTATTTACTAACAGCTGCTTCTCACTCCCTGCATCAAGAAAAAAAACAGCGTGTGTCATATAGAGAGCCGCTAAAGAGGGCGTGCATATGTTTATGTGCGAGGACGGATGCACAGCTTTGATTATAGGTGTTGTGTTGCGTATAATAACGGCGGTAAAGACCTCAGTACAGACCTCACAAGACGATAAAAATACGGGCACGGTGTTGACGGGCGCCGTCAGCTGACCAGAACAGTAAAGATCAAAGTTTAACAGGCTTTACGCACACACTATACACACTATTATTCCGCTGCACTAGTTTCATATTATATCGCCACTAAGCTTCTGCCACGGCTAAATCGGACATTGCTTTCAGATGTCTGAAGTGATTTAGTCCCTCCGGAGTCAAACTAAAGCCCATGAAATTGTAGTTTCTATCCTGTTTTTATAAAAGGAAAGCCAGCGCTCGCATCCACAAAACTTCAATATGCCTGCTTAAGTGGTACCTTTGAGGATGATGGGGTCCTTGCCCTCCCTCCGCAGCGATTCCAGGACCACGTGCAGAGGCTGGGAGGACGACAGCCGGTTGGGGTCGGCGGTGCTCTCGTCATAAACCACAATCTCTTTGGAGAAGATGCCCTTAAAGGAGTCCTTGCCCTCGCGGCAGGAGATGAGGTCCAGCACAGTGATCTTGCCCTGCTGCAGCCGCCGCCTGCTGATCTTGTCGGAGCAGTTGATGTGCACGGCCCCCCGGATGTGGCTCTTGTTGTACTCCATGAAGGGCCGGCAGTCGATGATGACCGGCACGGGCCCTATGGGGTGACCCATGGGGCAGCAGGTCATCCTCTTGGCCAGCTCATTGGGGTGGATGACCCTCAAGGTGGACAGGGCCTTCGGCGTGCCCGGGGCGAGACTCGGGGCGCTCAGTGCTTCATGGTTGCTGACCATAGGTGTGGGGGGCGCAGCATAGCTGAGGTTGGGGCTGCTGGCGCTCACCTGGCTGTGGCTGAGGCTCTGGCTGTCCTTCTCATAGGTAGTCACAGAGCAACAGCTGGCACTGCTGCATCCACACGACAACGAGCGCGTGGAGCCCTTGGATGAGGGCATATACGTTACAAGATTGGCCGTCGCCCGGATCTTCACCACGGTGGTGCTGATGACGGTCTTGCTGCTGCTGCTGGTGCTGATGGAGTCCAGGTAGCTGGTGTCCAGGCGCAGTTGGAGTTCCTGAGGTCGGATCGGCCTTGGCAGCGCCACCACAATTCTGTCGTCGAGAGGAGATGGAGGCATGGGGAGGCCGAGGGCTGGACGTCTACGGAGAACTCAACAAGCCGCCCTGTGGGGACAGTCCACATGAAACCATGAAGATACCTGATACAATCCTGCTTCCACTCACTCAGATCAAGGCTGAGCAGAGAGCTCGGGGCCTGACCCCCCCGCCCGTCTGTTTGATCAACACAAACTAGAAAACAGCTGCTGAAGCCAAATATTAGTAGTGTCAACACCTGCAGGGCAACACCCAGGTTGGTGGGAAAAATGTAGGTGTGACAAACGCCACTAATAATAAACAGTGAAATCATCAGAGAGCGTCCTGCAACTGAATCACTGGGAGAGTAATTGATATGAATCATGCTCCAGATACTGTACATGTGTGTAATGTTTCATCCCAGCTCTGCATGGTGTGTGTGATCCAAAGCTTCTGAAAACAAGAGATGGAGGAAAAGAGATAAAACACTGCACCAACGCTGCAGTTTTGTCTCCACTGAAAAGTAGGGGGCATAAAAAAAGAGGGGTGGCAGTTCATTTTTAATCAGAAACGTGAGCGTTTTTTTTGTTTGTTTGTTTTTTGTTTTTTATAAAGCATGTCATCTTGGCATGTTATGTAAAGGCGCCCGCTGAGCTCTGCCTGTCCCGGCCATTGTCGTCCTTTCAGCGCGGTGCAGGTTCAGCAAAAGCAGAAATCATTCATGGCCAAATTCATTGAAGAAACCGGCATGAGAACGTGCCGTGAATGTGATATGGCTTTCAGGAGGAGACGGAGTGATCAGATGAGCTGCAGACCTGAAGGAAATCCAATTTCACACCAGCGTGGATCGCAAGAATTCAAATAAATAAATGCGGCTTCTTAAACGTGAGCGTTGTAACTTTGCCGCAATGGTGGGGATGAAATAACCCAGTAGAATACGTTTTAAAAAAATAATAAAGAAATAATAAAACACTCAAAATGGTTGCAGCAATGTGCTATTCCTCTTCATTAATTATAGAATCGCGTGAAATCTCTACGACTGGGCATTTCAACAACAACTTGTGCCACAAATTCACACCAACTTGCCTCGTATTTCTTCTTACCGGTGAGTGTCGCGGTTGACTCTAGACGGATTTATTAACTCCTCTCCCCGGCAACGTTGCCTCCATTCAGTCCGTCCCGGTGTTGTGGATCGGCAACATTTTTTGGTACTTTTACCCTGCTCCCCCAGAAATAATATTGAAGGAAGTGTGCCAGCCTACAGAAGTCGCGCTGCGGGGATTGACGCGCGTCTGAGCCAATGCGCGCACTCATTAATATTAAACGGGACCCTCCGCGTACAGTGAGGTCCGGCCCTGCGGTGGGAGGGGACTTTAAGGCCGGCGCTGCCTGCCTCCCTCCCGTGTGAGTCTGGCTGGGAGGGGAGGGGAGGAGGTTGTCGCTTGAAAACGGCCTTCAGCCCCACGTATGAGTCGCCGATGATGTCACTGGCAGCCAATCAGAAGTCTCTCCGGGAGGCTTGAGGAAGAAGACGCGGTGCCTTCAAGGGCTGCTCGTAAAACGCAGCATGCAGTCATTCACCAGTTTATTAGCTACACTAATCGCTTAAATCATATCTCAGTAAAGTTATAGTGTTCAGCATGTGTTTAAAATAACTGAGAGGGCTTTGGGAGGCTTAGTTTGTAGTGCTACTGAATACACGTGTTTCTATTATTTTGACAAAATAATAAATACCGAACATTTGTAATTCAACAGCATCACAAACTACATCCTCCATAAAGATATTACAGTTGAATTGACACCGTTTCAAGAGAAACTGGACATTATAATACTAATATAATAATATAATAGTCATGAAGGAGGGTTTAGTTCATGACGCTCATTTTCACTAGTGTACCTAAGTAATAGAGCTACTTTGTGCCACCGTGACAGAAGAAAGGAAAGTGAACCGACTGGAATAATGGCCTGCCCACCGTTTATACATAAATGTGACGCTATAGTCGACACAAAGGCAGGTATTGTTGTACCATTGTTCTTTATTTAAACCGTGGACTCCATTCTTCACTATGTTGATACACTGGGTATAAGTACACACGGATAAGAGCATTTCTCAACCCCAAACTCAACAGTTTCCACTGACGCTAAATAAAACTATCAGATAAGACGCATGTAAACACACGTCTTGGGCCTGTGTCTTATTAAGATCCCTGCATTTTAATAGCATATGACTTTGTTGACCTACGTAATTGGTTCTGCCCACTGCCGAGCGTGAAATCGGTCAGAAACACGAAAAGGTGACTCCGTTCATTGGAAGAAGATGACCCGAGATAAACCCACATTTCCAGCCGCTCCTGTCCGCACTGATTTCAGCTCGTTGGTTTTCCACCTCTGGGTTTTTTTTTTGTTTTGTTTTTTTCCTTTCCTTCTGTCCCACTTGACATGTCGTTCTATCACCACCCAATGTTTACCACATATGGGCCAAACACACACACAAAGAATGTATTTGCTCCGGTGTGAGGGGAAATCGTCGGCTGAAGTGTTTACATGGTTATTAGGGAATAACATTTTCCCACTGAGCAGATTATCTAAGGTGTACGCCATCTCTCAATGTAACTGACTCTTCTTTTTTTTATTCTGATCAAACTATTATTCACATTACTATCATTATTTACAAACCTTATTATTACTGTTATTAATGTAAATGCAGTAAGTGTGGTGGTTTAAGTTGTTTTCTTCAGACGTGTCTTCAGAAACCTCCTCCCTCGACACTTTTCCACTGTCGGTTGGGCTTTGCTATTTCCAGTGTTTTCTGTAACTTTCCAAAACGAACAATTTGACATTAGCACCCACACTATGCTGTCGTGATCATTTTATTTTTTGTCCCCTTCTCAATAGAAATGTTTGTGTCAAGTGAACAATCCTAAGCAACAAGTTCTTCCAGGAGACTGACTGTATAACTGTGTGTAGTTACACACTTATTTAAAAAATATCACCTCTCTCCACTACGTGTTAAGAAACATTTACTCTCATTTGAGTGTTTACCAAAGAGTTTTTTTTTGTAAAAGACCTGGAAGAGTTGTAAATGCTACCGAAAACCATGATGCTGCCTCCACCATGCTTCACCCCTTACTATATATTTAGTCCTGTGACCTCTCCCCAAACTATGATCAAAACATTTACCCAGTTGTGTAAAGTTGCTCTTTGGTAAAAGTCAGACTTTAAAAGGGCATCAAACATTTTCTTTTGACGCCAATGGCTGACTCATGAATGAAGACATTAGCCAGTTCCAGTGACTCTGTTCTTTTTTTCATCTTGGCTGTAAAAAATCTCCTTTTATAGACAGTTTAGCCACCCATGAACTGATCAGTATCTAAAGCCTTTATTCATATGGGCAACTCTTCCGCACTCACTTTTTAAATATTTGACCTTGTACTTCATTGATTTGACTCGAGGTTTGCTAACTCCTCACGTCACTAGCCTTGCAGTATAATGTTTGTGAATGTTTGAATGGTGTCTTTAATGTCAACAATACAGCTTCGGAATTTAAATGAAGATTTAAGAACCCAACAATACCGTCAACGCGCCTGGAAAAAGATGTGCATCCTCACGCTGAAGTATTTCCATGGTTTTTATCTTTTCATTGTCTTGGCTAATAGTTCCTCACTTAAGATGGGTTTTTGGTCAGCTTTTTCCCCACATGAATCACGTAAAGACCCGCTGACGTGACGTTCTTGCCTCCCCACTTGCGTTCATAGACCACGGGTCATAGTTTGTCTTTCCACACTCTCCCAGTTTTTAATGTTAGTATTTTCCACAGCACCTGGAGGAAGAATCTGTTACTTAAATATCCCTCAAAGCAGTATGACAAAACCACAAAACAGAAACTGTCAAAGGTCACTGTACATCTACGGCAGCTGTGTGATTTTAGCTGAATACGTCCTTTTATTCTGGTTGTGAATGTCTACTTTTGTATGTTCTGGTCTGAGTCACTCTGGTCTGATAGACCACAAAAGTTAGACGCTCCATTTCCTCCATTACTCATTTATCAGTGTATAAATATCAAGTGACCTTTTTTTTTTCTTTTTTTTTTTGAAGTGACCTCAGACTAAAGTGACTTTTAGTACTGAACGTGACGGAAGAAGTGCCTTTCTTTGTGTAAGACGACCCGTGTGACCTGCATGCAGGACGGCGAGGTGACAGTGCTGGTTGTAATAAGTGGGTGTCTTTGGCAGGAGTCCCATTAAGCGAGTGCCAAGTTGGCTGGCGGCGCGGCCCCATACGACGGGATCGTGTCGTAGCGGCGAGAGGGTCTCGCTGGCTTCAGACCCCAAATATAATCTGAGCTCTCTATTTATCCTCACTGGCAACCTGACACAATCCAGGGCATGTATTATTGCGTCTATTATTAGCCCCTGTGCTGTTATTTATAAATGGACACAGCTGATCAAAGCTGATTGCGCTGCGTGTTAAAGGGTAAGTGAACATGGCACCGCATGCCATCGCGAGAACCTCAGGAGTCAGTTTTATTTATACTACAGCTTAATATTGTGTTATTATGAGGCCTCCATTTATCGTTTAGAGGCAGCGCGTAGATATTAATCAGTCCGTAAGTGGAGACACATGGGACAAAGAATTTGATAATAACAAAAATAAAGGAGATGATCACGAAAGCCTCGATATGCCCTTGAAATGTGCTTAAATAAATCTGCTCTAAACTACAGCATACTGGGTTATAAACCATACTAAATGTCTTACTTATGAATGCTAAGTAGGAGGAAATTAACTGAGTGCTGTTTTATGTAAAGGGCTAAATGTTGGTTTGTCTGTGCCCTGTTAGTAGGAAGAGCAGACAAGAGTAAAAAAGACAGACTTTCTGTGAAGTAAAGGCCAAAAATAAATGTAAAATGGATACTTAGAAGAATGGAAAATAGGTAAATTGAATTATTTAATAGAAACCCATGCCCTTTGAAGCAAAATATTCATTAATCTTTTGTAATCAGTTGTCCTCTAAAGCGTCATGGGGCGGGGTACACCCTGGACAGGTCACCAGTCAATCACAGGGCTAAAACTAACTTTATGTAATTTAAAGTTTAGGCTTTGGGATTATAGCAGATGTGCTATTTACAAAGAGAAAACAGAGCTGGACTAAGTAATCGTGTTAAATGTAGAGCTATGTGACTCTGTGTAACTGCTCAGAAGCTGCAGTAATAGTGTCTGAAATTAGAAGAGCAACATAAAGTGTACAGGCTTTAGGTGCTTCAGATGTTTCCTCTCTGTCATCTGGTGAGGTAAGAGAGCTGATCAGTCCTAAATTAATTCTGAAATTTAACAAAGACGCCAACTATTCAGCCAAAGAAATGTGTAACCAGTAACTGATTTTATTTCTATTTGCTGAACTGTCCCATCGTTTTCTTTTAAAGCACCCTCGCTTCGCATTTGTAACAGATACGTGGCAAACACATTAGAAAAGATCAAATTTTTTGTCGCAGGGTGGAAACAGGAACTTGGAGCAACATTTAAAAAGATCTGCTGGGAATTCAAACACTGCGTGACCTGAGCAGTTATGTAAATTCAACCAGTTCTGCCTGTGTGGCTGGTTTCATTGAGCCAAGTGTTTGTCGAGCTGACACCATAGTGTTGGCTCTTATACTGATGAGCAGTAACACAAGGCTTCTTCTTCTCTCTTTTCTCCAGAATAAGATGGATGAGTTAACTTAACGAGAACCAAGAGTCCACCATGAAAACAAAACAATAGAAAACAGTGAAAACGACTTGTGAAGAGATTGAGTGACCAGGAGTTTTCTATGATGACATGTTGTTGATGAAGCAGATTTCAAGTTATGTGGAAAGTAAACTGGTTTCTAGAGGCACTCAGTGATTATTCAGCGGTAGATGAAAGATTCCTGAACCACAGCAGTCTTTGTTAACTTCTGTTTACTCTCAACTAATTTGATTTTTTACATATGTTTGAGGGAAATAACTACTCATGTAAAGTTTTAGTGTAGAAAGTACGTATGTCTGTGAAGGTTCTCATGGTATCATGATCATGGTATACAGTAGTGTTTGAAACAAGGACCTTGTATAGACTCTACTAGTCCAGTCGCCTTTTTTTCAGTCGCTTTTTGGATGTAGAAAGTAAGTTTGGACACAGCTGATCTGAATTACTGAATGATGTCAATGCACCAGGTCGCTCACGTAGACTACTGTAGGTCTGTTTTGGGAGTTTAAACCAAGCTATAGCTGATTGAAACGCACCGCAAAGTGAGAGTGAGCACCAAGATCATTTTAATCTGATTAGAAAATAGGTTCCTTCTCTCGGGATCAACATTGTCTACACAAAATGTAATGGGAAATTAGAAGAAATGTAGTGGCGTTGTGTTACTATAAATTAGACATATTGTATATGTACACTGAGCATAACATTATGACCACCTATGACCTATCCCTTGTGCCTCCAAAACAGTTGTGACTCATCAGAGAATAGACACGGGCCTTCTGAGGGTGTCCTGTGGTGTCTGGCAACAGGATGTTATTAGTGGGGGCCTTTGGGTCCTATAAGTTGAGGGGAGGGGCCTCCGTGGATCATCCCACAGATATTTGATCAGTTTAGGATCTAGTGAATTTGGAGGCCAGGTGCTGTTCTTCATATTTTCTGAGTTGTTCCTAAACCGTATTTTTGTTTTGGGCTGCGTCCTGCTGGGGATGGCTGCTGCCATCAAGGAGTGTCATTGCTATAGGGTGGAGCTGACCGGTCTGGTTTAGGTCGGTGCTACATGTCTAAGTAACATCCACACAAATGCCAGGTCCCAAAGTTTCCCAGCAGAACATTGTATTGTCACAAAATGGTCAATGTTGTTCACTTCTCCTGTCATGGGTCATAATGTTGTGGCAACTTGTCTTAAAACATGTGGCAGGTATAAGCTTTTTATCATGTGATTATTGAGCTCAGTTTGTTCCCAACTAATATGAGAGGTGATTTATTTGTCCACCAGTTTACCGTCTGGTTTTCGTTTACGTCGTTTCATTCTCATTTTGTTTTCGTGCTCTACACATCATCTGTGCTCCTATTTTAACAGTGAAAGATGCCAAAATTAAATTAATATCAGTAATTGCTCAAATCTGTTGTCATAGGAAACCAGGGGCAGCAGGTGGATTTAAAAAACGATTGTTAAAGATGTTCTAAAGCTTGTTATTATTCACAACTGTAGGAGAAAACCTCACTTACAGTTCTTGTTTTTTTATCCCTTGGGCGAGATCTCGAAGTGCACTGAGACGACTGTCTTCCTTTTAGAAATGTCACCATGGAAAACATGACACGAGTGTGGTTTTGTGTATCTGTTATAAGATAATGTCAAACTTTGAAGTATAACACAGTCAAGTTTTTTTTTTCTGCATGGAAAATGTGAGTGATCGTGGTGCGGTATTCGATGGCCCAGATGAAAAACGCAAACCACTTCCTGTCTTCAGCAAGGTGCAGACTCACAGTTAAAGCATCACAGGAAGAACTCAACCTTATGTAACCCTGGAAACCGGCTGTCATACATACATTCATTTAGCGAGGCCCAGGAGAGAGCGTTTGAATCTCAAATTAGCCCATTTGCTAATTGCTGCTCTGAGTCTTTAATATTCAAGAGACTGCCCTCTCCCTCTTGTATTTCATCCCATCTGGCTCTTAACTTCATTCCTCTTTCAATGTTGAGAATTTAATAAATGGGGGAAGAAAAAAAAAACATTGCTGCTGATGGTTTCTAAGAGGGAATGGCACAGATGGGCGTACTGCAGACTCAACAGCTTGAAAAGCAACATGTCCAGCGATGGCGAGGGAGGGACGCTGCCAAAGATTCAACAGCCCGTCAACCTTTGTCTCTGAGCATGTTTATCAGCTTCTACTCTCGTTAATCTGTGGCACAGAAACAGCTTCAAACATGTCTAACCTCTTGAAACGCCATGAGCTGATTGTCATTTCAAATCCGTTCCATTAGCTTCATCAGGCGCTTTAATTGATTGAGAGGTGTGTTCGCCGAGCACTGGTGCAGCTTTCTGAAACGCATTAACACTGTGTGACTATCGACGGACAAACTGTCTGAGTTTTGTGAATCCAAGAAAAATAAATAAATAAATAAATAAATAAAGAGAAAACCGTCAGCCCAGTCTGTCGATGCATTATGGTGCCTCCCTCTGAAATACTGTCGCACCACAACTGCCTTTGTTTACTTTCTGATTTTCTGGATGGAGGTTTTGGCTTCCCGTCTAAACTTTTGGACGAACTGACAGCATGTGTCAAACATGAGTTTGAGAAAACAAAAAACCAAACACACAGAGAAAAGCTTAAAATACCCCCTCAATATCCGATAAGGTCAGTGACCCAATATAGTACCCAGCATGTACATATAGTAGAGACACATCTCAGATTTAATCTCCTGACAGCAAATTCCTTTTTAGTCACCATTGCACCAACATATACTGTAAGATCACGTCTTAAAATAGCTGTAATAAATTCACACATGAACTAAAATTAATAAACCAGCATGACTCATTTCCTATGGTTTCAACCATTTCTAGTATTATATGACAATTAAAACTAATTTAGAAGACATTTTTAGCCTTTATTTAAGATGAAAAGAGTTATTAATATGAATGATAGACCCCAGCACGTTGCAAACAAAATCAGAGTAAAGCTGAATTAGAAGAGAGGGACTGCTTTTATTTTTAACTAACTGGAAACTTAAGGGCTCATTTGAAGGGGAACTACTGTTTTTTACAAACTGGACTTTATTTCTGGCATAAAATATGATCGTTTAATACTCATATAACTTTGGTGTCATTTTTAGCCATTTGGAAGATATTTAGCTCCAGTGCCGTGTATATCCATAAAGTGACTGGGGCACCGAAACTCTGGACTCAATGAGGAATAGCACTAGCGTATCATAACAACATATTGGTGAAATGAACGAGTCTCACAGCAGATAATGTGTTATTTAGTGGCTGCTGTTCCGGTGCCCCAGTCACTCCCATGGATATGGATATTACGCAGTATCTTCCAAATGACTAAAAATGACACCAAAGTTATATGGGTGAGTTAACGATCATATTTTATGCCAGAAATAAGGTAGCAGTTCCCCTTTAAGGTACAGCGGGACATAGACCGATGTAGCCAACGCTGGTGCGAGCCATTTATACTCGTGCGCTCGTCAGTCTGCCGCGCTCTGTAAGAACGCCACCCAAGCGCTAGTCTATCTTTATTGATCCAAAACAATCAATTCGAACATTGTGGAGATGGAGAAGCAGCCGGAAACACTAAAGCAGAAACACGGACCAATCACAGCTCCTATGATCTACATCGCCGAGGCGTGTAGTTACATTTCTGGTGAGGTCCACATCAACTACGGCGCTGGGGTCTGCGTAGGGTCTGAGCCGTCGCCGTAGCTGTGGTGCGTCAATTTGACGCAGTAGCCTAAACCACCTATAAGTGGCTACTTGTCAAGTGTAGTTCTAACTGCTCTCTGCTCTTGGACAGACATTTCAAGTGCTTTCAGTGCTCACACTCAGACTGACGCTTCAAGTGCTTTCATGTTTTGGGCCTTCAGCTCTACAACACCTTTATTCAAACATACTCCGTCTTTAAGTGTGCCAGCTTAAACGAGCACTTCAGCTTCATTCATTTAAAATGAAAAGTTGTGGTTTTGTTTTTTTTTTTTTTTTTTACAATTGTTTCAGTATTTCAGGTACCTCATACAACTTTAAACTTCTGTGAATTGAGGACGTTGACCAAACTTGATCTCCACAGTTTATATTCTAGGTTAAGTCTAAAGTTAACTTGTAGTTCAGCTGATATTCTAACTTCACTCACAATAAAATTAACACGTCAGCTTCATTTACTGCTTCAAACTACGCTCAAGTATTATCAGCATAGCTTTTTCTTCTTTCATTTAATTGATTTAATTTAATTTATTTCACAAACAACGACTTCCTGAGAGGAATATTTTTTTTTTAGGGTGACCTAGATACCGTGTAAAACACCACACGCCTAAATACCGCCAATACCGACACCATACAAACGTATATCCCCGTCTACCTGCACAATCACTACATCTGGTATATATAGATGGAAATGTCAGTGCTTGTATTTTAGCTCATATTCTGACTTCTTCTCTTAGACCTAACGTCACACTTCAACTTCATTTACTTATTCTACACAAACATTTCCACCTTGTTTTCAGTTTCTTTTCAGTAAGAAAATTTCAAGTGTTTAAACTATTTCAAATACTTAGTAACAGTAGCACTTGGCTCAAACACCTCTGTGAGAGAAATCCTTCCCCTAGAGTGACCCAAGAGCTGAGTGAAATCATAAAAATAAGTATATTATCACGTCAGTACGTTAGAAAGGACACATTATTATTAGAACTACATTTATAACCCATTTCATAAGCCATCTTGTGATCCCCACCTCCTCCAAAACTGTCTCTCAGCCTTGAGGGGAGTTCCAGCTGAAGGCTGAGAGCTGCTGAAATGAGCTGCTGGTTAAGGGCCGTGAAAATAAAATCTCTCCTTTAAGTGCTGAGCCCGAGCGAGGAGGCCCCCGCTACTGTGACAGAGCACCGGGAGAGGTGTAGTTTACGCCTAACAATAACAGCTCCATCACTGAACTCATAACAACGTTATTTTCTCTGAGTCGGGCCAGTCTGCTCAGTATTATTCATTCAAGTTGGCATGTCCCTTGGCCTGAGGAGGGGTGACTCATCCTCGCGGTCACTTAGCAACTACCAAATATTGTTTCATTTACGATCAAAAAATTTAAACATTCGCCCTCACGTTTACAATGCATAAAGTCTCCATGTTCTGTTGCGCTCGATTCGTAGCGGAGCGGTTCCGGTTTGATGAAATGTGACATAATGAGCTCAAGAAGAGCAGAATAATCGCACTCTGCCTGCAGCGGGGGTCCCAATATGACCCCAACCCAGAATGGGAAACGTATCACACACATGGACGGATTTGCACTACTCGGGGTATTAGATGATGTCCCCTGATATTTATACCCATCACCCACAGCGAGTGTCTGTTTATTAAATGTCTTCTCAGCGGTTATAATCCAAACTTCTCAGCCTTGACCCTCGAGTGGAGCAACTTATCAGATGTACGCGCTCCGCTCAGCCGCTGAAACTAACAAAAGGATAACGCTATATAAATAACAATGACTCTCTCTGCACCCGCTGCTGATCGTGTCTAAATAGCAACTGTTTCTAGGACAGGGGGGTCACCTGCTGCATGGCTGTGTGGAAGCCAGGCCCTTTTAGCTCCAAATGGTCGTCCCATAAGGGGCTGAGCTTTAGCCTATGTTGGCAGCTGTCTCGCTGCTCTGGAAAAGAACTACTCTGCGCTACTGCTGCAACTTAATCAATTAAATACAATATATAGCAAGACAGAAATCACAGGAATGCCGTGACACTCGTCAGGAAGTGTGTTTCCTGAAGTTTCTTGACGGGTCTTTCTATCATTATTTCCAGACTCCGTTGTTAATACTTCTCATGCTAACTCCTCGGTTACCCTATATTAATTTACACAAGCTGTTGGGGCTGTCAGAAATGTAAAACGCTTCACTTCCTGTGTAACAGAGGATAATTTTGCAGGGAAAAAGTTACCAGACACCAGGTGGACAGAATAGCAAATGTAAAACCTTTCCTGAGCAGGCTATTGAATAACAGATGGTGAGGAGAAAACAAACATCCAACTCCCCAAACACTCAAAAAAAAAGAAGGTATTTTGGACTTGGATTTATTCTCTTAGATGTTTTGAGCCTAACTGTGCAGAATGATGATACTGGTGTTTTTATTCTAGGTAGACGGTTTTATTTCAAGGTGTCATTGAGAAGGCGCTTCAAATCATCAATTAATTTATTTTTTTTATTTTTTTGTCTGCGGTCTTCATGAAATTGAGATCAGGGTCAGATTTATACTGTAAGTCCAGCCTGACTTGTTTCAAGGGTTATCCAGCTCCACACCCAGGCTGTGGACCAACACCTGCTGACAAATAGAGCGAAACAACTTTATGCAACACATACATTTAGACGTCTAACTAAAGTCTGTTAATTGTATTATTAGTTTATCTTTGCGGAACCTACTGACGGACCCTGTGGAGGTCGTGACATCTGTTTATCTTTATCTTTGTGGTGGATGTCAAACTGCTGGATGGGTCTGGAACTGATCACATACATGATGAAGGTTGAAGGTAGAAAGTTTCCCAGAGCTCACTTAAAACATTACTGATTAAAGTTACAGTCTGAAGCTAGTCAATCCTTTCAGACTGTGAGAATGATAACACTGACACATAAGTATGACGTATGCCTAAAATCTACTGTTCCTCCACCGAGTCTCTTCTTTCAGCACTCTCTAGCAAAGAAAACATTACTCTGACTGTAATCCTTCCTCTGAATGCAGTTTCTTTTCTTTTTCTTTTTCTTTTAATCCAGCATCAGAAGCGTCTTTCCTAGATCAACAGAGGCTAGAATTCATTGAACTGCAGTTACATTAATAACTTTTGTTTCTTCGCCGACTCCCCTAACACCCCTGGATGTGATAGACGACTCCGTCTCCCGTTGCTTCCCTCCTCAGTTCTGGCAAATAATTGCCGCCGTCGCCGTAGACACCAGATCTAAAGGCATCTGCATGCAAAAGTCCTGGTTTATAGCTTCAAGACGTGGACCTGCAATCAGGATTTGTGAAAATCTTAAACAACTTAAACAAGTGACATGTGGAAATATAAAGACTTCATATTGATAGCTTCTGGATTTTGAGAGAAGCAGGAATAAGAGGTAACTGTTACTCAAAGCTGAGTATTTTTGGAGATTTGTCAAGAGGGACCATTAAAAGTTTCATTAACTGAATGTTTTTAAGGGAACTGCTTTAGGAGTTTTAAAACTCTTGGTAAATGTGAACCAGTAATGTATAAATGTATAAGTCTACATCGCATCCCAAGGCTTGTGTGCAGGGATAAGGAATGAAACGGGAACAGGAAACGCAGAGAGAGGAAAGAAGTACGAAACTAGTCTACGCTCAACGCCATGCATCTCTTTACACTTTTGGTTTGTTTTTGTAGGAAGCGCCAGAGATATCGGCTGAGTTGGGTGTTTACAACCAGCTGACGATCAAAGTACCGCGCAGTCAGTACATGTGACGACTGCTGAGCAAACTCTTTCCACTGATAAAGACGATGCTGTAAGCCTTGAAGTAGCTTGAATGAGATTCTTTGTTGTTTGCTGCAAAGATTAAAGTTTGTGCTTCATTTATCAAAAAACAGATAACAGGTCATAAGAGAAATGGTTTAATATTATAAGCTACAAACACTGCAGCATATATTTACAGTTCAGACACAACTAATAGTAATAATCAAATGAGATCTTCTGCTAACTGCAGCCATCTTTAGCCCAGTCTCCCTGGGAAACTAATGACGCCCTTTCATGCTCCTCTCCTCCTTGTTCACGGCCTGACAAAGTGGAAGCCTACAATGCAGGAAAGCTGATGAGTATGCAAATTTCCCCCCCGGAGAGACAAAGGGAGGACAAATAAAAGCAGGGAGACAGTAGCGGAGAGTGATACGTGTCATTTGGTGATGTCATGCAGCCGAGCGTCCAGGGTGACAGCGGCGGCGGTAACGGCCTGAGTCAGAGGGGTGACATCAACGCTACAAGCTGTCAGACAGGTCGTGAAAGGGCTTTAGTCCCACGCTCCCATTGTCCCCTAGTTAATGCTGTTATTCAGGCTGCCACCGGCCTTACCATTTGTTAATCTGACCTAACACACAGTTAAACACGGGACAAAGACACACAAACAAGCAAATTTAAAGGCCAGCAGTGAAATGTCAGCCTGTAGTACAGCATCGCAGTTTTTGAATAGTGCTGAATGAGGTCAGGCTATGAAAATCTACAAGCAGACAGATTCAGACATGTAATTGATTGCCTCTCTGTTTGATTTTCATTGTGTGAAAGAAGCACTGACCAGCAACTCTGGACCACAGAGTTCCCACTGTTGTCCAGAAAATGATTAAAAACACATAAATCTCGTTCCCTGAGTCTAAACCACATACACTGTTGAAAATTACACATGTACTCCCATTTCAGTAGCATTTGTTAAGTATTTCAGGGGCCAGTTTTAGCTGGACACATTTATAAATCCAGTTAGGCTCATTTTCTTGCTGTCTTCAATAACATATTCATGTTACAGATAAATAATAATGTATAGGTTTAAAGTGCAGACTCTCGGTTTTAATTTGAGGGTATTTACATCCAAACTGGAGGAAGGATGTTGGAATGATTCCAGTGGCTCTGGAGTGGTTGCATATATACATTGATCTAGTACAGGTCCACCTTATTGGATCAGCCTTCTCTACTCATATGGATCAGTGAACCTTGGCCAACCAGCACCCGGTTGTCGGTTCACCGCTGGTCCTTCCTGGGACCATTTTTGATAGCTACTGTCCACTACAGATGAGGACAGATGTCCCCATTAGTGGTGCAGGCGTCAGAATCTGGCTCTTGTCTCTCAAATCCTTCCTCTTTTTCTATTTTTCCTCCTTGTAACATAAACTTTGAGGACAAACTGTTGACAAAAGTGTTCAAAAACCAAAGGGACCCTTTGAAAACACATCAGATCTGAGTGGGATTTTTATTTTTACCTAAGTATCTATACTGCTGTGGACCGGGTAATGTGTTAGGAATGAAAGGATGCCACGCCATTTGATGGACCACACAGAGGGGCTGGATTCAAACACATCCCTAAACCAGAGCATCTTCACTGAGCTCCTGGACAGTCTGAGGTGCAGCCTGGTGGCGTCAGATGTCCCAGAGGTGTTCTGTTGGATTTAGACATTGACCCCAGTGACCTGCTGGAGGTCATGTTGTAGGGCTCTGACTGTGCTCAAACTGTTCGTCCTTATACAAAGGAGCAGATACCGGATATCAGAGTAACTTCCTGTCTCCTGGAATCTCCTCCAGACACATCCAACCCTTTATCAATAGCCACCTGTAAACCCATTCCTGTTTGGGGGGGGGGGGGGGGTTGTCTCAATCGTTCCCCCTGTACTACACCTATAGAGCAACTGAAACTGATTAGCAATGCCCTCTGCTACTTAACTGACCGGATCAATATCCCTGAGGTTTAATTGACTTGATGCTCTGATTAAAACGTGTTCCTTTCATTTATTTATTTATTTATTTTGAGCAGCGTATATTCCACCCACTGACGGTTACCATGACAGTGAGACAATCCACGATGGTGTCCGCTTCACCTTTCAGTGATCACATTGTTATGGCTGATCAGTGTACATTCATGAATATATTTGTTCGGTTCTCAGGTCACATATATGTCACCAGAGTAAGAACAATGCAGTGACGTGTCGGCCATCTTTATTTCCAGTCTATGAATCAAATACCTGTGTGACAAAGACCTGTTCATGTTCATCACGGCTAAGGTGGTGCATTTAATAACACTTTAAAGGGACTGACTCACGCGTTTTAAGTGGAACTGGAACGGTTTGACCGCGGTAGCTCTGTGTTTACAGGGAGCGAAAGGAAGTGCTGATTGAGAGGAGGATGAGTAAAGGCGGAAATGAAGAGACAGACAGACAGACAGACAGACAGACAGACAGACAGACAGGCAGGCAGGCGGGGAGGGAGGAAGGCCGCGCTCTCTGGCTCCCACATTCATTCAAAACGCACCAGGCTTTGTTGTATTTTCCGACCACACAGTCCCCACTCTGTGAAGACAAACCAGGCTTTCTTTGGGTCAGATTGTGCTTGTTTGTTCGTCACTCTTTGTACCTACACAGAAATACAGATGAGACTCTGTGAGTCAGTGGGCACACACGCTCTTACCTTCATGACTCAGTGTGGCGAGCGCAGCTAACAGGCCGGTTTCAGAAGCGTAATCACGTCGAATTCGTTTGAACCACCTCGTGTTACACCTGCAGAGCTTCAGAGGACTGTGCAGAGTGTGAAACCGGCCTCATTTGCTGAGGGCAAGCTCGATAAATGACCATGTGGGTGGATGATGTCACGCTGATGATATCACCTCCAGAGTATAGTGTAAATATCTATTATGTTTTCTTCACAGCTGAGACGAAGAAAAGCAGGATGAGGAGAGTTTACTGAAAACTGTAGACATTATCCTCCTCAGTATTGTCACAACACTGTTCAGTGGGACAAAAAAAGCCTCAAATGAAAAGGTTACGTCATGTGAATGCTCACAAAGAGGCCCACGTGTTCCATAAAAGTTAATCTGATCTTCAATCATCACACATTTAGACTCATGTATATATATATATATATTGTGTAGGTCTCCCTTGTGCCTCCAAAACAGTTGTGATTCATCAGAGAATGGACATGGGTCTTCTGAGGGTGTCCTGTGGTGTCTGGCAACATAATGTTGTCAGTGGGGGCCTTTGAGGGGAGGGGTCTCTGTGGATCATCCCACAGACACTTGATCAGTTTGGGATCTTGTGAATTTGGTGCTGTTTCTTGCTGTTTTTCATGTTTGTTTGTTTTTTAGTTCCTAAACTGTTTGTGTGTTTCTGCTGGGGATGGCTGCTGCCATCCAGGAGTGTCATTGCTATGGGGTGGTTGTGTCTGGTCTGATCTAGATGGGTGCTACATGTCTGAGTAACATCCACATGAATGCCAGGTCCAAAAGTTTCCCAGCAGAACATTAAATTGTCACAAGTTGCTCAGTGTTATTTACTTCTCCTGTCATTGGTTTTAATGTTGTGGCTGATCAGTGTAAACGAGACACGCAGTGTGTTGGAGGTGACTGGAGTGCCCTCTGCAGGGTGGGGCTATAGTGACACAAAAAAGAAAAGGACTTAAATGAGTTATAAAATGGCTTAGACCTATAAATGAAAATAACATAAAAAATAAAAACGGTGTCAGTATTTGCATTAACAGCGTTAAAAGTGTCCCAGTAATCCATGACAGGGAGTCCATGCACATTACCAGTTAAATAACATAAGGCATTATTAAGTTAAATATATGTAAATGTGTTTTTTGTGTCTATAATGAGTCTGAGTACTGCGGTCATGAGACAAATTACTATAGTGACAAGGTAAAGTTCATATTCCTGTGTTCTATAATCATAATAATCTTTCCTGACCTGACCTGAGGAGACCTCCCCTTACCCTTTGTCCCGACTTCCTATGTTACTGTTGCCATGTTGGACAAACAAATAATAGCAATGCTGGGACTCAGTCCTTTAGAAAAATATTGAAAACCTGTAATAACAGAATAAAAATAGACGTTAGCAACCGTGCTAACGTTGGCAGACACCGGGAAAAGGTGACTAGCCCTTCCAACAGTTTTCAGTTCTTATGTTTGTTTTATGTGTTTCCTTCGCTGTACCCACACTTGTCATCCGTGAACCTTTCACGCTTTTGACTAATCATAAATACATGTTTTTAATGCTAACTAAGTCTACATGTAACTTATTGTTATTCTTTGTCCCACCTAGCAACAGTAACATGGGAGGTGAGGTCTTGACAAAAGGTAGGAGCCTTCTGGTTGGTTGTCAGCGGACTAGTTAACAAAATTGTTTTCATCTTGATGATCCTTTGACTTCTCTTTTGGCACCATCATCTAATGGGAAAGTCCTCTCCTTCGCAATTTAATGCCATCGGGATTTAGCTTGGAGCTCTGCGGCCTTCCAGAGGAGCATGTGTGGCCGTGTATTTCAAACCAAACGAGTTTGGTCTCTTGTGAATGCACCAACTTTACAGAAACCCCAAAAACTAAACCGCTTGAGATCACAACAAGCCAGGCCTGCGAGCACCAGGGTTTAGATTCAGAGAGGCGCGTCACTTCCCTTTGCTAAAATATTCTAGCTACGCCGTGGCAGCTGTCTCCCGCGTCTTAATAATTGATGTCCGTCTGGAATTCAATCGTGCGCCTTCCTTTACATTTCTGATCACTCAGCGTTTTTATTTATTTATTTATTTGTTCCATTTCAACCAACCGGCCTCATCAGAGCTTGAAGGAAAGCGGCAACGTTTGGGCCGCCACTTATCACGCCGAGGCACACGAGAAATTAAACCTCCACCGCCTCAGGTGAATGCTCTGCTGGTCAAAGTACTTTGCATTTCAGAGTCATCATCACATTGCTTTTTCTGCTCAGACGGAAAACGCAGGGACTGTCCAGGCGGCTGTGTGCCTGCCTGCTCAAAATATTTATTCAGCTTCAGTAATTGTCCAGTGACGATATGAGATCAGGCGTTAATATATGTGGAGAGGGATAATCCAAATCCAAGGCTGAGATTTTATTATTTATTTTTTTACTCCACCCTGGATAAGTAGAGCAATGTTAGAAGTCAAGAGGATCAGTTTGTGTTCCCCCAGCCTGATCTTTTCTCACAGTCGCTGCACAGCACAGAGAGAAAGCTCGTGGTCCTGGCGCATACGCAGAGCCGAGCGCCTTCTCCCCAGAAATCAGCTCCCAGTCTTTATTCTCCTAATACATTATTGAAAGCTATTTTTGCAGCTGCACTCCGAGAACAAAGGTATTGCAGTTGTCACTTTCAACTTCACAGTCAGAACGGGGGGGATATTTTGGGAATCTCTCTCTCTCTCTCTCTCTCCCTCCCTGTAGTTCCACAACACTCGACTCCCCTCAAGCAGTTTTTAGTCTTAGCATCTGCCAGTGTTGTCGATGGGCTTTTGTTATGGTGTTCAAACAGGCCATCATAGGTCTGGAATACACCCATTATCATTATTATTATTATTACTATTATACGTTGGCCTTTCTGCACCACAACCTATTTAATTACAAACGAATTTAAAGACTTAAATCCGACATGTGTGGGATTTTCACTCACTAGCTGGTTTATTTATTCCTTAGTTTGATCTTAAGTCGTGTTTTGAACTGCAGCTCTGACTCCAGCCTCGTGTTTTGTCCCGTTTTATCTCCTCCCGGGCTCGTGGCACGCAGCACTGGTGAACACATCAGTATGTTAAGTCCAAATTGCATGGTCGAATTATCACGCTTTTCTCTCTCTCTCTTTCTCTCTCTCTCCACATCCCCCTCTGCGCCTCGACTCCAGAACCCTAGCAGACTTCAAATGCCTTGCAGAGTTACTGAGATGTTACACTGTCACTGTGCAAGTCTGGATTTGAGGTTACAAATCCTCAGAGCCCGGCAGACCAGCCAAGCGAGACCCTGAGTCACCATCTGCAGTGTTTGTGTGTGTGTGTGTGTGAGACGAGAGCAGGGAGTGAGGCTCCAAGAGAAAACTCAATTAACGTCACGCGAAACAAACGCAACATCCGAGGCCTTTTACGCGTCAGGCGTAAAATGAAAACATCTCCCTCTACTTTGAGTGTTTTTGTTTCCGTCTGCAACCTGCGCGGATGATTAATCGCGCAAACAATTATTATGCCTGCCGGTTCACGGTGGGGTTACGCTGAATACGTCAGTAAATGTCTCCCCGGGCTAGACAAGGTTTTTTTAATGGGCCTGTTAGAGTCGTCAGATGAGCCTACAGAGAGGGAGAGAGAGAGATGATAGGTTTTACAGTACGTCTCAACAACCTTCGGGTGCACTCCCAGATGAACATAGATCATCCCTTTACCCAGGTCGAGACCCGGTGGAGCTGGTGGAACTTGTGAAGCAGCTCAGTCGCCAGTATGATGCAGTGGATGCACTCCCTCCACCTGCTATTATTCTCCAGGGCTGTGGCCGTCAACATGCGCTTTAGTCATCAGCATGGGAGTGGTAGAGGGGGGGAAAGGGGACCTGACTATCCAGGGCCCGAGTAGGGAGAGGGCACATGAAAATCCTGAATTTTTTATTTTTTTTGGAATGCACTCAATTAATTGAGGTGGAGACAGGAGGAAGAGGAGCTTCTGTTGTCATTAGCCTCTTCTCTTTTTTTCTATGCCGACACAGGCACAGTCGTTTCTTTGCGTTTCACCCATTACTTGAATAATATTCAAACTGAAGTGTTGTCATGTCCTTCCGTTGGCCAAACATCTAACAACTTTGGAGTAGAGTACAGTACGGTCCAAGAGTGGAGCCACGTGGAGCCACAATATTGATGTCACGACCACTCTCTCTCCAGACCCACTTGTGTTTTCGTTAATTTTTAATTTCTTTTTAAACGACTCTCACGGTTCCACTGGACCGCTTTATGTAACGGTTGGGATGGCAACAGGTGGTCGCCATTATGTCACATCTGGTTTCTATAGCATCATCTATAGAGTTATCCAAAAAAAATGACTCTAGAACATGCATCACCATTATATTATCTCCTTGAAAAATAATTATTTGATGTGTATTTTAGTGTTTTAGTTTGGACCAAGTCCCATCCACTAACATGGAGGAGGTGGAGCTTATGAGCTATACTGCAGTCAGTCACCAGGGGTTGACCTACAGACCCCGGATGTGTTCACACCTGTACTTTACGCTGGTCATTTGTGATCGGATTTTTGAGGCTGGATGTTAATGCCAGGTCTGAACGGGGCCTGAGGAACTTTGAAGCTAGCAAGTTACTGGACCATTCGACGCATCTTTATAAGTAAACTCTCCATCTAGAAGGCACTCTGACCACCAACACACCTAAAACCCGTCCATAGTTGCCAGTAGTTCTTTACAGGAGGAGCCATGAATACATAGCTTTAAGCCTGGTAAGATGGGCTGCTTTGTGCTCTTGTGATCTCATCTCATTCGAAATCAAGCTGCTTAGCAAGGTCAAATCTGAGCACCTGATCAAGTAATCACAGTCACTCATGTTTAGCAATGACCGTCACAGCCATGCAGATATAGAAAGGTTTTTGTGCAGAACATGGCAGTAGAAATCTTCTCAATTAGGAAAAAGGCAGATGACAATTGAGCACACCTGGACTTTGAAGAGTAAAAACACATGTCTATTACATGTATCAATAAACAAGCTGCTACACTGCTGTTAAGGTGAATGACTCACAGCAGCTCAGAAGCATGTTATTATTCCTAATAATTCAGTAGCGCACAAATAAAACATGGCCAGACAGCTGTATGCAGGCAGAGACATGTAGGCGTCCTAAAGCAGAACACTGAGGGACCACAGACATCTGATTACACAAAGAGGCCAAAGGTGGCTGAAGAAGAAGACATTTAATGCTCAGACACTTGTTTCTGGATACTGATTAAGTAGTGAGTAAGAGCAGTTAATAGTCATTTAGTGGCATGACTAACAGTATTAGTTATCAGCTGGTTTGATGCATTAAATTTATTATTCATTCAATGCGCTTGGCAGGTGTGAGCAAGTAGGAGGAGAGGAACTGGAATCCTGTTTTGACCAAGATTGACCAGGTAATATTTTAAAACTGACTAGGTGATTTGACCATGTGACATAATTGTAAAGCAAATCCCATCACTCAGCTTGTTTATTAGTCAGCCGCTATAAGACATTTCACTCCATCTGGAAAAACAGGGTCATTCATTCATTCATTCATTCATTCATTCATCATCTGTATTCCTGTTAAGGGTCCTGGGGGCGCTGGAGTCTATCCCAGCTGTCATCGGGCACCACACCCTGGACAGGTCGCCAGTCTATTGCAGGACTAAGAAAAACAGAGTCATAAATATCTGATTTAATTAAATAAATCCGAGTTATTTCCTTAGTTTTAATGAATGTTAATCAACCAGGAATAACTGATGTCTGTGTTGGGTGCTATTTTAAACTGTGGATTAATACACATTTGGTCTTTTAATGAATATTTACAGCAGCAGAATATGAATGGAGGTTTGTGGGACAGAATAAATGACAATAATGGTGCTACAAATGTAGGATCCATTTATATAGAAAAGAATAAAGGTCTGTGGAGCAAAGACAATATACAGTACAATGATCAGCCAAAATATTAAAACCACTGGTGAAGTAAATAAGGTAGATCATCTTGTTATGCTGGTAAACCTTTGGTCCTGGTTTTCATGTGGATGATGTAAAGTGCTTTATAAAAAATTTATTATTATTATTATTATTATTATTATTATTATAGACACACAACAAAAGGTTGGTGCGGACCAGACACCTCCACCCCATAGCAACAATACCCTGAACTACAGCAGCCATCTTGAGCAGGACAGTGCTGCTTGCCACACCACAAAAACTATTTAAAAACAGCAAAAGAAAGACAGAAAAATAGCCAAATGTTGTTTGCCCAGCTTCAAAAATCTCCATATCCCAAATTTACCCCCCTACCCCGTTAATGGTTGCAGCAGCTGATTGGACTGATCTGATACTTCACTGTGTAGGAAAAAGAGGTGTAAAATCAGCCACTTGGTGTGTAGCTACTACTGGTTTGGACGTGAAGAAAAATTATGGGTTCATATCATACATAAGACATAAGACATGTTTATTGATCCCATGTATGGGACATTACCTTGTCACAGTAGCACGGGAATTAGGCAAAAAAATTTAAACAAAACGGTGAACGAGAAGAACACAAAATAACTGACAAAAGTTACTAGTGTAGATTTAGAGTGAGTAAACATGCAGTGAATAAAACACTTATGCATGACCAAGTATACTATGTACTCAACAAAACCTTAGTACTTTCACATACAGTACAAATCTCATATCAACACCGTGGTCCACTGAAAACCAAGATTAGATAAACTGAGTGCATTCAGTGTCACTGAGACAAACAAAGCTGTACGTTATGTATCCAGATTTAATGGTACAAGTGTCTCCTTCACTGTAAGCCTCCAACTGAGCTTTTGTGTTGTATAGAGGACAAGTTATTAAGCATTAAACAGAGGGATGTAATATCAAGAGAGAAGCAGGCCCAAAACAGCTGCTGCAGACAAGGGGTCCATATAAAATATAAAATGAGTTGAAACATTAATGATTTTACTTTTCCTCGTTGATGATTTGCTCAGCTCAGTCCGTATCATCTGTGTAGCGGTCTTGAAGCTTAGTGTGACAGCTACGGCTAATTTGAATCCTGACTAAATCAAAAATGAGCGAGGTGGTGAAATGTGAGCGGTGCTGAGGCGAGTGGTTGCAACTTGGGCCGACGGATAACGAGCTTTAAGGGTCACCCACCTGTCACTTACTTCATAACTTATTCACCTGGGATCAGTTTAACTGGGGACGTCATGTGATTTAGAAATGACCCTACGTCTGTTTCGTGTGGTGCATTCACACAGGATAAGTACACTGTGTTTTACTCAAATTCACTGACATTTTCCCTGGTTATGTCTCTACTACTTCTCACTTTCACAACAATACATGTCAGAGGTAATATACCCTTTATACCTCTACACTTTGACAGGTTTCGGTTTATATGATGAGACTGTACTGATCCGAGCAATGGTTGAATCAGCTCCACCTGTACAGATGTGATAAACACATTAAATCACCACTGAATAAAATCCAACACATCAACATAGTCTGACACAGACCACAAGAGCAGTGATTGGTCCACTGGTAGTAGCGTGTTTCTAGTATTACCGGCAACTTTTGAATTGATTATTTTGGATCAATAAAGATGGAACACACTGAGGAAAAGTTAACTGAGGAGGTTGGGAGATACACAGAAGAGACAGCGCTGACTAGCGTTTGGGCGGCGTTTTTACAGAGCTAGCCAGACTGACGAGCGCACAGGCACCCACACCCCATAGCAATGACACTCCTTGATGGCAGCAGCCACCCCCAGGATGCAGCCTGACACAGACACACAAAGAACAACAACAGTTTAGGAACAATTAATTTGACCTCCAAATTCAGTAGATCCCAAACTGATCAAGTATCTGTGGGATGATCAACAGAAGCCCTTCCCCTCAACCCATAGGCCCCCCACTAACAACAATCTTGTTCCCAGACACCACAGGACACCCTCAGAAGGCCCATGACCATTCTCTGATGAGTCATAACTGTTTTGGAGCCACAAGGGAGACCTATACAATATTAGGAAGGTGGTGATACATAGGAGGTAATGGACAAAGCCAGAATGTAAATGATTTCATGTAGAAAAGTTAAGTTACACTTCTGAGAATAAACAGAAGCACAGACAGACTGAGAGAGGGCACAGAGTTAATGCGTCTAGCACCTGAACGCGTGGATAATGAGACAGAGGAGAGCAGAGGATGGACGCTCATTAAAAGTCCCCTAACAGCCAAGCCCTACAGCAGCATAACTAAGGCCGTAACAATGAGCTTTATATATAAAAAAAAAAGCTTTTAAGCCTAACCTGAGTAGAGAGGCCGTCTGCCTACCAGGCTACGAGACCCTTCTTATGGCAAAACATTTTCTCACCAGTGTCCCTAACAGCTAGGACACCTTGCCCTAGACTCCTGCAGCTGCTTCATGGGGCGACAAAGGACAGAGTCACACTCAGTCTTGTTTGTGATGATCCATAATACGCGATTACATCTGCCTCCATCTTAACCCGTAAAGGAAAAGCCAGACTGCAACTGACTGCAAAGCTTCCTGCGTGACCTTGGAAAGTTCAGGAAAACATGCAAGTCTCTGCCTGGACAAAAATGACCTCTTCACTGTCAACCAAACTCCCAACGGAGCCACTCCATGACAGTGCAATGCCTGCCTCAACTGTGAACATCTGTGTAGGTGATTATAAAATTCAAAAGTAAAAAAAAAAAAAGGTCACATCCAGGACAAAGTCCAGAGGCAGTGACCAGCTTCGATCCCCTTTGCCGCTCCCCATGTCTTGACATGTGTTGTGTATTCCCAGATCCCTTCTGCAGCTGCTCCTGTGGTCGGGCAAGTGCTTTGGGCTTTGGTTTATGTAATGCCTGCAAAGCAACACACACACACATGCACCACGGTTGACTGAGCTGCTGCACAGCCAACACTGTGGCAAGCCCAAACACAATCATTACAAACACTTTGGCTCTTTAAATGGGCGAGCTGCTGTATGCAAGTATTTATTTCATGGCGTGGTGTAAAGAACATAGGAAGGTTCATGTCAGGCTAATAAATACAGGACAAAACATCTCTTTATGCAAAAAATAATAATAAAAGGAGACAAAATGATGAATAAAATACAGAATGGACAGAGACTAGAACACTGTATCTGTGCAAAATATTAAAATATACAAATGCACAAATTCACAGAAACTAATACTGAAGCTATTAGCTGCAACCACCTACTAATCTGCTTTCCCTCTAATACTCCAGCACAACATGCTGCTCAAAGGTCTGTGATGAGTCTTCTGACATGACAACAGAGTCGTCCGAGAGAAAATCCCTCGGGCTCTGCGCGGCGCACACTCAGTCAAAGGTCAGCTCTCATTAAAATGCTTCGAGAAACCGCGAAACCAACACGAGCGCCGACATTCAGAGCTGCACTCGGCTTCTGTCAAACGTAAGCGGTCGTGCCCTCCACACACACGCTGCCAACGCACAGAACAAGAGCTCCACATAGTGGATACACCAGCGCGTGGCAAGACGCAGTTCTCCTAATATGAAGGAACGAGTTCGATCCGTTTGTCGGGACTCATTTGCCTGGAGGTTTCAGATGTCCCGGGCTGCGTGTAAACTTTCGCTTTGATTGTTTGAGGACGCAGTAGGAGGTTTGTCTCTCAGCTCCACTGTCCGCTGGCTGCACTGTCAGCGGTGTATCCGAGTGTTTGGTCTGTGAAAGGAAAATTCAAACAAGTTACAAGAAATTCGACAATACATTTATACAATTTATAAAAATGTGGGTGGTTAGCGCTGATGCCTCACAGCAAGAAGGTTCTGGGTTCAAATCCATGGGCTGACTGAGCCTTGCTGTGTGGAGTTTGCATTTCTATCTATCTATCTATCTATTGCTGTGTAAAATATATCTCTCTTCTACAGCCACAGACAGAATTAAGTAGGAAGTATTGGCAGGTTTGCTTTCAGAAGAAAAAGCCACGTTCTGCCCGAAATCTTCAAGATAAGTTAATCTTGCTTTATAAATGTACTATTGTTATAAATTCCTTCTTTTTAAATGATCTTGATCTTTCAAAATGTCCATCATATCTTATACAGATGAAATATTTCACAACTTGTTTGAATAGGTTGTTTCCTCTGACTGATCATATTAGCTCCCATCTGATAAGGACCACATACAGAAGTTAAACGGACACCCGCTCACCTGGACAAAGGATTTTTGTGAGCGATGCCTTCACTTGCAGGAGCTCCGGGTTCTCCTCCGAGTCTTTACTGGCGTGGAAGCTGGTGAAGTGCAACGCAGGCCACCAGTCTTTTCTTGCAGCCATATTTCCGGAGACGACGTCTTTCCAGTCCTCCCTGTTTGAAAAGCAAATACCAAACAGTTACCAACTTCCACACAACAAAAAAATATTTAACTCAATATTTCAATGCGTCTTTTACGTACTCCGTCTGCAGTTTCTGAATGACGGCCTTTAAACACCTCCATGCATCCAGGTTGCTCCTCCAGCAGGCGTAGTCCAGCATGTCGAGAAGCACTGCCAAAGCTTTCTGGTTGTCGCTTTTCTTCTCTTGAACAAATATAAGACGACAAAGTGTTATTGGGAGACAAAATAAAAGTTGAAAAAATAAATTTAACTTAGCATTTAAGCCTGCTTTTACCTGACTGAAGCAGCAGGGAGCTGTACTCCAACATCAGCTCATGGCTCGGGACTAACACGTGGAGAACCTACAGCATAATGCAGTGAAGTTTAAGAATGTATTACATTACTATTACTCATAATATCCAAGTAACCCGACTAAAGTAAGTGTTAAATACAATTGAAACACTTAAACGCACTGTAGCTTGTACAGTATGGAGTTACACCTTCAACGTTTTCATTAGTTTCTTTTCCGAGGCCTGCTGCCGCTTTAGGTACTGGTACAAATAGACATGAGCGTTGGGATTGGACGGGAAGTTGCTGTCATATGCGTAGTCATTCAGGACTTTCAGAGCCTCCTCGTGATCCTCATAGAACTCAAGCATCTGTCAGAATAAAGGAAGAGGGCTACGTTTAAAATAAACATAGAAGACCAAAAGGAAATGTATGGCTGGCTGCAGCACCCTTTAGTTTAGTTAGCTGGACTTTATTGTCCAGAGAGGAATTAGTTTTGAGAAACACAGTTAAAGCACAGCCAAACCAAGGCCTTCTGCATCTTAAGGTCCTGTACCTGCGCCCTAAAGGCCAAGACAGTGGAGTTGCAACTGAGTGGGTGTATGGTGTCATTACGATGCAATGTGTTTGATGGCCTTACACAGTTTTGACAACTAACTGCAGCTCTTATCCATTCTGTTTCATCTTTTATTTAAGTTAAATCATTAAACCATGAGTCCTTACCTCGACATAACTCAGTATGAAGGGATCCCAGACGCCTGGATTCTTTACAATCTCCTGAAGATTCACAGAAGCTTGTCTGAAGTAGTTGTGCATGGTTTGGTCGTCGCTAGAGTCTAAATGATCTGAAAGGAAGCAGCTGATTTTATAGAAACTGGTTTACATTTCATTCATGAAAAACAATGCACAGACTACGAAGAGCATTGTGGCTGCACACAAAAACATTTCTCACACACATCGTCTGCTCTTAGCTTACTTCGATACACATGCAGTTACTCTGTTGGGCCTGTAGGTGTCAGTGTCACATCACACAATAGCTTCTTGTGTAACTGATAAGTTTGAATATGGATGCTTCAGGGTGATGAGGCGTGTATGGTCTTACGGTCTTTAGAGTGCGTAAACTTTTTGTCACTCCAGATGATGTAATCCAGAAAGCTCCTGTAGGCCTGGATCAGTTTGGTCTTCTGGAGCTGAGCCGCTGACTCCTTCCCATACCTCCAGCTTTCAGCTCCAGACAGCTGCCGCTTTGCATCTTCAGTCTGACCGTGGAGCAGTAGGTGGAAGGCATGTTCCAGACAAATCTAGGGGGGAAATAAAAGACAAATGGCTTCATGAAAACAAGAACAAACCAAATGATCTTTGCGATGTGATTAGGTTTACTAGATGACATACCAACAGGTAATGTCTAACTCCTGAATGTTTTAACCGTTCGTAGATGTTGTTGTAGTCTTCCATTGTTGAGTTGGGATGATGGTGAAGGATCTCAGTGCTCATTCTCCAAATAACCTGGAGTGAAAGCATTGAAGACAGTGTTAATATGAAGGACACAAATCTTCTGACTGTTAACTGTTAACAAGATACAAAAGATTAATGATTGAATGAATCTTTAGATCTGGATCTACGCTGGTAGTTGTGCACCCTACACCGTAGCCTGGCTTGCCCTTCCCCAGATTTGTAACTACACCTTGTGGGAACACACACAGCAACAACAACTGTGATTGGTCCAAAAACTCTTTTCCCTGACCTCTCAGAGGTCAGGCAAGACTATCTAGTCAGACATCTTAATGGTAAAAGTTTTACTAAAAGTAACAGTTGTTAAACATTCAACAGGTGTCTGGAAATATATTAATTTTACGTAGGTGATTGTAAAACAATTAGGTTGTGTTTTGGGGGTGGTACATTATCCATGCTGTGGTGTATAACTGTGTGGCAGTTGGACATCTTGATCACATAACTGATCACAAAATAAGACGACCCAAACCCACCTCTTTATGTGACTGTGATGTGCGTTTAAGCGTGTCCTCTAAAATTTGCGGTAAGCATGCCATATTTTCCGCTGCCTCCTGCCACTTATGATGCAGCATGTCTTCTCTGACCTGCTCCAGACAGATTCGGGTGCTGTTGTGGAACCCATTTTCATTTTGTTTCTCTAGAGAAAAAAAAAAATGAATAACATGAATGAATTTGTCATAAAACATTTTTACATATACAGCTTGTATAGCTCGACAGATACTAAATTTAAAAAGGCTGATGACAACATTTGTTTTTTTAAGGATTGCGTCTAGTCTAAGCTATATTTTTGAGTTGAATGAATCCAGACAGTTTATCGACCTAACTTTTTATAAATGAACAGGGTTTTGATGTACATGCTGTACAACTCACCTATAAACGCAGCAGTAACCAGGGGAAGCGCTAATCTTTTCCCTTCTTTGCTAGAGCTGGAATCTATGGAGGCATTGTCATCTTCTAAGTCTGTATGAGCCCCCAGCTCTCTGTCCAAATCATCCATGATCAACACAACGGTTATACTCAGGAAAGAGAACTTCTTTTTATCACGTTATAGAGCACCTGCAGAAAAAGGTCAGAATTTAAGGACAAAAGTGATCCTAAACAAAGCTTTTATTTTGTGTAGGTTGTATAGGAAGGAAGGAAATCATTGGTTTATACATATATACTTTAAATACATAAATGAGCTTTCATACATGTCACAGTGCCAGCTCACGTCTTAACGTACCTCCCAAAAGTAAACTTACTCAGATGTTTCTGACTGTAACCAACGCACCGATGCTAAATTAGCAGCTATCTAGCAGCTAACCATTAGCAGTATGTCGGAAATTAGATTCCTTAAGTGACTCTTAGAAATTAATATTTTACGCTGTATCTGCAGATTAATATGACTCCCATGCGTTGTTGTTAGCTTCCATGCTTTTAGTAGCTAAGGAAGTAGAGTGGGGGAGTTAAATGGTGATTGGCTACTGTAGCCGGAAGAGGCGGGGCTAAGAGTAGTATCGGTTTTCATCTTCTTCTATTTTTTATGTGAAATGACGACTGTACGACTGAAACTGAACTTGTGTTTACATAGCCTATATTTGAGCTTTTGTTTTGCGTGTTACACTAAATGGTCAGTTAAGATACCACAGTATTATTAACTTTATTTGGGTGTGCCCCTTCTCCAATTTCTATGGCAGCATTCAACAAATAATATTCACACCGACATATGTACATTGATTATACTATCATAGATTAAGTTATTGATTCTATTCAGTGTGTTTTCTGCAGTTTCATACCATATCTTTGCACCTCAGGTTTTTATTGTCTAATTTATGATATTATTAATATAAATTGAGGGCCAAGTACAGTTACAGAAGCAGTAATTGTTGTTATTTAACTGTTTTAGAGAAACAAATGTAATCCTATATTTGCTAAAGGCACGTTCAAGGGCGTCTGTGTGTGGTTTGACCACTGTACCTCTTGCATTGATACTCTGTTATTATGTTTAACAGATCAAATATGTTAATTTTATAACAGAAAACACATATAAACTATAAATGTAAGTATAGTATGGTAAACAACTTAAGTAAAGTAAATAGAGCGATTAGTATCTTCAGGAGTGTATATCTTGTGAAATTGTGCACACTTTTACAGTTTTGATACATTTCAGGGATTTGCAATGCAGTTGAATTTGCTTATGAAAAACATGGGAGTTTCCAGCTTTTGTGCATGCTGTTTTAATCTGCAAACAACACGAAAACAACAAAATGTCTGCTGAGAAAAAACACTGCTGAGGCAGAATTTTATTTATTTATTTATTCTATTATATCACTCAGGTCTTAATCATGCCAAGTATTTCTTCTTTCTTTCAATATTTTATGACTGAGTAGTATGTTTTAATTGGAAATTTTCCACCGTGTCTTTGTTTACAGATGGTCATGAGGAGTAGGATAAGTGGATATTAGCATGCAACAAAAACCTATGTGAATATTCAGTTATGCTTTATAAGTAATGCCTGATTTTCAGTCTGTTAGATCTAAGGGAAACTCTGGGTTATTCCAGATGACCGTGCACATACAGATAAGTCCTATCTTTGCACACACTTGACTATTTCCCACGGCGACCTGAAGCGGCCACATCCATCCGTGGCTCCAGTGAAAAGCTATCCGTGGCTACACACCCAGCCGGATCTGATCTGCTGACGTGTCGGCTCTCTGCAGCCCCAGTGCTCATGCTCCATCAGCGGAGTCAAGCCAGTCAACAAAACTGCCAGCATGGCAGCAAAACACTTCTACCGACAAGGCTTTTTATTACTTTTATTCAACTTTATTTCCACCGCAGCTTTGGAGAAGAGGTTCTCCGACTTTAAGAGATGCGCCGACGAGGAGTGCAGCAGTAAGTTTTTGCTCGCCCTGGAGAAGGGGGGAGATATTTCAGGGATGCGTCTTCTCCCCACATCCCGATACCGATAGCTAGCCATAAACTGCGCCTTATCTCTTGACCTGTTGCCAGTCGATATTCGCGACCTTGATAGCAGCCTGTCGCTCTTCCGATGCCGCTTAGCTGTGTGATGCTCAGTGAAAACAGGGGAAAGCTAATGTTAGTCATTAGCTTGGTGGGGTCGTTCGTTCAGACGCATTCTGAATTGGCCGGTTGCCTGGCAGCTGTGGCCTGCCTTCCTGGGATAGTGGAGGCTAATGTTAGCAGCTAATTAGCCACCGGCCGGCTTACGGTGCTAATGCTAATGTCAATGACCAACATTAGCAACTAAGCAAAGAACAATTAAGGCTAGCTCTATGTTAAAACACGCTAGCTGAAGATTTAACATACACCCCACCATCCTTCCTTAACCGACAAACATCCATTACATGGTGTTAACCTTGCTAGCTAAGCAACGTATTATATTAAGACTTACATTAAGGCTTTTTCTTTATATTCCCACTTCTGGTTGCAAGATTTAAGGAAACCCATGTAAAAACAGCCTCCTCGGGGTATGTTTCACGCAATTCTCCCCAGGCTAAGTGTTAGCTACTACTCAAAAGTCCGCTCTGTTGTGATAATCAGTCATTCATTTTATTGGTGACATATCATAAGTGGAAGCTGGTCTTGACTCATAAAACAGCAACAGTAAAAGGCATGAGTAGATTTGTGTTCCTTATGAATTAAAAACTAAATCTGAGACTAGACACAGGACTATAACCGTGAGATGTGGTTTTAATTAGCAATGATATGCAGTGCAAGCGATTAGTCCCATTGCTGCATTGGTTTTGAGCTTGTTTGGTTTAAAGGGAAATATATACTCGCTTCCCAAGACATTAGATAGTTTACGTCGAAAGAACATAAGAAAGGTAAAGGTAATTCAGCTGTATGATCATTCTGAAGGATGTGGTTTGTGCTGCTGTTAAACTGGATATAATTAATCACTCAAGTGTTTCTCTTATTTAACCAAAATGGGGCTGACAAGACTAATACAAACTAGTCAGTATAATACAATTCAAACCACAGCTTTTAAAAGCACAACACACTAGAATCAAAGGCACTCTGTTATTTTAAACAAATGCTGAATACCTTGAACTTAATGAAGATAAGATTTAGGACTGTTGTATTAGAGTACCTTTCACCAGCGTCCAAGTGGCTTCTTCATTTAAAAATCTGTGGGTGGTGCCCTCCTGGAACTAACAGGACCAGGATGTGGAAATAACCAAGTACTCACTAGCAGTTAACCTGGGTGATGTCCTATTTTTCAGATATATCATGATATCATGATGTTAATGACTTGTGTATCTTCGCAGACAACATCAATAACTACTAGTGTAATGCTTTATCTTCTTCATCTTTTTCTTTCTAGTGCTGCTGTGTCGGGGAAAAGCTGTGAAAGATTTCGTTGGACCCGACTGTCGGTTCCTTTCATTCCAGCAATCTGAAACTATCTACGTTTACTACAAATTGGCAGGAAGACGGTCTGACTTGTGGGCCGGAAGTGTGAGTATTATAATCAGTGCAAAACCGGATCTATAGATTGATCAAAATCCTAAACATGTGCTCTTGTAAATAGGTCGGAAGTCACTTTGGCTATTTCCCAAAGGATCATCTTTCATTAAATCATCTGTATACTGACAAAGAAATTGAAGTTCCAGCTGAGGTATGAACATCTTATGTTTACTGAATTAATTTTAAAATATTAGAAAATAGCACCTATGAATGTAAATACCCGTATAGTTTTATAATTGAATTACTTTGTCTTCTCTGCAGGAAACAGATTTTGTCTGTTTTGACACTGGATTTGACAAGTTTGACAATTACGACGTAGATTTACTCTTAGGCTCGTCAGAGGAGGACGACGATGGTGAAAATAAGGAAATATCTGATCAAGAGGCAGAAGAAATGCAGATGGAAGCACAGACATCAAAGGAAGAAGTGACTGAGAGTGAAAAACAAACTGAGCACCATGATAACTCAGAGGATCCTGTTGAAGACCATGATGATCAAAGTGCCTCTTTACCTGAACTTGACACATCAACCCACTCATCTTCAGTAAACGTAGTAGAGTCCCATACAGCAGCTACGCCTGGTGCTACTGAAGGGCCTGATGCTCCTGTAGCAGCGCCTAATACTCCTACAGCTATGCCTGATGTTACTGCAGCTACGCCTGATGCTACTGAAGGGCCTGATGCTCCTGTAGCAGCGCCTGATACTCCTACAGCTATGCCTGATGTTACTGCAGCTACGCCTGATGTTACTGAAGGGGCTGACGCTCCTGCAGCTGTGCCTGATGCACCTGCAGCTACGGCTAATGTTATCGATGGGGCTGATGCTCCTGCACCTATGCCTTATGCTAATGAAGGGGTTGATGCTACAGAAGAAGTTGAAGAAACCCACGAACGAATGTCAGTTGATCAGAAGCTTCCAGAAGGGCGTGAAACCAAAGAAGCACCCGTAAAATCTGCAATGGCGTCCGTTCCCAAAGATGAAAATGCTTCAGAGATTGACAAAGTCACTCTTTCTGAAGGAGTGCAAATCCCTGAGTTAAAAACTACCCTAGGTACAACTTTTGATGCTGTCACCACTGATGAAGAAATCACCACGAAAGTTACCCCAGAGGAGGAAGAGGAGGAAATGGAAGACATGGAAAATCCTCCCGAAGAAGAAGTCAATGGGGAAACGCCGCTGCTGACTTTCTCTGAAGAACCCGTGAACTCTCCGCCATCTGATTTCCACAAAACGCCGGATAGTCCACCAATAGTACAGGGTGATGAACCAAAGGCAGCAGAGGAGGAGAAAAACATGTGGACATCACTTGGTGATGCTGTGTTTTCAGTGGTCACTGGGGGAGAAAGGACACCAGATGTGAGTTCAGAGGAAGACGATGATGATGATGAGGATCAAGGAGAAGCAGAAGAAGAAGAAGTTGCGGCAAAAACACCACAGAGTTTTGAGGAAGCAAAAAAAGACCCGGTAGAACCTCCAAAAGACTCAGAGAACATAAAGTCAGCTCTTCATGATCATCCTAACTCCAGCTCTGTACAGTCAGATAGTAAAGAAACCGTCAGTGACTCGGAGAAACTTTTGTTTGAGGATGAGAATGTTGAAAAAGTTATCAGGCACAAGGAAGATTGGGATGAAACATCGATCAATCAAACAGAAGAGAGGACAATGCCAGTAGATCCAGTATCACCAGATAGTTTAGGAAACACTGAGGCTGAAAAGTCAGATATTATAACAACACATGAACCCACTGAGGACAAAGCAGAGGAAACAGTGACCAATGATTCTGGAGCTAATGAGGATAAGACAAATGTACAGAACAGTAGTGTTGTAACAGAGCAGGATTTAGACAGTCCACTGGAAGAAAACCACACAGTGACCGATCAAGAGTTAGCCACTGCTGAAAAAGATCAGAGTCTTTTCATTGAAGAGACAAATACAAATGATTCAGATGTCAAAGACACAATAGTTGACGGTATGCCGAATCCTGGAAGCAAACCTCTAATAACAGATTTAGAAAGTAATAACAGTCAAGCAGAATTATTTGCAGAGGAAGGAGAGAATCATGAGGAACCACGTTCAGAGGAAATAGAAGATGAGATCGAAGACAAGCTTGATAATGAAATAGAAGATGAGAAAGACGCAGAGGAGAGTGAAGATGACAATCATGCACAGATGGGGGAAGGGAACGACGAAGAGAAGGAAGAATTACTTGAAGATGAAAACGCTCTTTCTTTCTCGCAGTCGGACACTAACGACCTTTCACCTGACATGACACAGCCCACTGTGTCAACTCCAGAGCCAGAATACAGTGAAAGCGTAATGCGGCTGACTATTCTGAGAGACCACTTCTCAGAGGAGAGCATGGCGCGGGTTCAAAGGTTTCTGGGTCTACAGAACCTCTTCAGAGTTGAAGCCATGTTCTCTGATATGGACACGGAGTTGCAGGCCACCCGCCTGTCGAGCACGGGCAGTACGCAGGACATCGAAAACACGCTTGAGGCTATCCTGGAAGCCTCTGAGAACACTATCCTGGACGAGGTTGAGAAGATGCTCGATAGCCGGGACCCAAAACACAACTATGACCATCACGGCAGCAGTTTGGATGAGGAAACTGAAATACTGGACGACTTCCAGGAGCTTGCTTTCAGCCTGCGACAAAAGTATTCAACAGTCAGTGACAGTACGCCAGTGGCAACAGAGAAACCGCCAGAGGAAGGTAGGTTTGATTTTTATTATGTTCATTAGTACAGGATTGTCACCTCTGTTAATGGTGGAGTCAGACGGCATTTCACATTCTGTTTCATCCATGGTTTATTGCATCAGCTTACGATCCACACACAAAGTGAATACAGAATTTGATACTGTGGCACAGCAGATATGCAGCATTCCTTCACCTTACCAGGCCAGTATCTTGTTTCCAGATATATCCAGATTGCTTCCTCAAAGAAAAAAGGTATTCCAGTTAACACCTGGCAGCTGGCTGCGTTTCTAGTGATAGTGTTGCATTCTGCTGCCACAAAAGATGATCCTAGTGTCAAGCTCCCCTCACATTTAACTCATGAAACATTTTGTAGTTTTTGGGTATTGTTTTTCTACTCGGTGCATCCTAAAAAGTTCATAACACACATTTCTCTTCCGATTTGGGCTGTAACTAAACTCTATATTCTTCATAATCACTGAGGCATTACACGGAGAAAATTCAAAGCTTTGTCTAAATGGCTGATAAAGCTCTTAACTGTTTATGAGTGCACACGAGGTCGAGACGTAGTGGGGAAAGTGGGTCGCCATGATGGCCAAGTGGCAAGGACACATACCACGTGGGTGCATATTTGCTGCATGGCTTTCCCGCACGTCCTGTCTCCATTTACCACTGTCTCTGTCAAAATAAAAGCTTAATGACCAAAAATAAATGATAGAAAAAGAGAAAAAATTGGGAGAATGTCCATCTCAGTTTTCCAATCAACAAACTGCAGAACTAGATACAGTGAAGGCATTCATATGGCAAATAAACTCTACCTGAAGATGGTTTAATGCTTCCCCTGTTATAAAAAAAATAAATTGTTTTTAATTAATTTTTAGTCAACTGACTAATAACTTAATGGCTGTAATTGAAACTACACTAAGTCCCAAACCGAATGTTGCTCCCTGATGCCACTGCATTCTCAGTGAGCTATGGTGGACAGTCTAGCTGACTGAAGTGTGAACAGGGCTTTAATTTACTCGGTGAATTACCAACATTTTTCCCTTTGACTATAATTAGCACCTTTCCGCTATAGCATCCCCCGTTATCCTGCAGTGTAGGAGCCGGTGTCTGATTTAGAAAGACTTTAGATTGAAACCTGAGTTTCTAACAAATGCACACCTCAGAATATTCTGTCAAGACCTGAATAGTGACCTCCTTGACTAATCCCGAACTCGGCACTTCTTTGTGTTTTGTTTGCACACTAGTTGAACATGAACTGAATGCTCAAGCAGACACGCCTCAAATTGTGGAGGAAAAGTTTGACCACATCCCAGAGGCGGAGAGCGACGACAACCTCACGGTAGTGGATGGTGAGGAAAAGCCGGCCGAGACCGTAGAGGAGACAAGAGTTTTGGATGAGTTGCCCGCTGGACCGGACGTCAGCGTGGACGAGGATGGCGGACACTTTAACAAAAACAAAGACAATCAGCCCAGCTTCAGCGCATCTGATGAGATGCAGAAGGTCCCTCAAGCCACCCTGGAAAATCCCTTAGACATGGGCCTTGGTGAGGTTGAGCACTTGCCTTCAGGTTGGTGATTTAATGATAATTGATTAATCATTTTTTTATTTTAGTGATTGATCATTTGTATCTGTTAATGCAATGCATGAGGTGATTCTATGATATTACAGAGTGTTTTTGCAAAACCCTCATCTTAAAATTGGATTTTTCTCATTAAATGTTCTCACAGTTTCAGGTTTTATCAGAAAATCTGAAATTTGCATTAATATAGCACTGTTGTGATCATTCTTGGAGTCACCAAATCAGTATACTGTACATGTTTTAATCTTTTGAATATCTTCATCCATTCAAAATAAACACAATCTGGCTAATTTTGTTCTGATAGGATCTATGGACACCATGGAGCCAGTGTCTGAAATACATGAAGAGGAAGTGGGAATATTCTCAACTGGAATTGTTTACACGGGCTGCATCGTTTCAATGATCAAGAATAAAACTGAAGAATGGACCACTGTGGTAAGTCCCCCTTATTTGGAGATGTAGATACAAAGCTTAATGTAATTTTAATTGGATTGTGAATCTGCCAAAGTTAATGCATTAATAATTTCTCAGGCAGTAGTTACATAGTGAATGGCAAGGATAAAACTCTTTTTGGCAAGTTCGGTTTCAAAATCTGACAGATGGTTCTCTTGACATAAACAAAGTTCAATTGAATTGAGTTACCACATGAGTATGTCAAGTCTCAAATACCACTTGCTGGCCAAGCACACAGCTGATACGGAGAGCCCTCCTCCCACTCACCAAGGACAAACCACTCTGGATAGTTTTCAGTGTAGATGCAGTATTTATTCTGGACAGATTCATTTTTTATTGAATGAAAACAGTGGAATCTGTGCAAACACTGGACTTATATGAATTTCTCACTGACGTGCAGGCACACAAAAATGTAGTTTATCATGTAATTGTATAGATGAAAAGATAGATTAAATTTCACTGTTGCAGTAGTCTGCATACTGTCTGCATACTGTACGTAATCTAGAGAAGTGTTTATAAAAATATTTCCAAAAAATAGCATGATTTTAATTTTCAGTGGGATGAAAGAGTGAAATGCACTAATCTCAAAATCTACCATCTGCAGAATTGAGGAATTGTACGCACTTATTGCAATAAGTTTAGTTATCAGAATCAGAATCAGCTTTAATGGCCAAGTATGTACACATACAAGGAATTTGACTCCGGTAACTTTTCTCTCTAGTAAAGTAAGCTTAAATAGGTGAAATAAGAATAGAATAAAATAAAATAAAATAAATCTCACTCTGTACATATAAAATAAAGGATAATGTATACACCAAACCGGGGTTATTGTACAGTGAATATATACAGTGTTTTTTAAAAAATGTATTAAGTTGTACTGCAAAGTATGTTATGTGTAAATGAGAGAGGACTTTCCTTTTCCGTTTTCCCGTGAACGCCCCACGGCCCTCCCCCTGCCTTATTGACTGTCGTGGTGTAGACTGAAGTTCAACACAGCCGGTGCTGAGCTGGCTACTCGTACTACCGGCGGCCCTTATAGTAACACGTATGGTCAGATAATTACCAAAACACGGCGACTTTTTGTTATCATATTATTGAAGTTGTTGTATTATTGTAATCGCATTTTGTACCAGAAGTATTATCCGTACTTGAGCCCTCTAGCTCAGCTAACGTCGGTTGTTGTTATTATATTTTTTTTTTATAACGGTTGTGAATGAGACTCGACGGCATGTCTTGTAATTATTGTTAGAAAGCTGTCGTCGCCAAGTCCTACTCACCACCTGTGTTGATTGTTAAACGTTGTCAGTGTTAGTTAACGGGTATTATTTTTAATCTTTAACGCTAACGGCTACCGGACGTAACCGTAGTTTGGAGCTAGCTAGCTAGCCTGCTAACAAGCTAACCGATATCTGTCAAACTAGCATTCGGCTAGTTCCGCTCTTGTTTTTTAACATGGAGAGTGATGCTTTACCTCGACCTTTAATGGAACCGGACCACCTATACGTGTTTTTTCTAAAGGAGCTGCAACATGTAAGTGATGCGTTTGTTAGTTTTACTACTAGGTAAAAGTATTAATTGTATTATCATGGCCTGCTGACGTGTTAATTAGCATGTGTCTGGTGGACACTGACGTCTCTACTCATCAAATTTGTCATAGACAGCATAAATTCACTTGCCAAAACGTTAGGTACAGTCGTGGAGACGTGTGCTTTCTAATATAACCTGCATTTAAACCCCTTGCAATGTAGTTTGTGCTGCTCTTAAACTGTTTTGAGTTTGACACAGAAGTGTTATTCAGCCTGTTATGGGGATGCAATATTATAGAAACGTGTATTGGTGAAACATTATAGTACTATGAACTGTGTAAAAGAAAACACAGTTGAATCTAATGCGCTCTCTTAGTTTAAACACATGCTGAATACAATAACCTTCATCCAGATCAGATTTACTGCAGGACTGTTATATTAATTTTCACTAGTAACCGAATGATATGGCCTCTTCTACTTTCATGTTCCGCTTTCATGAGCGTTACAACAGTCTTGATTATATGCAATGTGGTATTGAACAACAAGATTTGAAATGCAGCAGGGCAAAGAAAGGATGTTAATCCTTGCAGGCGACGTGTTACGTTAATTTCACAATAATTCCTGCATCTCGTCAGGACTGTAGAGTTTGTTTGGTCCGTCTGAACACCACATGTTGAGTTCAAAGGTTTCTTTGTGCTTGGACCAATGTGCGCAGCTTCACTTGACTGGATAATACTGAAATTCATTGAATCCTGTTCATTGTAGAGATCTGAATTGAGAAGGAACTGCAGAATACTATTTTAATAGTACTTATTGATATCAAAATATGTTTGTCTGCATTGAAGTTCTGTTTTTATCACGTCTGTGGCAGGAAACTTGCAAAAAAATCAGCTTGCTTTCTACTTATTTCCTTTCTATATATAGCTAGGCCTGTTGTGGTTATGTACAGTGCTAAGTAGCACAGTGCTTTATTTCATAGTTATTGTATGTTAATGCTCTTAGTAGCGTGATAATCCTTTACAGTGGTGTAAATAAGGTCACTCTGTGTCCTTTGTTGTTTATCAGATTTTGGTAAATTAACACACAGTATCTTAGTCTAAAGGTATGTGTGCGTACTGAAGTTGATTTAAGGGTTAACCTAATGTTGAACCTGTTGTATGTTTACTTTCGTACTGTCCCCACTTAATGTCTGTTACAGTATCATTTAGACGAGAGATATTTGTCCCACTGATTGACATTAAGTACATGTGCCTTTTCACGTTATTTATGTTTTAACATTCTTTTCCAGCTTCATTTTGTTCATCAGCCTGAACTCCGTGGTTGTGTTTTTGTGTTTTCAGATGATTTCATTACTGCCAGAGGAGTGGAGGCCCGGGGAAACGTTGTTTGGTTGTCCTTGGCAGGCAGTTATCTTCACGGCTTTGGTTGGAGTGGTGACATTTACTCTCTTCTTCTGGAGGACTGTGTTGGCTGTAAGTGTTGTGATGTTGTCCCTGTCATTTCCTTTTCAAATTGTGTGTCGTTATTTGGCAGCAAGAAAGAAAAAAATATTGTTATAAACTTAAATTTGAGAAAGAGATATTAGCCTTGGCGCCTGAAACTCCCACTAGACTCAGTTTCTTTCTGAGTTCGACATACTGTAATATTTTCCTTGACTGGATCATTGTTGGACGGTGTTGTCTCTGATAATAAAACTGCAAACAAGCATGACATGACAACGATTTAAAAATATTTGCACTTTTTAGGTGAAGAAGAGGGAATACCTTGGTAAGTATTTGAGAATTTTTACATCATAACGCATAATCCAGATGTGTAAAACCTCTCTGATTGTTTGCTTTGTGTTGTGGAAAAAGTGGATGCAAAAAGACTCGCGGAGCAAATCCAGGCACTCAAAAAAGAGAAGACTGATGTTCTCGCCAAAATGTCTGAACTCCAGAAGCAGGTGAGCTACAATAAAAATGTGATCACATATCTATTAATTACTTTTGGAAAACGTTCCATAATTATTTTTTTCTTCTTTTTTTTAAGACTGAACAACTAAAAGAAAATCAAAAACAGTCAAAGGAAACAGTGAGTTGTACAGTGAAAAAGATGCAAGACCTAGAGGTAAGCACTAAGAGAGAGGGTGTCAGTGTGTGATGTATTTGCCTGTTAATATGTTTAGTGTTTTAATTTTGAAAACTTTTTTAGAATGGGGACTAATCTGCTGTTAGATTAGCTTTTAACAGTTATTGATGCTTGGAATATAAATGGCTTCTGTATGTTACGTGTCATCTGTACAGCGCCTAAAATAACTTGACTAAAGCTTAAAATTTCTCTCCTCATCTTTTGCAGAGTAAAGTTTTGGAAGCAGAAACACTTAATGAGCAGATTGCTCAAGAAAAGAACAAATATGCAAGACTGCTTGAAGAAGAGCAGGCAAACGCTCTCCAAAATGAAACCAGGGTAAATAGATGTTTCTTTTTCATCCCCTTCCTTTTATTATTTTAACTTCTCTGATTCATGATGCAGAAGTGTTTCTCTGACAGATTGAAAAATTAGAGAAGTCAAACGAGAAGCTGCAGCTCAGCAGGAAAAAGATTCAGGACGCGCTCACTAAGGTACAAATTCTTGCTCCATATTTTTTTATACTGCTGTAACCTTTTTATTTCAGTGTATCTAATATTTGCATGTTTTTTCCGCAGACTACTGTTCTCCTGGATGAGGCAAAGATTCGTGAAGATGCACGAAATGTTCAACACAAATGTCTTGAGAAAGAGTTTGCAGCATTAAAAGAAGAGAACAAAACAGTAAGACGATATTAAGGTCTTTAGGTCATTGAAACTGGATTTAAAAACAAACTGAGGCCGTCTCCTAACGCTGCCAATTGTTACAGCTAAAGGCGACTATAAAAGGCTGGGAAGGCAAACACAAGGAGCTGAACGAGAAGATTAAAGTCTACCAGAAGGCCCAGAAAGAGCTGGAGGACTCTGTGGTGCTCAAAGATCACAACGTGGAGGTCAGTCTTTTCTTTCCACTGTTGCCACAGCATGTCTTTGTGTCTTTGTCTTTTTGGCTCACCACACACAAAAATGTCTGCTGGCAGGTGTTATCTGAACTTCTGGCAGACCTAGACGCTTGTGATTTGCAAAAAGGCGACGCCAAAGTTTTAGCCAATGGAGAAGTAGCCCCTGGTAAGTTTGTCTCTATTGTAAATAGATTCAGTAGTTTGAGTCCAGTTGTGTCGTTTCCTGTTTTGCTAACCACTTTTTTCATTTTGTCATTAACAGACAAGAAAACGGCCATAAAGAACAGAATCAGACAGATGATGGATGTTTCCAGGGTAAGATGGCAATAAATATTTTAAGGCTTGTTATAATTACCCCAAATGTTAAAGGCAGTCAATAGTAATCTGTCCTTCCTGGAATGTATTGTTTTACAAACTATTGTCCTTTCCGTGTTCCTGCACAGGTCCAGACCACTCTCACTGTAGTTGAAGACGAGCGTGATCGCTTCATGACGAAGCTACTGAACGAAGAAAAGTCCAGAAAGGAACTGGAAGGTACAGTTTTGTTGTGAAATTGTATAATTCAGTCGTAGTATCTTTTTACGTTCCGCTAAAAGCTTTGTTTGTTTGTTTTTTTAACAGAGCAACACCAGGAGCTGGAACATGCGATTGCGACTCTAAAAAGCGAGAAGAGCCACGTTGAAAACCAGTTCAAGATCCTCCAGCAGAAAAATGAAATCATGGTTGAAATGTACCAACAGAAGGAAAACGCTCTGCAGCAGTGAGTGAAATCTGCCGCCGTTGAGTGGTGACAGAGGATTAGAAATGTGAAATGTGGAGGGGAAAGGACTTGTTATCTGAAACACTTTGTCTCTGTGGGTTCGCAGGAAATTAACAAAGGAGGAGCTGGAGCGCCGCAGCAAAGAGAGCCTTCTGTCCGAGGTGGGAGGAAAAGCTCTCGAGGCCGAGGAGCAGGTGAAGGTCTTAAGGCAGCGCATAAATGAAATGGAGGAGCAGATGAAGAAGACGGAGGAAGTCTATAAAGAACAGGTAGACACTCCTTAAGAGCAATACTTCAAAATGTGCAAAGACAAATATGACTGAGACCTGAACCCTGGCTTTCTCTTTTGTTCTGTTTTAGATAAAAGAACAAGAAAACAAAACTCACTCAAACTGGGTACGTTATAACTGGTTAACAGTGTGATAAGAATATTTTTCAGCTGACAAGCTGAGGCGTGATTCTGGTTGTGTACTAATTCTCTATGTCGTCTCCAGGTGAACGCTCGTAACGCAGAGCGAGCCCTGAATCAAGAGAAGCTTGAGTCGTCAAAGCTCCGGGAAAAGTGAGTCGGCAGGATTCTTGGATATCATTTCAAAAAATGTTGGATATTTAATTGTGTTACAGTGAATTAATCACTAATCAAATAATCATTATTTACGGCATAACCTGTTGCACTTCATTGCATCTCCTCATTTGTTGTTAACAGACTGGCTGTTCTTATGTCCCAACTCAACGAGCGGCGTGCTCCTCTGTTCAGACCCAACTCTGGTCAGCCTGCAGGCCCTCGCCAAGGTAAGAAGACAAAATGTGCCGTCGGCTTTCTTTCCAGCGGGGCAGTTTTCATCAAACCCAGAAGAGGAAGCTGCTTTCTAATCCTGCGTCTCTTTTTGTCTCGTACACATAGATTTATGACATTTAGTAGTTTACCTGTGTTTCTTTACGAGCTGACTTTCTCAGAGAGCCTGGAATGAGGACATCATCATTACGTAGACTGTAGTTTCATTATCAGCTGTTTCTTTTTCTTAAATCGATGGTTTGATCATAACAGGTGATTCATACGGACCCTCTCCTGTGAGTGGGGGTGCACCGTCCCCACCATTAATGATCGAGGGTCCCAGGCGCCCTCCTTCTGCCCCAGTTGGGCGAAGAATTGACCCGTATGGTGAGTCCAAGTGGATTACTTCACCTGCTTCCATCCCTACGCTCCCCACTCACGTCCTTCAACTTCTCTCCTTTCACACTTGACTTTATTTTTCTTTTCAGCTCTTCCACCTTACGTTTCTTCTTATTTCTTCCTAGTGTTTATTGCATCTTCCTGGTTCCTGCCCTTGTTTTGTTCTGTAGTTTTGGTTTTAACCATTTTTGAAATTTCCTTTTTGAAGATGTTTCTTGTGTTGCTGTTGAACTATGCGTCCCCTTTTGTGTCTTGAAAATGACTCGGTCTTGATGAAGCAAATTAGCTAAATGTGCAACTCTTTTCATATTGTTCTCAATTTTCTTCTTTGTTTCTTCTTCCTTACAACTCTGTTTATAGCACCTTCACAGGGAAAACAAAGTCCAGAGGATTTTGATTATTCAACGTCTTGTTTTCTCCCTCCCCCAGGTCCTCGGCCTCCGTCGGATCCGCATGGCCGTTACCCTGACAACAAACACATCCCTGGGATGGGTACGTCTTCTCCAGTCTTTGTGTTTGACATAAATCGTATCTGCTTCAAACCTGCTCATAACACGGTGCTGCTTCTCCTCTTTCAGACATGATGGGCCCGCGTAGTTCATCTCCGGCTAACTTGGACGCATCTGTAAGTTACTTTTCTGTCAGATTTCAATGTGATACCATCCCTCCTTCCATCTGTACACCTAGAGTTCCTACCCACGTTTCCGCTGTATGTCCTTGCTCTAAAACAGACACAAGCTGTAGATCCACAGATAAAAGCAGAGGCTCAGGCTGAGGCCTCCACAGAGAGTCCAGAGCCAGTGAGTACAGAGGCTGTCCGGCGCGGGGGCTTGGTGTGAAGGTGTATGCAAGCACTCCACCCCCTCCTCCCTAAAGCTTGGAAAGAATTTGGATATGGGAATAGATGAAATGCATTTGTGCTTCTCTGGGGCTGACTTAACATTTATTTTTATTTATTTATTTTTTGCTGAGTGTGGTTTCACCTGTTCTCACAAGACTGACAGAAGCAGCACTTTGCACAAAGACTGAATTTCAGCAAAAATGTGAAATATTTGGGTTGAGTAGTATGTGTGTGAGAGGTCAAGTATTTCTAACAGTGGTTTTATAATAACAAATAATCATGGTGTTTGGTTCCTGGTTATGTGATTGAGTTCTGGCTACATGCACGTCTTGTTTGGGAGTAAATTGTGTGGTTTGTGGAGCGTTTTACAGCTTGACTTTAACAGCTATTCATCTATTTACAGGAAAGAAAAAAAAAAAACAATTTAATTTCTCATCTGTCTCAATCTGTCTTCGTCAGGGTCCTGGATCCTTCCTAGCGTCACCGATCAGGGACTCACCTGGCCCCATGGTCCAAGGAGCTCCGCCCGGCCCCGGACCCCACGACCCACTCCTCCCCCCGGGACCCCACGGACGTCTGGCCCCACCCGGACCTTACAGGGGGCCCCGTCCTGGCCCTTACCACCTCCCGCCCGGCCCTCCTCCTCCAAATGTACCCCCTCCTTTGCACGGGCCTCCACTACCAGCCAACGGACACCCAGGTATGCCCCTTCCTGGACCAATGGCAGGAGAGTTTGGTCCTCGACCTGCCAATGGACTTGTATTCCACCCCAGGCCTGGCCCTGGACATGTCATTGATCATCGGGGTCCTCCACCGCCACATTTCCGTCCTCCTCCACCACATCCCTATGGGCCGCTCCCTCCACACGGTATGTTCAGCCTTTTTGTCTCTGTGTAATTTGATCTGAACCAGTTTAGAAGAAAATGGCAACACAAGACCAACTAAGGCTCAAACGTCAAATGTCTTTTTAACTATAGAGATATTTAAGAAGATCAAACATCAAGTGTTTTCTATTCTTTCTAAATGAAACAAAGGAGTATGGTTTTCAGTTTCTAGGTTGTAATCTTTCTCTTTAGTTCATTAAAACGTTTGCAGTTTTGATCATTCTTTATGTCCTTCATTTTCATCATTTCGTCTGTCTCCTGTTGTATGTTCTCATCATTTCCTTCTGAATTGTTTTGTTCAGGTGTCCGAGGGCCTCTAGGACCACGTCCACCCCTCCCTCCTGACATGCGCTTCCCAGGACCGCGTCCCGGCCCGCCAATGGACCTGCCCCCAGGTGTCCCACCCCATCCTTCACACCCTGGTGAGGCCTACGCTCGGCCCGCGCCCAATGCCCTCCAGAACTCAATGGGAGCTCACAGCGGCCCCGGACAGGACCTGCAGGAGAAGCAGGAGGCCCCTCAGGACTCGGCGAGGCCAGCGATGGTCAAGCCTTAAAAAATGCCACCAGCTACGGTAGAGGACTTGAACACATCCCCCGTACCTAAACCCTTCACAATAACAACCCAGATCCAGTCCAAACCGAGGACGTGATTATTTTCATATTTCTGATGTTTATTAAAAACGTGGTCCTTAGATTAAAGAATCATCAATAATTATGTGTCTGAAATCGATATAAATTGAGAGGGATGCCACTTTTCTAAACAGCTTATTGTGCAATAACACTTTATTATACGCCATTTCATTTTGTGTTGATCTTAAAAAAAAAAATATATATATACAGCAATGATTTTTAAGGGGCAAAGGTTTTTAAGTCATTTCCTGTGGAAATTATTTTAAAATAAGCAAGAACAGGAGGGAGGTTTAGCTTTTAGCATTTCAGGAACACCATAATTTTCCCAAAGCTGTTGCTTTAGTACGAACTGTAAAGCAAATGTGTAATTTGATGGCCAGATATATAACTTATTTTACAATGTTGGTAGAACTTTTAATAATAAAGAATGTAAAAAAAAACAAAAATGCCAGTGTTATGTTGTAAGCTGGAGACGTGTGTTTATAGACACGTCTGTGGTAAAATTAGGCATACATTTGTACGTTCAAATCTTCATGTTTCATTTAATGTGCTTTAGAGAGATGGCTTTACTCTTCTAAAGTAAAATACAGGTTCTTTATCTGGGGACATAGTTCATGAGGACACAAACTGGCTCAGGAAGGAATCCAACATTTGAACAAAGGTGTTCAAAAGCAGCTTAATGGGTCACTCCAGCCGAGTCAGATAGCATTTACCTGCCCCAGCCGTACACAGCCATCCAAAATGTTTTTAATTATTTGTACAGATTTTAATATAACTCCGTTTTTGAACCTCTACCATATCAATGTTTACATGAATATGAATTAATTCATCATATTTACAACAAAGCCAAGATTCAATTAATTAATCACTAAACTGAAGATTATCAGCTGTTAGCAAGATATAGGAAACAAATGGCACAGATAAAAAAAAAAAAAATAGGATAATTTATCCATTTTATTTCCTGTCTTTACCAGCTGGTCTGCTGATGAAACGGATTGTGAATGTAGTAGTAACAATAAATCAGTCTGTTAACTATATAATCCTCTAGTTTAAATCACCCAGCACACCGTCTCATTTGTAGTTTATTAGAAATTAAAAGCATTGTAAATGGTCGATACAACTCCCTTTAGTCTGTCAACACACATAAAACACTTCTCAGTCCGGTCACGTTGTAGTGCTTCATACACACACACACACTGTTACTGTTTGTGTTTCTTCATTTTCTTCTTAATTTTTGGGACATTACAAAAATAAAAATCTAAAATCAAATATGATTTAGTGAAGAAGGAAATTGCAGAAATTCACATGATGTGAAATTTCAAAATAAGAGCATCTGGCTGGAGAAAGGCAGTCTTTAAAAAGTCAGTCTGAGAACACATTCCTCTCGGTTTACTGCTGATAAAGATGCATCCCGCGTACATGAAACATTTGATCTGCAAAATAACACTGGATTAAAAATCTCTGTCTGGTGGTAAAATATCTGCAAGATACACAACACTGCATTTCTGCTGGTAAGAAAAAAAACAACAAACATCTGGCTCACACAGAAGTCACAGCATGCTGCATCTGTATTATTAACCTTTATGCAACAATATTTAACTATGAACTATACTGAAGCATTAACACTGACACATGGTGACGGTCAGGATCGTGGGGAGGTTAAACTTTTCAATTTTGATTAAAAACAACAGTTGTGTTTAAAAATCTTGCTTTTTAAAGCAAAGTAAAATGTAGATACTACAGTTTAACATGAGGAAACATCAGCCCAATTTAAACCATAAATGCCACTGATGAACTGAACACCGACGGCGACAAAACCTTGAACCTCTACGGAGTCCAAAGCGTACCGAAAAAATGACTGGATTTCTTTAGTGTTAAATTAATTCATAATTTTTTGTAATCTTTTCTTTTTTTTGGTGATGGTTTATAAAAGATAAGCACTTTTACATTAGATGTCATAATAGTTATGGTTTTTACAGGTATATACTTTCAATATTTTGTAAAAAAAAAAATATATATATAAACATTAGCTTTATAACATTTTAAACAAAGCTGCTGCTGATGGCTTCATATTTACCGTACAGACATGAGGGTGGTATCGATCTGTTTGTTTGTTTCCCAAAATGTGGACCAACTCTTTTAATTAAATAAAATCTGAACTCACTGAAATGAGAAAGAAATAGCGACATGGGAAACTAATCTTTTTTTTTTCTTCACACACAAGTAATCCGTTATTTAAAGACAAAAAACAAAACAACAAAAAAATTAAAAAACGCAGGCTAGTGTCATGATTTTTAGTTTTGTAACTTACGTTTTAGATTAATTTGTTTAGAAATGGTTCATGACCCAACTTGATGAAATGACGGCACCCTCCAGACTCCATAGGCTGTCCTGCAGAACTGAGGACCACTTGGACTACCCTACTTGTAGTTTCAGACTTGTCTGTCATCGATCAAAGCCTCTTCTTACTGAATCACCATATTTCTATCCGCCAAAAACACATCCAACAAACGAAATGTATCCGACCTTCTAGTCTGTTTGGGGTGGTAATTATTAATTGGTTAATGTTTTGCTGTTTTTTCACCTTTTGTCCAAAGTCCAGCGGCACAAACGCGACGAGTCAAACTATAAAGACTTCAAGTTAAAGCACCTGCAGTGACCTGTTTCCCAGAATCGGTGAGCGAAGGAAGACTGAAGATGAGGTGTTTTTTTTTTTTTTAAATGCTACTGCTGGATTACAGAAAACCCTCCAAAAACAGTAAAAACGCTGCGGTTATAAAAATCAGAGTGCGAGCTGATGGGAGGAATATGTGGCTCAGTTCACTTTTACTTTCTTCTTGAACTCATGGAACAAAAACAAAATACCACAGCTGTGTATTTTCTTTTTTTTTTTTAGTATTGCTGCATGTGATGAGAGGGGCGACACCACGTTTTGTTTTGTTTTGACGTAAGAGATTAGAAGAGGCGGCTTCGCTCTGATTTAGCTGTCCTTGTGTAATGTCTGATGGAGGTGGAGATAAAGTGGTTTCTTTGTGAGAAGCTGAAGTTTCTTCCTCTTAAAGTCTGTGGGCTTCTTGTACCTGAAGAAGAAGAAGAAGAGGGAGGCTTTTATTTCCCTGAAACGAGAAGGAGCTCGTAAAAAAAAAATGTTAAAACGTTCGACTCACAGCTCGATGACGATCGGTCCCGGTTTGATCTCGTCCATTTCCAGGAAGCCAAAACATTTTGTGCTGGTGAACCTCTTTTTGGGTTTGTAGTGCTTGAATTCAAAGAAGATAGCTGCTCCTTTAAAACAAACAAAAAAAAGATGTTAGAGCATAATATGGATATCATATGGAAATATCAGCGGGGTGATTTATTATGCTGGATTATAGCAACAATGTTAATTTGCATCTGTAGTTCCTGGGCAGATAACACAAAACATGATAAGACACAGGACAGGACAATAGATCACAATAAGAGCACATCACATGACAGTTACAGATTATTACGAAAGTAAAAGTCAATAGTTACAAGGCTGGTTTGCTTTCGACCACTGCTAAGTACATTCTGAAGGTTTGTAATGTGGGACACTCCCTTATGGAGAGTGGAAGACTGTTCCAGATCCCACTTTGCCTTGACAGAAACAGCATTTTGTCCAAAGGCTGTTTTTCTGTGTGGGACCTCACAGTCCCCTCTAGAGGAGTCCCTGGTCCTGAGACCGCTGACGTGATCGATTAGTCCTTATTACATTATCTATCTATTATGACAAGATGATCCCGTTGGCCCATACCCGTGTCATTTTGGTGCAATATGGTGGTGCAACATCGACCATCCTCGCTCTAGTGCATCCCAAACATGCTGGGCAGGTTCAGAGGAAACATTTTCAAATGTTTCTTGAGGAAAAACCTGTTGCTTATCCAGGTTCAGAAGAGAAATTACATCTGAGTATTGTTCCAAAGTCATGTCAGTGCTCTGTTTTGACAGTTTTTTTTTCTTTCAAGAGAGCTCCAAAAGCTTTTCTTCACCTACAAAAACTTCTGGTTTAATATGAATCACTATATGGATATACAGGGATCTAAATATCGTCCAAATAAAACTAACTAAAGTTATATGGGTGAAAACAACCATATTATGTGCCAGAAATAAGGTGAATTAAGTACCTAAATTATATTACAAACAAACTGGACCTGGTGCTTTAGTTGTCACTTTTGCCCAATCGCTGCGACTCATTTACCTTTAGGTAATTTCTCCACGTGTCTCTGGATCTCTACGTCCACGCTGAAGTGAATGTAGGTGTCCTCCTTCCTGGTGGCCACAGGGGTGTCCTGCGCCGGGTTCTGATCGACGCCATTTAAATCTGCGAGCGGAGAGACGGACAACAACGAACAACAGGTTTATAGACTGATGGTGAAACCTTCTGGCACAAAGCCTCTCTGTGGGATCTGTACCTTTGACGCTAACGGTCATGTAAGGGTCAATGCACTGCCCGGCGTCCTTCAACCCAATTTTTTCAATCTTTATTGTAAGTAGTGTCATCCCGGGTTCCGAGGGTAACCGTGGCAACAAGGTACCTGCAGAAGGACAACAGTCAGAGACATTTAAAACCAAACGTTTTCATCAGCTTCTTTGCTCTTCTTTTATCTCAGTTTTGGTCCCTACCAACCCCTGAGGTACTAACTTGCTAACTTTGTCAGTGTTAAACATCGACCATTAAAACTCAAGGAGTTTTTTCTAGAAACAACTCTAAATGAGTCACAAGATGTGCTGAAACATCATGCAGTAGAGAATGAAATCAGATGCCATCATAAAGCCGTACCTTGTGAGGCTGCAAATGAAGGCAGGCGCGAATGAGCGATGAAGCCATGCACAGCACCGACAGAGAGAACAGAGAGACACAAAACGGGCCGTCAGGAACGGGACAAAATGACACATGAAGTAAAGCGAACAGTTTTTTGGTTTTTTTTTTTCGAGGTGTGAAGTACCGGGAGCTCGTGGAGGAAAGGCTTCCGTCGAACCGGCTCCTGCTGCGGCATCCTCTTCCTCCTCCAGCTCGAGGTTCTCCTCTTCACCCGGAGCGAGGATTTTCCTGACGGAGAGGAACGGTGGACAATCTAACCATGACCAAAGCGAATGTTTCTTGTCTTATTTTAATGCTGTTAGAGACTAAAAGGTTAAGTTTAGCAAGAGTGATTGAAATGGATCATTACTTTAATAAGAAAAAATAGCAAACACACAGGAACATGTTTAAAAAACATCTGTTCATTCAGTACGTGGCAAGATAATTACAGCTCAGTCTCAACCGTCAGAGCTTTAAAACGTATATTTTAGAAATGTTTGATATTCATAGAAAAAAATAACTTTTTTTTTACCGTAATGGCACCGGCTGGACATCGAAAGGAAACTCTTTGTTGTAGGTGAGTATATTTTTAATTACTGTTGGAAAAAGCAATGAGTTAATTACATAATTATGAAATGTCAGGACACAGTGATCATCATCATCAGTTATCAGTCATACACTTACTGCTTTCCAGTTTCTTCAGGTCTTCTAACTTGAAGTCTTCCTTTGACTGAGTGCACTGAGGAAGGAAGAAGGACCCATTCAGTAGTGCACATATTATTAAGGAAGGTCAATCTAAAACATTAAAAACTTCTGTAATAGAAAGTTCACTTTATTTATTATTTTTTACAAATTTCTGTACAATTTTGGGCATTTTTTGGACTCCATATGTTGAGAACGTGTCTGAATTGGGGCTTGAACAGCATGTCAACCAATACCACACTATCTATCCTGTGTCTGCCAGCATCTTCTAATGATACGTCCAATTTTAGTCAAATGAAGGGAATTCTGTTTTTTTTGCCATCACGATGAACATTTGAACGAGAATTAAAGATCTAATTTACACAAGATGTAACTGAAAAACTCTGACGCTACACCAGCAGTGAGCTTCAATGTTCATCCATCAAATAAAAACATACTTTCACGAAGGCAAACGTAGCTAAACGTGGAGGAATAAAGCATCTGCACAGAATATTTCAAAATCAGTCAAAATGCACTGTTAGTGGACATTGTGTGTTAGGGTGGAGGCATGTGAGGAGACCACAACGTCCACCCTGCAGATGCTTCTCACGCAGACTCCTCCTCAGCAGCAACACAAACCTGCAAACTGGCACTTCTCATCTCCAGGCATGTTGCAATCTTCCCTAAAGTTTTCTTTATAAAAAAAAAAAAGGAAAAACAAACATTTGTTAGCTTCAGAGATCAGGGCTCGTCTTTTCAGCGCAGAGGCTGCAGACAACAGACTTAACGATTACCTTCTGCTCTTCTGTGAAGTCTGGCGAATTTGTTGACTGCACCTCTTTCTGCAGTTGTCTTGCCAGACTAAATGAACACACAAGAGCACAGTTTAGATGCATGCATGATCCGCTGCAACACCCTTGAGGATTAACATTAACATTGGTTGCTGCCGTGCACCTTTGCGCCCCCTTGCGGCCAATGCATGTGTTCAAATGATTTTAAATTATCAGTGGTTTTTGTTGTTGTTGTTTAAATAAAACGTTAATGAGCAGATAAAGTAGGTCTGCTGTTGAGGAAATCACAAAGAGCCTGATCTGGTCTGAAAAGAGAGAAAAAAGCAGAGAGCATTCCTCACTGAACAGATGAAACCCACCCATAACAATGAGAGGGTGTGGCTGACTATTTCTCAATACTCTGAGGAATATTGGCCCATTTCTGCAGAGCATGACACATAATGAAGCGCACTGCACGCAGCTCTGGGTGGGTTTTCCACGGCAGGCTCATGCACGGAGTCTCCTCCAACTCAAAGCGCCTCTGTGAGTGGAGCTGGGATGCAACATGCACACTCCGCTCCCTCTGCAACAACTGCCACATCACGTCATGGATGGGTAGGCTTTATTTACTGCTGCGAGGGCTGACTGACAGCTCCGAGGCTAACTTCTCACATGAAGCACCATGCACACACGGTGTCCTACATCTCATCTGCACATTTAAGGACAGAAAAAATAAATAAATAACATAAAAGGAAGATGAGAAGAAGCACAGCGCCCGCGCTGCGTTCAGTGTAAACCAGCTGAGTGGAGAAACAAGGATACACATGTTGAATGCAACTTACATTTGGTACTCATCTATAGCCTCCACTAATTGTCCCCACGAGTCAAAGTCTGTGCCTTTCTTAAAACTGGCGTGCCATTTCTGAATAGTCTTGTTGACATCAGACATTTTGGCGGGGCGGATACTCGCGGCGCTCTCAGGGCAGCATAGCCGGGGACGAGGCTCATCCACGGGGCTTCGGCGGCGGCAGCGTCGTCAGCCAGGTTGTCTGCCCGTCCAGAGGCGCACGGATAGACCGGTGACACCCCGACGGACCAAGCCCTTTCTGCCTGCTGCTCACCCCTAACGCATCCGCAAGAGAAAGGAAGTCCCGCCCGGAGCTCGGGGTGCGCGCGTTTCGGAACACGGGGTCGCCCGAGCAGTAAGTGCTGGATCCTCCGAGTGGCGCTGGCGCCCTGTGACTTCCTTGTGACTACTTCCGGCTCTCGATGTGGCGCGTGTTGGCGTCTCCGTGGCGCTCTGTGGCGCACCCAGTGACTACTAATGCAATTTAAAGTGTTTTTATTACTATTAATGACAATGTACACATGCGTATGTTTAATTTCCAGTACTTTTAATCACAAATACAAATGCATTTTACAGACAAAACAGCAAAAAGTGCAGGTAAAATAACAATACGCCCAACATAATAATACAACTTAAAACTGTCAGGAGTCATAAGTACTTAAACATTTTATGCTTTCACTTTTGTTAAAGAATAGGAATCTGATTTAAATAATATATTGGTACATACATTATCAGTCAGTCAGTCATTTTCTATACCCGTTTAGTCCTGTTAGGGGTCACGGGGGTCTGCTGGAGCCTATCCCAGCTGTCATCGGGCGAGAGGCAGGGGTACACCCTGGACAGGTCGCCAGTCCATCGCAGGGCCAACATTCACACTCACATGCACACCTACGGGCAATTTAGAATCACCAATTAACCTAATGAGCATGTCTTTGGATGGTGTGAGGAAGCCGGAGTACCCGGAGAGAACCCACGCAGACACAGGGAGAACATGCAAACTCCACACAGAAAGGCCAGCCGGCCCATGGATTCGAACCGGTGACCTTCTTGCTGTGAGGCATCAGTGCTAACCACCTCTTCACTGTGCCGCCCTACATACATTATCTAAATACTTAATTACTATACTGTAATGTATATATACATTACAGCTAAGATGTATACTTTACAAATGCAGCATATAAGTATGGGGCACTTCAGTGGAGTAAAAAGGAAACAAGTATTAATGTAGGCTACTGTATATAAATGTAAAATAGGATAGAATAAGATAAAATGAATTACACATGTTATTGAGTAAATGTGTGTATTTACTTTAGAACAGCTCTTTTTTTAAATTAAAACATATTAATTTCTTTAAAATAAATACATCTGTAAAAATGTAGTTTTGACATTTTTTGTAAATTCTAGTTATTTTTGTTAAACTCACATAAGGTTTTTAGATGTATATATAATTTCAGATTATGTATGGGGGAAGGTGTATTGTTTTATACTTCTACACCTTATATTGACTAGATAAAGCAAGCAGACTCCATTTAAGTGTTTTAAATATTAGTTGAATATTAGTTGTGCTAAATAAGAATAACACATAATACACAATAAACAAATCCATAAACAAATTAGCTTAGTAATTATATGACAAGACAATTCATTTAGGTGGACAAATCCTAAAATATGACACATAAAATATCAGTTGAGTAGATTTTAAGGGCGGTTGAGTGAATGTCTGGTGCGACACGTATAAGGCTTTTGTTTTGAAAACAAACCAACGGTTTTCCGGTTTCTCTCGGTCCGTACCGCTAGCTATGGGACGGAGGCTCTGGAGCAGCGCAGCAAGTGGTGTGTTTTAAGTCGAATAAGCCTCTGACAGAATGAGATAAGATGGACACAGCAAAGACGGAGTCCGGCGCGGCCGACGAGGATGAATGTTCAGACTCGGAGGTTTTATGTTTGATGAGAGTCGGAAGAAAATCAGACTGGCTACGTCTGTTCGAAAATACAGAGGTGGCTAACGTTAGCTAACTAGCTACATTTACTTCATCAGGCTAAAGCTCAAGTTCACGCTATAATCATATTTCCACGTAAAATAACCTCCTCATTTATGCGTTATAGTTTTGTTTACGTCCAAACGGACGTTACTGATAAATATCTATACGTTTTTAAGAGCTAACGAGCTAACTGCTATGTTTGTTTGTGACTGTCCAGATCACTATTGGACGTGGTGCAGATGTAACCTACCAGCTGATGTCTCCAAGTTGTCCACTGATGATCTCCAGACTGCATTGTACTTTCAAGCAGGTGGAGGATGGACAGTGGACAGTGACAGACAAGAAGGTGGCTAAGAATATTATTATTATTATTTCCTAAATTTGCTTTGTATGAGACAGACCAACATGTCTTTTGTATATGTCTCTCTGTGTGTCGTCCCCCTACTCTCATATATTTGTGCATTCTGCAGCTCACCATCAATATATGTCCAACACTAGATACACTGGTCAGCCGTAACATTATGACTGACTGTTAGTGTAAAACCCAGATCTATTCGAGGGATTCGGATCATTTTAAGTCACTCACTGAAGTGAGTGGTGTTGTTTGAGTCACTTGATCCAAAATGGCCCTAACTCTAACCCCGCTATCAAGTAGTTTGCATAATAAGCCTAAACCTAAAGCCTGAAATTAGGCTGTGCATGAATGAGGACAGGGTCACTGCTGTGAAAGAATATTTTGTTTTCTTATTGTCTAAAATGTATGTGGAGTGGATGCAGAGTAGGATATTAATTTACTCACAACCGATTAGGAGCATTTGTGTTTTCTCTGAGATGAGAATGATCCCTGAGTCGCTTAAGTTTCCCTGTGGATTTGATGCTTATGAATCCACGTGTAGTGGTTATGTGTCAGTTTCATTTCTCTGCATATTGTGCGTAAACGAGTGAGTGGCTGAGTGCTTTAGTTTGCTAGTGGTCAAGTCGGGTAGTACATTTTGTTTCTCTGCCAAGTGAGATGTAAGATGTTTGAATGGTGCTGTTGATTCATTATATATCAGTCAAATGTTTTAGGAGTCAACTGAACCGGTTAAATAGACGTCTAGAGTCATGATTCTTCAGTCTTCTCTGGTGGTCGGTTAAATGAGCCGGATCCTGAATCTTTTTTCCACCGCTACTGACTGCCCAAGCGAATAACGCTCAGTATCTGGTTGTTGTGGCACCTGTCAGCAGACAGCGTGTGAACGTTTCGTTCGCAAACTTGACTTTAGAAGTAGGAAAAATGGACAAGCGGAAGGATTCCTGTGGCTTTGTCAAAGATTGTGTTAGTACCTATCAAAAGTGGTCTAAGGAAGGAAAGCATTTGCTCCCCAGTGTTGTCCAACCCGACAGATGAGTCACTGTTGCTCAGATTGCCAGCCGTCTACCACCTCTATCAGCCGCCACCAGGTCCCCAGATGTCTGAATCACATCAGAAGCAGTCCACCAAAATCAGACTGTCACACATTCATTAGAAGATTTTCTCACAATTAATTAGAACTGGATGAGTTCCTGAAGCATTTACATACGTGTTTATTCACATCCTTCACATTTCCAGTTAGCTTTGTTGATTATTAGTAACACAGTGCATGATGCGAGTAGCTGCCTTGCTAGAGGATTACATTGCTGCTGTTTTGCAACTTCTGGGTTTAATGTTTTTCCTCTGTATCAAGCTAATTGCAAAGGATTTACACAAGACACATGGGTGAGAAGGGACTGTAGGAATACATAATGTCAACAGTATTTGTGTAATTGCTCTCATTTGTAGAAGGGAGACACAAAATTTCTGTAGATTATAATTAAAGCTGAATGGATGTTAGGAGTTGCAGTGGATAAACAAAGTGCTGCTTTCTTCCTCAGAGTCTCAACGGAGTGTGGGTGAATGGAAATCGCATTCCTGCTGATAAAGCCCATCAGCTCAGACTAGGAGACTCCATACGGCTCGGAGTTCCTGTCATTGGAACCAAAGTGGAGTTTGACTACATCCTGGTCCAGCGGCCTCTCAAAGACATTAAACTCTGCCTGGCAAAGAGACAGAGAGAAGGTGCCAAAGCTGCTCACATAACCAAGAAGCCTAAGAGGAAGATGACCATGGATGAAGTGGAGCCATCTACCTCAAAGCCCAAGCTTTACCGCTGCTCCTCTGCAGACAAGTGTTTCGCGAAGTCCTGCCCTCTGTCTCCGAAGAAACACCGGCTCAGTCACGCACCGCTGGAGGAAACTGCATCCAGCAGACGGGTCCAAGAAGTGGAGCGTCCCTCTGACAGCTCCAGCGCTGATCTGGACAACTTGCAGATGTAAGTTCCAGTTTTCCCATCAAACCCAAACTGTTATTGTTCATGTTTACATTGTATTTTTGAATCCCTTTTCGATGAATCAGTCAATTGTACAAAAGTCCAGTCGTCAAAGACATTAAATTGACTCATAAATAACCAAAAATAGTTGATAATAATAAAAAGAGAATCTGGTTATTTGATAAGTTTGATTTATTTCAGGACTTGCAGCTGTGGAGGTTTTCACAACTCTTTTGTCCATCTGGATCGTATTGGTAACATAGTCCGGTCGTACAGGAGCGTAATCTGTCTCTAGAGAAAGCCGTGGCAGAGGCTAAGGACTACCCATGCTTAAAGGCATGTCTAGCTGTAATGCTTTGGCTTAACAGTTTTACCAAAATAGGATCGGTGTCTGCGTCATTGTTTCCAAAAGTATTAGTTTCTACCTCTCCAGACTAAAACGCAACCCTGAGCTTTCAGGCTAAATTGGCGTCAGTAACAGTGTTTGTTCTAGACGTCGTAAAAAAAATGAAAATGTTTTAGTGTGGATGTAGCCCCGATTGGACAATGACTTATCTCTTCCGTGCATATGTAAATGATAAATGGCGTTCTTTTTATATAGCGCTATTCTACCTATTGGTACTCAAAGCTTCGTGGACAACCCGCTCTACCTACTGACCCGCAGCCGCCATTATGTGTCATTACTTGTATTACAGGTTTGGAAAATGCCGTTGATACAGAGGTGTCATGTAATCCGATGTGATATGAATCTAAAGTCTGACCTGTTTCAAATATTTTCATCCGCAGGTACAGCCAGAACATCCTGCTGCTAAGGGAGCAGGTGGATGACACCCAGAGGCAGGTGGCCTCTCTGGAGGGAGAACCCCGCCAGGCCGACCCGCTCAGAGAGGAGCAGGTCAGGGAGCTGCACGGTCAGCTACAGACGCTCAGAGCCAAGATGCACAGGATGGAGACTTTGGAGAAGTCCTTCAGTGAAACTAAGAGGCAGCTAGAGGTGAGAAGATTTTTACCTGTTAACGCAAAGCAAATATGTCTTTTAAAGGGGCACTACTGTTTTTTACAAACTGGACCTTATTTCTGCTGTAAAATATTCGTTATACCCAAATAACTTTTATGTATTTTGTAGTCATTCGGGAGATATTTAGATCTGCGTATATCCATATAGCGCAGTGGTTCCCCAACCTTTCACAGCCCGTACCCCTTCCGACATTTGACCTCCAGCCATGTACCCCCTACTCTCACTCACTCTGTAGCAGTGAGAAAAAGAAATGTCTGTGAGCTTGCCGCCACCCCCACCACCCACATTTAGCATGCGTAACATACACCTAAAATCTCTTAAAGTGAATTATTTCTCACAAAATAGATTTGTTTACCTTTTTTTTTTCAGTGAGCAACAGCAGTTCACTTTTGAAGAAAGAAATCCACCAAACATTTCTACATCGACAGCTCAAATGACAGAAAGTTATCAGAACTGTTGACGACATAATTTAAAGACCCAATCAAGAACGACATTTGCTCGATGTAATCAGAGTTCAGAATCAACTCTTTCACATACCCCCTGCGTCACTTTGCTTACCCCTGGTGGTCCACGTACCCCAGATTGGGAATCACTGATATAGTGGGAGTGACTGGGGCACCGAAATGCAGCCTCTTAATAACGAATTATCTGCCACGAAACTTGTTCATTTCACCAATATTTTGTTGTCGTTCGCTAGTGCTATTCTTTGTTGAGTCCGGAGTCAGCTGTTATCATCATCTGGGTCTGTAGATTGACCTACAGACCCAGATCATGTCTTCTGACCTAGATGATGTTGTCTCTGAGCGCTGCGCACAACCGGTTAGCTTGCTTACAAGGAATTTGCTACTGCTATGGTTTGTCAGCAGCCTCAGAATCGGGAAAATATTAAGCCATGTTGCAAAAAACTAGCAGTAAAAAATTACAGGTGAATAACACTAAAATGAAATGAGTTTCGTGGCAGATAATGCGTTATTTAGAGGCTGCATTTCGGTGCCCCAGTCACTCTATATGAATATACGCAGATCTAAATATCTCCCGTACAAACTACACAAAAGTTATATGGGTGAGTAAACAATCATATTTTATGCCAGAAATAAGAAATAATAACTTTATGTGTACTTGATGATTGTAACAACTCTAAAATTTTCTGATTCAAGTCAATGATTGGTCTGTAAACCTGAAACTTATCTACATAGCTGGACATCACTTACAAGAAGAGACAAAATGTTTTTAGTCTTGACCTTTTACTGTTTTTTCCGTGCGATGACGCATAAAAAAAGTTCAGAGTTACTAATTTTTCCGCTCATTTATTTGGTAACATCTCAATATCCTCATGGAACGTTTTACAGAAGTTTTGACAGAAATACTCAGAAACTGCAGCTCCGTCTCGGTGCCCTACTTCCTCAACAGACATGTTGTGTAATATTTACAGAAGGCTGCATGTGTTTACAGGAACTTATTTTCCTCATATTACACAAACTTAACGTTTCTTTGTGTTTATGGTAATTAGGCAATAGTAAAATTTAAATAAAACTCTGGCAAAGCAGTATACAGAATATTCTCTTTAATTAAATGTGACCTTTTATGCGTTTAGGAGCAGAAAACACAGCAACAAGAGGAGCTTTTGAAAAAGCAGTTGGAGGACGCCTTGCAGGAGGTAAGACGCATAAAACCAGCTTTTTATGTTTACTTATTATCCACAGGCAGCCAGACACATATTGCACCACATTTTATTTGCATAAAATTTGAATTATAATGTGAATTTGATGTAATATGTGAACCTTTTTTTTGACATCCTCAGCAAAAGAAAGTGATAGACGAACTTGCCCTCTCTCGACAAGGTTTTGAAGAGGTTCTCCTGGCCAAAAACAAAGAGTTAGAAGTGACAAAGGTATTCAAGGTTGTTTCATGGTTATTTTTTTTGTTCATCTGTTTGCTTATCACATCTAAGTGTTTAGTCTTTCTGTTTTTTTTTCTTTTCTTTTTTTTTTTTACAGGAGGAAAAAGAAAAGGCAAGGGCCCAAAAAGAGGAGGTAGTTACACAAGTGACTGAAGTGCTGGAGAACGAGCTTCAGTGCATCATCTGCTCGGAGCTCTTCATCGAGGTAGGGTAGGGTTATTATATTTGGTTCCATGGCAACTACACCAGGAATCCAGCGAGAACCAAAACATCATTATAAAAGTAGTCTTCAAACAAAGAACAATTTACTGCTTTGTGAAGAGAACACCTCGAAACTCAGATCATCTGTTTTGATTTCCCCTCCAGGCAGTCATCCTGAACTGTGCCCACAGCTTCTGCTGCCACTGCATCAAGCAGTGGCGCAAGAAGAAAGACGAGTGTCCCATCTGCCGACAGGCCATCCAGTCCCAGACCCGCTGCCTGGCGCTGGACAACTGCATCGACAGCATGGTGGAAAACCTGAGCCTTGACATGAAGGCGAGGCGCCAGGCCCTCGTCACGGAGAGGAAAGGTGAGAGGTGCGTTACCCCTAAAATAAATTCAGATGGAGATTCATGAATGTCAAGTAAGTTTTGTTTGTTTCAGCCGTCAGGTCATCAGATGAGGTCAGTGGAGAGCTTTAGGTTCATCTTCTTCGTCTTCATACCAAGTTATAAAGTCTTTTGAGTTCGTTGTTTAAAAAAAGGGACGTCATGTGATGTAGAAATAACCTCCCCACGTCTTAAACGCGAGCAGCGTTTTCCCAGTCGTTCGACAAACCCCGCTTTCAGACCTCCTAACAAACTCACACCCGCCGTGACAGCATATAATTTGGATCAGCTTTGCTGATGTACTGAACACATGAACGCATCAGTGAATAAAATGCATGTCATTTTGTTCTTCTGATGGTTTATGTTTGTGAAGCGACATCCTCTTCTATTTGCTCCTGAACCTTCATCTATAATCATGAAACCAGCCTCTTAATCCCCAAGTGAGAAGAAAGAGAACACCAGATTGACATGGGTGCAGTGATAATGCAGAAACTGTCTGAAGGATTAAAGTATGAAATGTGCTGATAATTATGGACACGGTGGAGCTGCAGTTATTACTAGAGGTCTCCAGGTAGTAGGTTAAGAAAACTGTGTGAAATAAAAAAAACAACCTGAAGCTTTGACTCAGATCAGTCTAGTTCTAACATTTTTCTGTTTTAGTTTGATTATTTAACCTACGGCATACGTACATGTTATTTCTACTCCCCTAGCTCTGCAGCTGCCGCTCTGGTCATTCATGTGGTGTGGATGACATCACATGAATGACCCATACAGCTTTAATATCTTGACTGACACTTTACTTACCAGCAATGGTGTGCAGTGCCCCCATTCATCATATCCAATGACTGCAGAGCCTTGACACAGCTGCGTGACTCGGGTGACTGATATTCTCCTCGCTCTCAGCAGTAACCGCTGAAGTGTCCTTGAGCAAAGCGCTCCACCCTCAGCCGGTGGTTCGGGTGAAGCTGCTGAGATGCTTCAAAGCAGTAGAGGAAATGTGGCTTAAAGAGTAATTACTCTCACTGCTCCACCTGTCATGGCTTCACGCGTGATTCTGAAATATGGCTGGAGGAGGAGGAGGAGGAGGAGGAGGAGGAGCTGAGGGGAAGTTTCAGACACAAGATGGCAGCACAGTGAAGCATTTTCTTCTGTCTTTACAGAACGTTCTTTTGTTGTAGAAACGCTGATGTGACAGTAAAACGTACAAGCTGAACACCGTGTACAGCTGAATTAGTTCATAAATAAAAGCAACTACATTGATCAGGCGTAACATTATGACCACCTTCCTAATATTATGTCGATCTCCCTTGTCCAAAACAGTTCATGCAACAGAGAATGGACATAGTCCTTCTGAGGGTGTCCTGTGGTGTCTGGTCTTTTGGTCCTATGGGTTGAGGAGAGGAGCCTCTGTGGATCATCCCACAGATACTTGATTAGTTTGGGATCTAGTGAATTTGGAGGCCAGGTCAACACCTTGAGATGTTCTTCATGTTTTTTTTTGTGTCTGTGTCAGGCGGCATTCTGCTGGGGATGGCTGTTGCCATCAAGGAGTGTCATTGCTATGGGGTGGGGGTGTCTGGTCTGGTCTAGGTGGGTGCTACATGTCTAAGTAACATCCACATGAATGAATGTCCAAACGTTTCCCAGCAGAACATTGCATTGGGTCAACATTGTACATGTACTCCTCCTGTCAGTGGTTTTAATGTTGTGGCTGATTGATGCACATACAAGGTTGCTGATCACGCAGGTCAGATACAGCAAATTAAAGTTGTGTAAAGGACATGGCCATGTCTCAGAGGGACGCTGCTGCCTCCTCACATATTTGCAGAGACAGACTCACAGAGCCTTTCTTTCTGTCTTCTCCAGCAGCTGACTCTGCGGAGGTGATGGTGATCCACGACGACGGCAGCAGCAGCAGCCGCAGCCACAGCAGTAGCAGCAGCAGCAGCAGCAGCAGCAGCAGCAGCGACAGTGACGGTAGCATGGTGTCCATATATAGCAGCCTCAGCTCTGTGGTCTCCGTGGACACAGACAGTAGCATCCATTTGGACTCCAGTTCTCCATACAGCGAATTCTCTGAGGAGAGTTTTGATGAGTTTGAGGATTAGCACCTGTTACGTCTCTGCGCTGTGATGTGAATCTTGACTTTTTCAGTTTTGAATTTCCCTGGATTATTTCCCGGGATCCCAGGATATCGTACAGAAGGTCTGGTCTCATCGTGAGTCCAGTAACCGGATTGAGCTGAGGTTTATGTTTATTTTTCTAAGAGGAACGGCTGTGTTATTGTGTTTATTTTCAATGAAAGGAATAAAGTTTCTTCCTATGCATTTTCACACTAACCCCTGACTTTGTCACTGATTCCTTGTCTCAGACTAGTAAACTTTAACAAATCTGAAGCCCCCTCTACTGCCCACAAGGCCGTCTTTGATGATGCTGCACTTCCTAAGCTGCCATGTGAAAGATTGACTTTTCATTGAGGAGACATAAAAGGTCAGGGACACAAAGGACTGCTTTATACTGGCCTCTGTTTGCCAGCCATGCTACCAGTGTGGCTCTATGGATGTGTGTCGGCCAGTCCGTCATTCTCCTCAAGAATATCTAAACAAGCGTGAGATTAATTCAGATGCGATATGTGCGACTGTGCGCGGTGTCCAAAGAATGAATCCCAACGACGTACCGCTTTCTGGTTTACTGCTCCCAGTGGACACAGCTTAACTCCTGCTCTTGCACCATCAGCAGATCAGATTAATGTGTCCAGTACTTTACGTCCAAACGGCTGCTAAACCCGAGATTATTTAATCTTCGGGAGCATTTGGTGATAATTAACTGGGCGATTCTGAATCAGATTTGATGATTTTGGCATCGTTTTGAAGCACAGTGCCTCAGGATTTAAGCAATATGGAGTATTTGAGGATGAAGACACAATGGCAGCAGCAATGTTTAATCAGTGGACGTCCTGGATTCTAGGGAGGAGAAGATAGAAGGGGGCCTTACGGGAGGTTTGTGGATTATCATCTTAGGTTTAAGAGGGCTACCTTTTTACAAAATACAGCCATCTGGGGATCCCCCTTCTTTTTCCATTTGGACACAAACAGTTGCTTGGTATTCTTTCTTGTGACGGTGTGTCCCTGTGTTTATTCACAATCTGCTGCATTAATGTCACCAGTTTTTATTTAACCTTCGTGCTACCTTTGGGGTCTCTGGGACCCCAAGCGAATGGACAGACAAATAGAGAGCATGCAAGAGGGGAGCACGAGGGTTCAAAGGGGAGTGAATGGTACCATGCTAACACATTTAGCATCGCCGCACCAAAGTACAGTAGGGCCTCACAGAGCTCCTGTAATGTAATCTAGTCTTGTGTAACTAATGAGCTCTCACGCTGCTGGAGATCCTTTCCCGTGGCTTTAATGTGTCATCTTTGCCTTCAGCCGGTGATTAGCGTCATTTCTTTCTCCGTCAGAATGAATTCAGAGGCTTGGAGCATGTCTGGGACACATAATCTGCCAGTACTGGATCAAATGTCTCCAAACTGGACTGGATATTCTCAGTCCACTCGTTTTGTTTCTGATCCAGTGGAGGTTTCTGTGGCCTACGTTTATCTAGACAGATTTTAATCCATTGCTTCTGCTTCTGCTTTTAGATTTGGAACACAGCATTTCTTACTTACCTACCAAACTCTGCTGTATATAATAAAAATATTTGTAATGTCACAACACTGTAATTACTGGATTTTTAAAGAGAAAAGAGACGGACGCGTTTCAGTGTTGCTCAATGACTCCCTGCTTCCCGTCCCATCCACTGACTCACCTGGGAGTTGCCTCGACTGGCACAAACGCTGCGGTGCTTTGCAGAAAAAAAGCTGCTGGGATGCAGAGAAGGAGGAGCATTAATCACTCCCTCTGTCAACAGTCCAGACTTTACCTCACTGCTTCTTCTTCATATAAACAAACATTTGAAGGATTTGTGTGGAAAAAAAATGTCACGTTGCCCTCGCTAGTCAGTTTTATCTTTTACCTCTTACGACATTTGGCTCCTGAAGTGGTCAATCTGACATTTAAGTTGTGCTTTAAACTGTGCACTTAAACTGCTAAAAGTGTAATCAAAGAAGTAAAAGCAGCGAGAATACACTCCACATCTAATTACGTGGCCCTGTGACTGCTTAAGTGGGTGTCGCATTTAAATATAGCTTTTTTATCTCGGGTGGAAACTTCTGTCTTTTATCCTTCTATCTTTTAGTCATTGCACGCATGCTGTGTTGCCTAGCAACTAATGCAACAGCTCCTTGGGCTCTGAGAGAAAATGAAAGTGTGATGGCACCGGCTGCAGCGCTGGGGTGGATGTGAACGCACATTGTCCTCACACGGTGAACCGCGCAGCAGTTGTGAGTGAAACTCCCTTTGTTGGAGGCTTAATTGAACTATAAATAGCCACCGTGTGATTTCAACACTCCAGCACCCAGCCTCTAATCCACATGACACATTTTTAGTAAGACATCCTGCTGCACTAGTGAGTCAAGCGTTTAGAGATTCCCCGTTTCTCCCCAGGTCTGGGGGGAAAATATCACAAGTTGCCAGAGTAAAATAAGAAGATATAGATGTAGAGGTATAAATGATGGTGCATTTATCTGCTTCAGTTTCACGGTTCTGGTACAGTGCATGCTGTCACATTTAGTGTATTAGTGCTGTGATAAGTAAGTGATGTTAATTAGAATTTTGTCCACTTTTGCACTAAAAGAGTGTAGATTATGTATGTGACACAGTTTTCATTTTCCGCATAATCATATCTGTATCATCCACTGACGACATAGCAATTGGGGGAATTTCTAGACTTTTACAGGGAAATTTAGATTATTTCTTTTTAATCTGGTGTCACTTTTTTTTGCACCCCAACATGTATTTTCATGTCTTTTCATCTAAGTAAGAAGAAGAGGGATCTTTTAAAAACACACGAGTCCTGTCTCCCTTGCAGTACTGCATTCTAAACATCTGGGAGTCATCATGTTAAAAAAAAAAAAATACTTTGACTCATGACGTATCTGTTTATATAAATAGATTTGAATTTTCAGGAACCTTCAGGAACGCAAATGATAATTGTTATTTCATTACACGTGTCTTTCAGTCCTGCCGCCACACAATGTCTGATCAGTGAACCTGTGCAGTTCTCGTGTGTGACGCAGGAACCCACGACGCCGTGATCCATCCCAGAGTGACTTTACCCAGAGTGCACTGAGAGACAGCAGCTCACAGAGTGAGTGTGACTCCTGTGCTGTGGACGCCTGATGTCACGGCAGTCCATTAAAGCCGGAGTACGAGGGAAGCGTGTGTCTGTCAGGACGTATTACACGAGGACGACAGTGATGGGAAGCCTCAGGGCTACAGTTAGAGCCTCTCATTCCTCCGTGCGACCCTACGTAGGACTCTTGGAGGAACCTCATGATGCTCTGTCATCACTTTCTCTTTCTCTCTCTCTCTCTCTCTCTCTCTCTCTCTCTCTGGCAGGCTCTCTTTTCCCAAGCATATGGTAAACAGTCAGATTTGCTGCACCATGTACCTGCCTTCGTCCATGTGTGATTAGCAAAGTGTTACACTGATTATTACATAAGGGATAAAAGCAAAAGTGCAGAAACCATTAGCTGATTGACTGATTGACAGAAAACGAACCCTCTATAACTGACTTCTACTTAACTCTTTAATTTTTCAAGCAAAAATCCACTTTTCTGAAATGTACAGATGCCGAGTGCACATTCTCCCCATTTTCAGAACGTAATACACATAGACTGCTTGGTTTTGACAGTGAAGTCACATTCAAACATCACATCCTCTGAGTACCATTCATTTTTCAAAGCTGACTCCATGTTTTACCCACAATCTTGCCGGCGTCTTTGCTGATTTGCAACGCCGAATGCAAACGCAAAAAAAAAAAGTACTCTTGCAGTCATGTTAGTGTTCTCGTTTTATGTCCAACTATTACAATATTTCCATAATTGAATCTTTAATATGTTGTCTTCCCCAGGCAGCTTTCTATTATAACTTCTAAAATAATTAAGTATTTCATAGATAATAATACATTCAACATAATTTTTAGAGCACTGTAATGAAGTAGTACAGTAAAACAATATTATCATCATTATTATTAGTGGTAGTATAAGCAGCAGTGCTATAGAGGACATTGATTCATGTTGTTTACATTTTTCACCGAGTAAAAGTGATGCGTTACATAAGCTCGGAAAATTCGACTTCCGAAAAGATTCAGTTGACTATCAATGAGAAAACTCGCAGTTTCTTCTACATCTGTTTTCTTGAGCTTCCATATCTTATATGTCGTAACTATTGCAGTTAACATTGTTAATCCTGACAGCACTAGTTGAGTGTAACCTGTTTATCCCCTTTCTCTACGACGGGACAGTACAGGACTCAAATTTCCCAGTTTCCCGTAAACTATAGTGATAGCGTTCTGTTACCACGGAGACAGATCAACCCCAGACCTGCACCCGTAGGTATGCTGTAGCTATGCTGACATTAGGTTGTGTGAAGTTAACTAAATTATTTAAAACAAGCAGTGAATATCTCTTAGTTTACTTTTACATATTTATGATGTTCTTCTTTTTGTGGTACTTAAATTAATGCGAGCGATAATAAATAGCTGTCATAGTAAGCTAGCCACAGATTAGCTTTAGCTTAAGCTAACTACTTAATCAGAATCAGAGAATTAAATGCTTGTTTTTAAAATGTGAAACATTTAAAAGTAATTAAATGCATCTTGTTTTTAAAATGTGAAAAATTTAAAAGTAATTAAATGCTTCTTGTTTTTAAAATGTGACACATTTAAAAGTAATTAAATGCTTAAATGCTTCTTGTTTTTTATACAGAGGAGTTGACTAATTTCAACAGTGTGATAAATCTCCAACTTCACAAACATGAAGAGGATCATCGCTGAAAATCTAAACTGGACCCTGGATGTCATACCAAGTCTGTCAGAGCTCTGTCTGCAATGCATCGTGGACAAGTTTGAAGGTATGCTGCTGCTTTTAGTGCCAATATCAAAAACTGTAACCTTTCATGTAACAGGAGTTTGATTGCAAAGTGTGTACCTGTTGCAGAAAGGCCCATATTCGAAGGACTTACACCCACTCAGAAAAACTTCATCGAGGAGAGACTGTCCCCCTCCCTGCCTCTGCATATCACAGCCAACTTGATCACTGATGGTGTGTACTGGAAGCGTCGCTGCCAGCAGAGATGGGACTTTTGTGACGTCTCACGTTACGACAGCAGCTGGAAACGCATGTTCTTTGAGCGGCACTTGGAGAACATCATTGAACATTTCATCCCAGAGGTAACAGAGCCAAGCGCAGTTGTGAAAATGGTCCCGCTTTGCAAAAACTATATCAAAAGGCTGTACATAGCCCAGCTGCTGCCACCTATCAAGGAGCCCCAGAACAGAGGCGGAGGGGAGGATGATGACCATGAGTCAGACTTGGAAATGGACGACGAGTATACGCCCCGAATAGATCACTTTGACTTTGGCATCCTGCTTGACAAGCTGACAAACCTGGAAGAGCTACATTTGGTGTATAGAGTCAATCAATGTGGCATGCACTTGGAATGGAACATGTTTGTGGCGACTGATCGAGACTGTGAGTCCCTCGGAAAGGCCCTCAAGTCCTGTAAGACTCTAAAGGTGAGTATTGATTCCCGCCTCTCAGTTTATGGCATACTGCCTTTTGAGCCACTTGACATTTGTTTGTTGTATTTCAGTGCTTTTCTTGATATTTCGAAACCACTATTTGCATAAATGTTTCAGATGTAAGGGAACAGAAAAAGTGCTGTTGGCCTAAGCATTGAATGAGTTCTTTATTTAGATTTTTAGAAAAGACTGAAAACCCTGTGGCTACAACCCAAATAAGTCACTGTTTGTCCCATTCATTTATTGCTGTATGAGACTAGGGCATACATCTGCTTTAGTTGCTGTTTCTTGTACTTGATATGGAAACTGTACAGATTATTGGATTCATTTAATTATTTAATATAGATTATCTTCAAATAATGAAAACTTCAAAATCACACCGAGCAACTGTCCAAAGTATAATGAGATATTTAATTTACATTTAAGTTATAAAGCAGAAGGAAAAAAATATTTCTGTTGACACTTTTGCTCAATGAAAGACTTGACTAACTGCACCGCCTTATATTCTTTTAATTCTCCTGCTGTATTTATACAAAACACCCTCACGGTTGTGTGTACCACATGCAAGCAGGCTTAACACAGGGAGATTTGTGTTGTATTTGAAAAAAAAACTCACTACAGACTCTTGCTAACTGACAAAACTCACTGTTTCCACAGCTGTTTAAGCTCTATCTGAGCCGCGTTCAGGATGTAAAGTGTCAGGTGCTGGTGAACTACCTATTGGACCACCCCTCCCTTACTGAGCTCGACCTCTCTCACAACCTGATCTCAGACGCTGGAGCCAAAGCCCTTGGCACACTGCTGAACAGGAGTAAACTGGAGACACTTAACCTGTGTGACAACAATATCAACGGCCCTGGAGCCAAAGCTATAGCTCAGGCCTTGTCCAAGAACTCCACTCTGTCGTCACTCAGCCTCCGTCTCAACCGTCTGAAGGATGAGGGGGGTCAGGCTATTTGCAAGGCCTTGCTGAACAACAAGACCCTGCGTCACCTGAACCTGGGAGGCAATGGGATGACTTGCCGTACTGCTGTTGCCCTGTCTAAAGTGCTTGTAGAGAATAACACCCTGAAGAGCATATATCTCGCCTACAACACACTGGGTGAGGTACGTAAAACATTCATAATTAATATTCTCTTCACAGCTGCAGTGCCAGTTACACAGCAAAGAAACTGCTTCTTAGATTTTATTGTGATAGAGTCGGGTTTGACCTGAGGGAGGTGCCAGAAGGAAAGGTAAAGTTATCACTTTTGTCCAAATGTATGTCCACTGCATGGATTAACAAAATGATGAGACAAAGACAAAAGTAGAACTAAAACATGACGCTGCTGATTTATTATTATTTTTGTTTATTCGATGAACTTTAACACTTTTATTTTGAAACCCTGGGTTTTTTTGTTCACTCCCAAATCACCCTGATGCCTGTGTCGACTTAATAAAATGATGCACAGTGATTCTCAGTTACTCATAGGTATGTCTGGAAAAAAGAAATGGAATAATGGAAAGCTGGGTAAGCTTTTTTGTCCCATGAGGGCTACATCTGAATTGTCCACTTTTATTTAAAGTATATTCTATTCCTCACCACAGTCTACTGCAAGAGGATTAAAAATCACCCACATAGCAGAAATGCAACATGCAGTACAATCAATATCTCTGACCTTGGTCTACTCTTCACAGAAATAGAAATGACTGCAGCAGACAAAGCAACAAAACGCTGGTGACACCAACAATAACAGTTTAGAAAGCGTGGGTTATGTCAGACAGCTATAGTTGCCGAGGGGTTTTTTTTCAAGGTCAACGTGGATATTCTCAGACGTGTGATGTGTTCAGCATTAGCAATCATCACTGTCTAAACTCTCATCTCTCATTGTCTGTGTCTGTGTTTGTGTAGGTTGGAGGTAAAGCTTTGGCACAGGCCTTCTCTCATAACACCAGCGTTACACACTGCGACATCCGCTTGACACAAGTGGATGAGCAGAGTGTTTCCTCCATCAACCAGGTGGTTCAGACCAACCGCAGTTTGGACCAAAAGAAAAAAGCTGAGAAGAAGTAACTACAAACATCAGTGGCTCCTTTTTTTTTTTTTTTGTAATAAAAACTGATCTCTGAATTGATCCTTGCCTCTTGAATTCATCTAAAACCACAATATGCCAGCGCTGCATCTCAAAGTGAAATGTGAAGCAAATTGAATCTAAAACATCAAAGTTATCGATTAGTCCTGCACCATTTCTAATGCAGGAAATGTATAATGATCAGCCATAACATTAAAATCACCGACCGCTGAAGTGAATACCAGTGATGATATCATTTGGATGTAATGTTCTCCTGGGAAACATGAGGTCTCTGATTTATGTGGACGCTACTTTGACATGTACCATCTTGTAAAGCGCCTTGAGACGATTTGTATTGTTATTGACGCTATATAAATAAAACTGAATTGAATTGAATTGAATATGATCCATGTGATGCCACACAGCCCCATTCACAGCAAACCTTTCTATCAGAACAAACATGAACTTTTTCAGTAATTTGATCTACAGTGGCTCGTCTGTTGGATCGGACAACGTAGGCCAGTCACATGAATCCTGGTTCACCCCTTCTCTTTTCCTTAGACCACATTTGCTAGGTACCGACCACTGACTGAGCTACAGTTTTGTAAATGTTATGACTCAGCTGTTTAACTAAAAATTGGTCTTTGACAGTCGCTCAACTCCTTCCACTTCTTAACACATCAACTTTAAGGGACGAATGTTCACTTGCTGCTTAATACGTGTCACAATAATGAGATAATCAGTGTTGTTCGCTTGATGGATGTACGTGTTTAGTAGGAGCCAACACGACTGTTACCATCCTGCAAAGAATTAGTTCTCTCTTCCAGGAGTTTGACAGTAAAAGTGACCTTTGTTAAACCTATTCAAACGAAACTGGTGGCATCAAAACAATAGTCTTAAAACATTAAGACAAAAGGCCAGATGTATTTGTGAGCATTTCAGTTTATTGAGCCTTTTTTTCCACTTTGATACACATATTTGGTATTTAGTCCTTATGCAACATAAAGGCAACGTTGTGGTGGTGTGGTGAATACATACAGACTTGTGTTGTTTGTGTTATTTTACCTATATCTACTGTTTAATAGTGTAGCTTGCTAGACGGCAGATCATCTTAGATGTGACTCATGTTGCGTTTTCCCAGATTTTAACTTTGCAATGTTACACGCTCATTATATGAAGACAGTACGAGTTGGACTAAGTCAAACAAAAATACTACCGTAGAATACTGACGTAATTCAGATCAGAAGTCTCTCAACTTTCTCTTACAGAGATGTGTACTAGTATATGTTATCCTAAATCAATATAATCATACAGACAAGTTAAAAAAAAATTGTTTTAAATAACTTTTAAAAAGATTACAAGCAATTGTACCGCTCTTCGCACAATTACAAACTCACCGTTTAACATCTGCACATCAGAAATGTCTCCGCTCTGGTTACCTCTAAGTGTAAATGGGCTGAGCACGATATCCACATCATTCTACGCTCTCATTTCTACTTTATTTACAGTACAAAGCCTTTCTGCCCTGCAGTCTTGAAAATGCACAGATTTATTTAAATATAAAAAAGTCCCAAAGCATATTTAAGTGAAAAATAAACAACCTAACCTCTACTCCACACACATGATAAAGGGTTTAGTAGTTTTATTCTAACAGTCATCTACTGAGGAAAAACAGTTATTAACCTTTCGATTTTTTATTTTTTTTTAACCATTTTCAAAACCCCAAACTGTCTCATTGTCACCTGTTGTTGCGTAAACATTACACTGGTAAACACATTTTTCTTTTCTTACACACGACTATGTATGAATATCACAGTGAAGCCACCCGAAGGGGCTTGTTGGCGAATCATGAATAAGAGGATGAGATGATTCAGAGTGGCACAGCGACTGAATTCATTTGTTCATACGGCACGTCCTCCTACAATTACAGTATGGTTTTAATCCTTTGTGGAGATTACATGCTTTTATTTGCCTCTGAGACGTGCATGTCCATTTAATTCCCCCACCTCTGGTCAATCCATCCCGGGACAGAAGCCGGCCCTCAACCGCTGAAATAACCGACTAAACGAACTTAGTTAATAAACAAATTAAATAGCTTTCTGCTATTTAAGCTCAAGATTGCTCTCATATATTTTGGCTGAACACTACAAACTATGACGGCACCTTGACTATGTGAATCAACACCATCTCTAAAAGTCACTAATTACCAAGTTGTAATCTGCCTAAAACCATAACTAGTAATTTTTTTTGCATTTCAGCTTTCATATAAACAAACAAAAGAGATTAAAATGTCAGAAACTATTTCAGCTTAGGAGAGATCTTGACTGAGGGATCTCTACTGAGCGATCTCGACGTTAGCATCATCAAACCACTTTTGCAAAGGATTTAGAAGGTCTTCATACATGTTTACTAGGAAATCAAGTGTTCCTAAAGTTTTCACCGGCTAAGATATTCCCGTGTTACATGGTGCAGACTAAAATGGACTTCAGTCACAAACATACTGGTGGATTCTCTTGTCAGTTTTAATGGTGTGACACCGTTCTGCCTTTGAGCCTTTCCCTTTCTTATCTGAAATGGTAACTTTAGTAAAGTTTTGATAATCTGACCCCTTGTTTAAATATGATATGATTATTAAAAGCAAAGCGAAATGCCTTCAAATGTGTTCAGTCTGAGGTTTAAAATAAGAATCGTTGCCCTGATTGCTATCCTGAGTTTGGGTGGGGGGGGCATGCATAGATGACACTGAGCTGTGAAAACAGATAATCAAATGTTTTAATGAAACGTGAAGTCACATCTGGGCTTTTTTGTTTCGTTTTTATCGCTCTCTTGGACTTTTTTCAGTGTATCCTGTAGTATTGCTATTAATATAGTGCGTAACTCCAAACTTGACACCACGCATGGAATGTAATGAGTATGGATAATTGGTCGCAATTATCTGCACAAGCCCGTTATTATAAAGAGAAGGCGCGACACGAGGTGTCTGAGTGCAGAAGAGATTCATGCTTTTTCAATGATGCTAACGGTTCAAATCACGTCGGTTCATCTTCGCACTCATGGGTGACAGCTGGTCCACAAATAAATATAATCACCTCCTTAAAAAAAGCTCTATGCTTAATTTAATCCTTTGAAGTAGAACTGAACGGCCATTCAAACTCTTTATTCTTCATAATGTTTGTCTCAAAACATAGGATCAATTGTTGTGCACGTTTTGGCTGAGAGTCACCAAAAGGCGTTGCGTGCTCTCAGTTGAGAGGAAGTATTTTTTTAGTTCTTTAGACTAATCCTGTCATATTAAATGTGACACTCTCGGTAGTAAATCCAGACCTCGGACTGTTTCTCGTGTCTTTGATGGCTGGCTCTCTGGCTGTCTCTCTGATATGCATCAGCAGGCTTTTACAGACCTGTGTAACATTATCAACGAAAATCACATATAGCAAAAATAAAAAAAAAACATTTAGGGCCTGGTTTGTTCAGCTTACACACTGTATACCATATGCTAGATGAGATGACTTCACTCGTGATAGTTTACGCTCGTCGATAACAGCTGATGCTAGGCACTTAAATAAAGAGGTAGGCTGAATAAAAATATTGCCAGATGTGAAATTAAAAGGATCCTTTTAGATTTTAAATCAGCTAAGTTGACACATCTACCAGTACGTAGAGAGGCTTCTTACTATGCAGTTTGCCATTATACAAAATGTACAGTTCAGTTTGATGATTCAGTTTTAAGTTCCCGTGTCATTTTAGCCCTCCTGCACTAAATTATTCACGCTGCTCCTGTGCTATATTTGGCAAGGCAGGGAGTATAATGTCATCGCAAACCGAGACGATTTCAGCTGACTGGATATTTTATCTGACATTTGTTTTTATTCTGTCTTTTTTTTTCTCTGAGCTTTGACTTTGAGTGAATGGTTTTTAAAATCACCCAGTATCAAAAGGTTTAGCATGCAGATGTTTAGATTTAATACGGGAGCAAACAAGTGTTTTTATTTAGTGTTTTATAGCACGATTCTGTCGTGTTCGTCACGCTTTTACGAGGACCTCTTCTGCGTGATTCATCCAAGTCACGTGACTCACATGGGTGTCATCCAGGCGTCCATTAATTGTCATATCCCTTTCATTTCTCAGCAGTTTCTTTTCCGCGGCCGCTGAGTCAAAGCCTACTTCAGGCCTCAAATACTTGGAAGTGTTACTCACGCCCTTGCGAATAGTTTATGACTAAGATCTATAAAAATGGCATTTCCAGGAGGATGTGAATCCCTGTGGTATTCCTTGGTTGTTTGACTTTTTGTAGATGTTTTAGGACTTCATGTAACTTTAGCAAAATGGTCCTTTAAAGCCACATTGTATTTTAAACAAGTCTGTTTTCCCTGACTTATTGACAGTACAGTGACAGATCCTCCAGACATACTTTGTATATTTGGAAATTTGAACAAATCATTGGTTGCAGTATGTTGTTGGTGGATCTTTTCTGGTTGCTCAGCCTTAGCTTGTGTCCTCATTTCCTTATTTAAGAGCAGCAGCTGTGGGTCATAGAGACGTTTCGACGCAGGAGCCGTTTCTGTGCAGAGAGCGGTGGTCATGGTTGAGGCAGCCTTCGTTGCGATGCACGATGAGCACTGGGAAGTACGCGGCGTCCTGATAGTCTGGAGGGTTCTCCTCGCTGGTCTGCTGGCCCGACAGGCAGCGCGTGCTCTCTGTGGGGCAGGACGGCTCATTCAGGCTCCCGCTGCTCCTCCACAGGCAGCTCCGCCTGGAGCCGTACAGCCGGCTAAGCGAGAAGCGGCTGGAGCTGAAGGGGATGCGGGGGCTCCCTGTGTTGCAGATGCTGAGGGCGCTGCGAGAGAAGATGGAGGAGCTGCTGATGGCGCGGTGGCAGCGTTCGCAGTTCTGCCTGTAGCTGCCGTAGCCCCCGCATATGGAGTAGCTGTTACTGCTCCCTGAGAGCTGGGCCAGGTCCATGAGAACGGCCTCCGAGTAGCTGGGCACCAGCTGCTGGTTGGAGCGGATGTGCCACTCAAGCTCTGTGCTGTCGATAGTGTTGACTCGTGGGATGTGTCTGCAATACGGCCGCTCCTCAGATGGTGTCACTGGCACATAGTCAAAGCCAAACAGTTTCTCTACATGATAGTGAACACAGGCAGTGCGGTACTCTGTCAGCACCCGCAGAGGCCAGGAGAGCGTGAAAGCAGCTGCTGCCCAGAAAGTGGAGTTGGAAGCGTACCAGGGAAGGTGATTAGGGTCAGAAAAGGCAATCATATACTCCTTAAAGTCTACATTCTTCAGGTGCATCCCCTCACGGGCCTCCATGTAATCGTCCAGGCCCTCATTTTCTGTAAAGAACCTGGCTCGCTGGGTCAGGTAGGTGTTTTCTGACTCCACATTGGCAAAGCTAAAGCACTTGGTGAACCTCAGCTTGGTGATGGGGAAGCCCTCCAGGCCAAGCAGCTGCTTGGAGATGTCCTTAACCCCACAGTTCCCGTAGTCAAACTCCGCCTCAGCAACATGAGTGTTGACTCTCTCGTGGTAGACCTGCGTGGTGGTGTAGGCGTCTCCGTTACGGTAACGTGTCACCTGCCGCGTCCTCCTGACGTAATGATAGCTGATGGCCTTCCACCAGATGCAGGGCGTAGCCTGCTGCATTCGCTGTATGCGCTCCGCCACGCTGTCCACGTCCACCTTGTGCTGCAGCTCGTTTCTGGTGTAGCAGTGCCAGCACTCCACCAGGTAGACCACGTACAGCATGACCAGGAAGGCCAGAGGAATGTAGATGTAGCCGTTGGAGCAGGGACTGTCGTGGTACATCATGGACTTTCCCTTGTAAGCGCTGTCGAAGGAAAGCCGTGTGACCTTGGTCACCTGGCACCAGGCCATCACCCCGACGCAGCCGTACATCAGCAGGGACAGCAGCAGGCATTTCCAGTGGGTTTCCTGACACAAAGATTTGGTCAGGGACTGTTTCTGAGGCCGCTGCTGCAAAGAAGATAGGGAACAATGAGAACCGCAAGAAAGTTACGTAAGGAAGTTCCATGAATAACCCATTCTTAATATAAAACGGAAATCAAACTGATGAACATGACCTAAATATCTGGAAGGCATGAAGTAAAAAAAAAAAAAAAAGCAGTGGCACATGCATATAAAATATTTATGGAAATATTCTGCGTTGTAAGTGCTTTTGCATAGTTTATGCATGAGCCGTGAGCCAATTTCTCATGAGTTGGTTTGTGCTCGCTGTGATCGGAATATTCTCCGAGTTTTAAAACCTGCCCAGATTAATGTAAAACTGTAAAAACACAGCATTAGTGTGTGGGTGTTCACATTGTCATGATACATTTTGCTTTTATACAATTATGCCTCGTTATATCTAAGAAAAAAAAAATTACAAAAAGACAAGAACAGAGACAGTCTGAGAGGGCAGAGCCCACATTTAATGGCGAGCCAGGCAGTCATTTGACTCTGGCAGCATAAAGCTGGTTTATCACCTTGGGGCACAGCAGGCCCCAGTGGCTGCTTCAAGAGATGAAGAGGCAGTCACGCCCTGTAGAAACACAGCCACACTAACTTGGCAGACGTCCAAGAGCCCCAGGAAGGATAGATTAAAGCAGAATTCATTCACTAGCACTACAGACACTACACTAAGGCAGAGTCTTACTTTGGATTGTAAATATTAACATCCATCATCTAACACATGACAGTCCATAGGTCAGCCACAACCAGCGTCACTCTCCTGAGCCCAACGTGCCGTTTCTGTGACCTTCAAGTGACAGATAAGCATAAATAATAGATGTTCTTTCTCCATAATTACCCTCCCCACCTTGGTCACATGGTCCCCAGCTACCTTGCCAACCCAAAGCTGCACCCCGCGGGGCAAAAGGGATTAACACTGAAATTCCCCATTGAGGAAAACCCACCGCAGGCAGGAGGAGTATTTACTCACTAGCATCCTGTACGTGCTCGACAACTATAATCAATGCAGCACGGCATAGTTTGTGGCTCATGTTACAGTTTACAGGCTGAGTCTGAGCAGTGATAATAGTGCAGCTCTCGTCCTGAATACGAAGTACTGTTTATTCACAAAGAGCTAATGCAACACAGAAAACACATGCACATGCATCTAGCAGTATCTGATTAAAAATGTGCACGAAATGAAAGAAACAACTATAAAGGGTTCTCCGGAGTAAGAGCTTAGCTGTTCACTTGTGGATAGGAAATGACTCACTGTCGGGAGATTTTTGACACGTTAGACAAAAGAACTTAACCCTGGTTTGCTTGAGAAGGAAGAAATACCTGTAAGGGACACCTAACCATGTGTGTTTTTACGTCTGCCACGGATTTAGAGACGCAGAAGAAGACATTGTCTAGGAAATTGTGTGTTATAGTTTGCAATTAAGTTTTCTTAGTGTGAGTTAAAGCTACAGCTAAACTGCACCCTGAGCTCCAGTCAGTCAGCTGGAAGAGTTTATTTTATTTTTAGTTATTTTTTTTTTACATTTGGTTGCAGTTCTGTTGCATTTATTGTTCTGTCCATTCGTCTGTGTCCAAAACGTCAAAGTAAACATGCAGAGAATAGAAAAACAGGCAACTTTCATAGCCTGCCATCCCACTAAGTCAACCTGTTTTACTAAAACTCCACCAAATGAGGTCAGTTTAATGAGAAAATATCCGACGTGAAATAAATAAGCAAATAAAAACATTTCAGGGTGGTTAAAACCAGTCTCCATGACGCATGAGACCTCGCCGGTGCCTTCAACTAAGAGCCTCTCACACTCATGGACACTTTCTCTTGACATAATAAGACCAGCTAGGTTATATAAAAAGGCTCTTGTGTAATGGATATGTAACTTATCCAGCATGTGTGTCTGTAGTGGAAGTCTACAGGCAGGGTCAGTGGAGAGGAGAGGAAATCATACCACACCGCGGGGTTTTATTTGTACTTTAATGTGGAAGATTCGTCACTAATCAATTTAACCCATATGCAGGAAAGAATGTGTGTTTCCAAATGAATCCAGGGATGTCCAAAGCAACAGGCAAGGTTTGTTTAATTATAATATTCCATATCTGTTCTGGCAGAGAGCGTTTGGATCAAGGTTACTTATCTTTAAAGTTCAAAATCAGTTTTTGAGAAGACGATTCTTACCCTTTAAACCTTCTCCAGGACCAATAGTAGGTCCCTGAGCCCCATTTTGGAAACTACTGTCTGAAGAGGAGACAAACAGGAGCACCATCCATACACGTTCACACGCTCGGGTGCGCGCTGGGACGCACAGGTTCACACATATTACTGCATGCTAAGGCACTGAAACAGTAGTAAACACGTACTGGCGCCAATTAACCCCTAATCCCCCCAATCTGGGTGAGATCACACTATTAAATAGAATAGTGATTACTAATTAAACCTCACCTTCTTTGGGTTATAAAACATGCACACATGTTGGAAATAATCGATGCTTACCTCTTCCCTGGGGCTGTCTGACTCCTCTTCGGGTACGGTGGTAGTGGTGCTGCTTTCACTGGCCGTTGCAGCCGATGCTGGGGACATGGTGAAGAGGGTGCAAAAACCGGTGCATGGATCTCCTCTTGGGATGGGTGGTTTCCAAAGCAGGGTGAGACAAAAACACGCCGAGGACCACCCTGCGCATCATCCAAAACAAACCAGCCCAGAGGGAGCCCGAACACAAACGCTGCGAGGAGGCTGCATCCTCTCACCAGCCACTTTTCAGGTGGGCAGGCTTCTCACGCTTTAGCCCGAGGGAGTCATTGTTGCTCCGAAGAAGACGCACAAAACAACTGAGCTGAGACTCCTCCCGCGATGCAAACGAGGCGGCGGTGAAGACTGCTGCGAGGGATGCGATGTGAGGAAATGGCCAAGGAGGCAGTCAGCTCCTCTCCCTGCAGACAGCAGTGCCCATGGCAGCCAGTGGAGCTGTGAAGCGAGACAAAGGCGACAGGAGGAGGCACGTGTGAGCAGCCAGCCCGACACCACAATGTAAATAACACACACACGCACAGACACAGACAAACGTGTTCACGTACATCACAACAACTGCGCCGAGACGCTGCTGCTGCTGCACGGTGGGAACCACCTCCCTGCATCCCATTAGCTGCACCACATTGTCTGTGGCCCAGTCTGAATAAAAACCTTTTAAAAACTAATACCGAAACAAAGGAAACGATTGCATATTAATGTAACAGTCCTGCACTAAAACCCTCTCCATTGTCGCTGTAATGTTCAGTTTATGTTGAGACAGCTTAGGAAAGGTGGCAATTCAAGAATAACAAAAGACTTTCTGTTATTTAGCCTAGCGCACTGATTAAAATGTGGTTGTCAAAATAATTGAAACACGCCTATAACACAGAACAATTCAAAGGTATAATAGTACATGCAGGTGATTCTGATTCTGATTCTGATTCTGCAGTGCATACTCTATGGTACTGTTTGGGACAAAAAATCAAAATATCTTTAGTCTCGTTTCTTATTTAACATAAGAACAAGACACAACTAAAAAGCTTGTTGGTTAGATTTCACTCAGTGTGGAGTGGTACATCACACTTCTGCATCTTTGCTAGTGTTTTTCTGTGTTGACAGTCCAGTGGTGTTTCCATCACCTCTTGTGGAATCTCGAGGTTTCGCAATTGCAGATCTTCTGCCTCGACCAAGAGCTCGTTATCCATATCTCTTAAGGAGATCCACGGACAAAACCCGCTGAAAGGTCAGGAGGTCATAGTCACTGCCAACAACATCTCCATGTCTCCACTTTTGTCCTTATCACAGATCTGTATCTTGACACGTGAAGATCATGGAGATCCTATGTTTTGCTTGTATGTCAGGAAACACAGAGCTGTTGCACTTTGACAAAGGCTTTTTTCTCTTTGCTCCACCTGTGTGCTTGACCTTCTGAATATCTTTACAGCATTGGTTGCCATGGTTTTAATGCTGTCATCCTTCCAACGCACCAGTAGCTTTTCCTCCTCTGTAAGGACGGCACTGTCTCAGGGTGCCATGGGACCCATACCCTTGTTTGGTCATTTCATGGATGAGGCAAAGGGAGGTGAAAAAGGTTATCATGCACAAACGTGCATCCTGGAGGAACTTCTGCTTGTTCAGCCAGACCATGGACAACACTGGGGCCCTGTCCCGAGCCAGTTTCCGGCAACTGTGTGTGGACTCCACAATAGGGCTCCCTATGAAACATGCACCCTGTGGGTGAAGCAAGGCTCCACAATGTGTATCCAAACAAGACTGGTTTGCCCCTGAAGATGGGTCACACTTTACAGAAAGCGTCGTCTATGGCTTTTGAATCATCAACCAGATGTATTGAAGCCATTATCAGGATTTTGAGATCAGGGCCATGTGACTAATACATCTGCCTCCGTGGCACACAACTAGCAAGATGTGAGCAGAATCTCATAAAAAGTCAGCAACTCATCCATGTTCAGATCCAGTGCCTTCCCTTTGGTTTTCACTGAATATGCATCTGGCACCTCAGTAGTGAGCTCCCTCAGGATACGTCAGCAGGAGCAAATCAGCGGGGTCAGGTTTGGTTTGTTTAATGAAATCTGCTGCAGTAGGTGTACAGGATGTGGCTGGTCGTTGAAATCTTTAAAAAAATCCTGTCCCTGTTTTGCTTTTTTGAGGGGACTTTTTCTGTTTTCTTTAATATTTCTGTTTCATTTTCACCTGAGCATCTCCTTTTACTGCTCTGTGGGTGTCAGTAACCTGTTTTTCTTGTATTGGCTTGGTGCTGTGGGAGACTCACTTGCATCTGGGGACATTGTCTGTTTGTTAGGGCGTTTTGTGGTTTCATTTTCCTCAGGACATCTCCTTTTTTGGCTGGATACTGTGGGAGACTTTCCAAATAGTGGCAATTGGTTTGCTTCATCACCAAATGCTACAGGAATTAGAGGTGAGAGGGTGGGGCCATTGGGGGGGGGGGGGCACCTGATAGGTCACTTCGGCTTCAGCATTCAGCAATCTAGCAGGCAACTGGCCTGTTTCGCCTTGTTACTCTTTAACTGAGCATTCATTCTGGGTCGTTAACAGCTCATAGTAACTACTATTGTCACTGACTCAGTTTTCTGCACCTGTGCTCCTGTTTATATGTATAACAGTATCTGTATACGTCTCTCCCCCCTATTTTTAAGCAGACGGGTGCCCCCTTTCCATATGAGTGGTGGGCTTCGCTCAAGGTTTTTCCCACTTTAATGGAAATAAAAACCTGAACTCCCCACCAGTCATCTAGAACTGAAGAAGCCACTTGAAAGCGCAGAGGAGCGTCGTCAAGAAAACTCAAACAAGCCGGTTGCCGTCGCTTTAGCTTTATTTTTAGACACGCCGTGACTTGGATGACTGAGAATCCTCACAGACATATTTAGTAAATGTCTGCGCCTTTTTAAAGCCACTGTTTGGTTCAGTTAATGCAAAATGTGGCCGCAGACCCAAAAATAGTCCAAATATTTAAGATTTGCGTGCAACTTCCTTGCCCTTTTAGTGAAACATAAAACACCCAAAAGACAATAAAGTGGATTTCATGCATTGTTTTACACAGAGCTCAGTGTGTTCTACGTCACATTTGAATAAACACAGATTAAATGGAGATTGGACCATTGTTCATGTTTGAAATTATTCTTTATGGCTTACAGTTGTTACTCAAGAACACACTTGTGATATCTTGAAGATTACAGGCTTTACCTTTCCTTTTGAAGGCAAACTCTCAGCTGAAACCGACTTCCACTTACCTGTTCATGCATTTCAAATGAGGTTTAGACAAAACAGTGACAATTTCAGCACTACACCCACCTAAATTTGGCCACATGATCCCCTTGCTCCTTCACAAATAGTCAAAACAAACAAATTGAATTCCAGGGGATCCGGTATAAGCTAAATTATAAGCTAAATCAAATTGAATGCCAGTGAGATTGTACTTAATACTCTGCCAAGATGGGTAAATGCTCCAGCAAGTTGTTACGAGATGATACAATCGCTGTTTAAGTTGAAATACAAGAAGAAAACACAATAAGAAACTTTAGCATGTATAAAAGAGCACTTTTTCATTCCTTCCTTTATACACAGCTTTATTTACACAAGAACATTTCCCTTACAATATTGGCACACAGGCCTGTGTTTATCATGGCCCACAATGTGGACATTGGACTGGACTGCTGGCATAAAGTGAAATAAGTAAACATAACAGGAGATGACAAGAAAACAGATGGCAGCTCTTGGCAGCAGTGAAGGCTTCTCCCTGACAGTCAGTATTGTTTTATGGACTGTATTTATGATGAATCTCGCCCCCTGAAAGCATGACAGCAGCTGTGTAAGTGAGCCCTCTAAAGGCCAAACCACAACAAGCATTTCGAAAAGGAGAAGGAAATAAGACTTGATAGCAGGGTAATTCCTGGTCTTTTTGGAGGTCATAAATTAGTACTTTAAACTCTGCTTATACGCATAATTGTTTCCTTATAGTGGCCTCGACATGAGACTGAAAATACTGCACAGTTAAGAGCATTGTGAACCTCACGGAGAGATAAACTAATTTATTGTTTGACGTTTATCACTGGATCCTGGAGGTTACAGAGAGTATGCAAAACAATCATGCTCATTGTGAACATTTACATAAAACAAGCTCAGGTTATGTAGCTTCTCAGAAAAAGTTCCACGAATAAAAATATTTCTGTGGTTTCATGCTGCTACCAGACACAAGCCTGAGGAATGAGACTTCCGGTGTGACTTTGAAAATAAAACTCACACGTGTTCGCAGCATAGTCTACCAGGGGGAATTTTGTTGTACTATTAATAAGCAAGACTTGAGCAGCTACAAGACTCATAGACATTTTATTTGTTTTGAACTGAAATGACTTTGCCGCTACTCTGAGTAAGACACGAACAATACTTGGAAATTTAGTTATGACGATATGAGACCTTGAGGGTTAAAGGACCATATTATAGCGTCTGCAGGTTTTAAAATCTTTATACAAATTGTGCATGTTTCATAAAATATGAAACATGGCTATAAGTTGAGTAGGCTTTCACGGTGTTGCATATAAATGCATATTCATTCATTAATTTATTCATTCATTCATTAATCTTCTGTACTAAACTGCTTTTCCTGTGAAAGGATGTGGGGGGGCTGGAGCTTATCCAAGCTGTCATTATTTCATATTATTGCTCCATAATAATGCTTTTTACTTAACTTATAGACTGATTTTGCACCATTTGGAAGTTTTACTTTTACATTTTTTAAATATAATAATGTCATATTTTGGAATAATCATTTTGGATATTTTTGTTGTTGTCTTGTCCTCTCATTGACTATGTATTCACATTTTTAGCCAACTTCTTCTCAACTAGTTACTAAACATACTACACTTCTTGACCTGGAGGGCAATAGAAAAGTTAAAAATATTAACTCTAAAAATGGCGATTATGACAATATTGGAATTGGTAACTTTTCAAACTAAGGGTTTTAACTGTTGTTAATGAATATTATTGATGTAATAAGAGCGTTAAATCAGTAGCTATTTTTTTTATAGCATAATTAGTTTTATATAACATTTTTTACTAAAACAGCTAATAAAATATCAAACATCCTCCCGATTGTTATTAACTTATTTTGAAATTTTCGCTTCCGGTTTGGCTCTATGAACGTAAATCACGCCCCTGACGTCTTTCGTTCTTTCAAATGTTGACGTGCGCGCGCGCGTGTGTGTGTGTGTGTGTGAGTGTGTGTTTGTTCGTTCGCGCGCACTGGGGATTCCCCCGCGTGACAAAAACAGCCCTGGCTTTCACATGTCAGCTCTTCCCCTTATCGCGTTTCAGTGCGCATATGCCCTCCGCCTGGAGCTCATGCTGTTACCGGATATCTAGTCGACGGGGCAGCCGTTTCAAGCCTCAAACCGCCCGTTTTACCGACTCTGCGATGACCTGCCATGTTTTGAAAGTTTTTTAATTTTTTTTTTTTTTTCTTTTTAATCGCCAGAAGAGCCGTTGCTAAGTGGTAACGTTATCGGTTTGTGGCATGAAACGCGGCGGCTCATTCCTCTGGCTTAGTCAACGGAGCGGTGGTTTCCTCAGCCTGTCCTCGGAGTACGGTCACATCACGGCGACTACACCCGCTAGAAGCGTTTAAATCCTCGGGGAAGGCGAGAGGAGGAGGCGGAATAGGGGGAAACCCAGCAGGAGCAGCAGCAGCAGCAGGAGCAGCAGCAGGAGCAGCATGAGCAGCGCTACCATGGCAAGCGACGACGAAAGCAGCAAAAGGGACTTGTTGGAGGAGAACCGCACGGACTCGGGCATCGAGTCGTTCCGCTCCATACTGAAGTCAGAGGAGCCCCGGGAGCCTAGCGCTGACTTCAGCTTGCCGAAAGACAAGTGCTCCGCCGCCACGGAGGAGCGCCTGGACTCAGCCTACGGCTCCTCTTCCATCACAGACAGTCTGTCAGAGATAGTGGAGGGGTGCAGACTGTCCAGCGCCAGTGAGACTCAAACACAGAGCTCTGAACTCTCTGAAAAGGAGGAGAACTTGCTCACAACTATCACAGAGGAAGGAGACACGTAGGTTTTTTGATTATTATCTCAGTTTCTTACAATAGTACTAATAAAAAAAATATATATTAATTTATAAAAGTCTTGGCTGAAAGGCACCATGCTGCACACTGGTGTAAGTCTCCTCCAACTGTCTACCCCTCAATGCTTACCAAGTTTTATTTAAAGTGGTTTGTAGTATCCTAAAAATCCATCTTACAGTTATTTTTTTACATGCTTCCATCACACCAGAATATTATTAATACTGATTAAATTCGTGTTTTAGCATATTAAAGCTCTGCTAGTTGGGGCTGCAGCTAGTCATCATTGCTTAATCCCCTGCTCATGTCCTTGACTGGCATTACAGGTCTATGAATGCCCCAGGTGACATAACCACATGTCTTCTTTTTAAGATATTTTGCATATTAAGGGGACTAAAGATAAGAAAAACTGCAAATTAATGTTTTTAGGGAGTTACCAGGGAGGATTTGACTTTTTTTTTTTGATTGAAAAATATCCCTGAGTAAATCATAAAGGATCAGTCTGCTTGTAATCCCCTGCTATTGTTGAACTTAAAGCATCCATAAAAGGCAATCTATGGAGTCTGAAACCAAACTGCATTTGAGGCATGGTTTTCCCATGATACTGTTTTTTAGGGGGATTTCATAGCGTTGTGATACTGCAGACTCTTTTTTTTTTTAATGAACTTTGTCCGTGTCATGAGTGCGGATGGTCTCCTGTGAGGCGTCTCTCAGTTAGAAAACAGAAGTGAAACAGATAGGCCTGGACTTCCCCTGCAGCACAGACAAAGCACATGCTGTGAGGTAGCACCACAGCTCGCTTTTGATCCAAGAAACTTGTTGATCAGGACGGGACAGTGCACACACACGTTGTTATTCCCACCATCTGCAAACTGCTTTACTTTCTTTGTTTCGTTTTTCTACCGGACGTCTAAAAAAACAAAAAAAATACAAAAAGATGATTTTTTTTTTTTTTTTTTTTTTTTTTTTTTGCTGCTGCTCATTTCTCTGTTTGACTCAATGAAACTGCAGCTTTTTTGCACACAATCCAAACACCTCAGCCTCCACACACGGCTTTTATCAGCCCATGCAGATTGTATGGTGTGTCCCACTCATCCATTGTTGCCATGTCATCAGTCTGTCGTTACGATAAAGCAGACTTGTTAGCGAGTCCTGCAGCCACCAGCCGGTGTAATCCAGAGATTGATGTAGTCAGAGTATTGCAGAAGTGTTGTTGCGTCTCTGACCTCTTTTTATTTCCGTTCGCTGATTGTAAGGGCCACATGGTTTCATTCTCACACCCTAACTTTAGATACCTGGAAGGGAAAAAACACCTGAAAGACACCACACTGCTGCTCAGACTGACGGAGAATCATGCAAACTCTAATTTTCCCCTGCGGGATTTTTTTTTAGCTCTTATTCATTCAGGTCTTACTCAAACCAGGAAGTCCCTTTCACACTAAGCGGCGCTTGCTCACAGGGTTAACTCTAGTGGTGGAGCTCCATCAGTCTGCAGACGTTTAAACAGGTCGGCGAGGACTTTACAGCCACAACAAAAAAAATAAGCAGTTCATCTATACATTTATACCATTATTGGAATGATTCAATAATGGACTGATCTCAGGTTAATCAGAAAAAGTTTCTATTAGTTCAGTTTGCAGCTCAGTGGTTTAGTATGGGCTGCTATATATATGAGGCCTAAACTGAGATTGAGAAAGATGTTCTGATATATCCTGTAATAATTTTAAACTATATATTAAGCAAACTGCTAGCTAGCTTCCTTGAGCTAGACGTGCATTGAAAAGGGAAAGGATGTTGGTCTTTGTTAACTTTCCAGCAAGTGTGTGTATCGCAAATTAGCTAACAACGCACCGCTGAGACACCGCCTCACTCTGAACCGGCCGGGATGCATCCTCCGCTTCATACGCTGCAGACAGCATTGTAAACAATGTGGTGACACTGAATTACCTCAAGCATCTTTGTCTGTTCTGTAAGAGGATGTTTTCAAAGTTCACAACATACAACACATTCATACTGTACACCCGTGGAGCTGATCGTCTGCTGGAGTCAGCTGAAATTTGGAATTTTTGCTTGAACAAATACCTGAAACCGTTTACCGTCAATATTGAGGATGCGGGCAGTTTGTCTTTTAAAATGTTTCCTTAATTTTTTGCACAGAACTGGAAGTGCATCAAAGCAGCGTTCATGCACTAATAGCAAGATTTTTGTGTTTGTTTTTGATAGCGTTGTGAGGTTGGAGGTGTATCAGGTCATGATTGATGTGTGATTTCAGCCTCTAATATCCCATTAAATTAAAATAAGTGAAATACAGAGTATGAAATTAAATAGAAAAAAAATAAAAAAGTTGACTTGTTGCAAAGAAAATATCAGCTGCATATATAACTCTAGTAGTATTTCACGTTTAAAAAAGAAGAGCCCCACTCGTATTTCAAACATTGCACAGTAATTGCAGAATGCATCTCATCTGTTAGACACCATAATATTGATTCAATATTCTTTTGGTGATGACTACATACAACATTAGATTTTTTTTTTCCTTGCTGGAAATTCCAGACGCGTTTAAATGAATCAATTAAATGTCATTTTATACAGATTTTACACCATGTGACGTTAGAAAAGGGAAACTGTTCAAAGCAGAAAGCTGAATGAAAGGTCTGTGCAGTCAGATGTTGTGGGAACTTTTGATCCCACACTGTCTGTCTCTTAACCAGACAGACCTCCAGTATTTGGTTAGATGACATTTAATCTGAAGGAAGTGCGGCTCACGGCTTTGAGGGGACAGTAGCTGCAGCGGCGTACGTTCAGGTCAGCGTTTATCATACGCAGCCTGAAGAAATTTTAACTTAACTTTTATTTGAATCTATTGAAATCCTTTTTCCAGTCGGGGCCCTCGCTGTTTTGTTCTCATGCAGTCTAAATTAAGAACTAACGCTTGGTTCCATTTCCTGCTTTCTGCTTTGTACATTTGTTTGCTACAACTTCCCACTCAGGTTTTGAGGTTGGTGTGTTTTTGTTTTGTTTTGTCGTTTGCTCTGAGTGTTTCAAGCTAAAACCTGTCTACCGTCGGCCACGGCCCTTTAACCTTACAGCCTGGAGAATTTTTTGCATTGCTCAATACCCCGACCACTCAGTCTTGCCATTCAACCCACTGAGCAGTACATGTCGAGGTAATCTCTAGAGATGAATACAGAGGAAAATTGTGATGCAAGGTTATATAGAAACGCAACCTTTTTTCTTCTGAACGCTGCATCCTTACGGGGTCGATTGCTCAACGTAACATGACGTGAACCCGCAGGTATTTTCTCAAGCGTAATTGATAATGTTTTTGCTTTTCTCCTCCCTGTAGAATCCTGCACTTATCAATCATCCATGAAGATATTTACTTCACTCAATATTTGATACAGATATTCCCAAAAGAAGTCCTGGACATCCAAAATAATTTATACCAGGTAAGTACAACTCTTTCCACTATGCAAGCACAATGCACACTGGAATTTTTCAATCCAAAGGGACTTCCTCATTACCAGGTTTTTGATTGTGGAAGCAGGGCCATTATTTATATCTGTGTACTTCCAGAGAATTGTTGTTCCTCTTTATTTGTAGTCCGTCCTCTCTGAGGGACGTCACTGTGGGTGGTTCCAGAGTTAGCTCATAAGGGACTTTGAATGGAAACTCCCCTCCTCTCTACATCATGTAGAAATAGAACTGCAGGGAGCTGTGGAGTGTATCCTTGTGTGGATGTGGGTGGAGGAATTGTTCCAGTCCTTCAAGAAGTCAAACCAGAGACTTAACCCGAACTGCGCTGACGGAGCTGTCAAAAAGAAACATCAGAAGTTGAGACTCAGCACTTTAATGCCGTGACTCAGTTGGAACTGATTGCCTAATTTCCTCTCGAGTAGTCATTCTAAGACCTCGTATAGGCGAACGTTACAAAGATTAATTCCATTTTACCGCTGGATGCCTTTACAAGAAAACTTATTTTGAGAAATTAAAAGTCTCTTGGTGTCATCTTTGCAGTTTTAATGTGTGCTGCGTGACTACAATTGAGCCTAAACTGCAGAACTGTGGTAACAAATGATATGCAAAGACTGGATTCATCATTAAACAAACATGAGGCCCGGGGATCATATTTTGCACCTGAAGCAATGCAGTGCAACCACAATACTTGTTTGTGTTGTACAGGCAATGCAACTGTCACTTTCTCAGCTGGAGTAGTTCCCTGTTGGTCTCTTTATTTGTACCGATAACCAACAGCTGAATGCAACAAGTACAAACCTGTTCCCTGGGGAGATTCGAAGGCGTTGCAGGAAATGCAAGGACAATGTGGCACTACAGTGCTGCAGCTCATGATTGCATTACTCACAGGTTCTCCTTCTATTCATCCGCAGACATCTCTGCACCTAGCCACATACCTGAACTTGATAGACGTGATGAAAAGCCTCTTGGAGAAAGGGGCCAGCCTGGAGCTGCAGGACCAGGACGGAAACACGCCGCTGCACGTGGCCTGCCAGCACGGGAAGATGGAGTGCGCCGCAGAGATGACCAGAGACATTTCCCCATGCGAGCTAGCGCCAGTCCTCGAGACCCAGAACTGGAGGGGTGAGGAAAACGTTGTGTCTGCATCATCTGTTTAATTATTTGTCAGTTGGCTCTGTTCAAATCAAACTTCCAAGATTGTGCAATGGCCTTTAAGTCAAGACTTTTATGTTGTGCACTAAGTAAACCATTAACTAGCATGTCATTACTAAAGCAATGTAGCATTAAAAGGATCCAAATTTGATCTTACCAGACATTAACTTCTTATCTTGGAAAAGAAGAAACAGCTATAGCACTGAAAATAACACAGATCTGGAATTAAACCATCAGATTTTTTAATCATCTCTTGCTCATGTTTGACCAGAAACGAGCCCTGTGTTGCATATTTAAAACAAAGTGTGTGTTGCTTGCAGGTCTCGCTTGTCTTCACTTGGCTGCGCTCAACAGGCACCATCAAATTATGATGCTCCTGATTAAAAAGGGAGCAGACGTCAATATCCAGGTTAGTCTCTGACTTCAGTCTTCAGTGCATCGTGTGTATTACATTTATTTGATTTACTTAAAGGCTGAATTCATCCCAAATCTCATCCACTTGCAGCTCATGGGGCTGCAAGTGGATGAGTTTTGTTCTTGTGTAAGTCCCAACATGTGTAGCTGACGCCTACCTGCCACTCATAAGATTTAAGCTGCATATCTAAAAGAGAGAGAGTGAAAGAGGAGATGAATCAACATTTTTTTGCTTGTATAAGCCTTAACTTTATTTAGACTCTGGTAATGGTTGCCCTTCATATTTGATCTAGTTTTGTGCCAGTATTTATAAGCACAGTATTTCCCCGTTCTTTCAGACTCTGTTTACTGTGGGCCTGTGTTGTGTTCCTGTCTATAAATCTGCTGCACCTGTGCAACGCTGATAGTGATATGAGCTGAGCTCGGGGCTTCCTGCAGGATTCATGGAGACATAATTAGATTGGAGTTATGATTAGGCTGGGCTGGCCAACCGCTCTTAACTTTCTATTGATGGAAGGGAACATGGCAGTCAGTCCCAAAACTACCCCAGACATTCCTCTCAGTTTGAGTCAGTGGCTCAACATATCACTCTGCCTCACATCAGCCTACTAAATTATTATCATTATGATTGTCATTCGCATGTGAAATATAGCGTAGTATCCGTCCGTGCATGTCGAATTCAAAACTCATAAAAATAGACGCCCTCGTCCCGTTCGCGTAGCTCTGCCAGTTCTCATTTCTTCTCAATCCTCTCGCAGGAAGGAACCAGTGGCAAAACAGCTCTTCACCTCGCCGTTGAGCTGCACGACATGACGTCAGCGAAGCTCCTGATCAGCATGGGAGCCAACGTGGATGCCGCCATGTTTAACGGCTGCACACCGCTGCATCTGGCGGTGGGTAGGCAGGACGCCGGCATCGCCAACCTCCTCTGTCAGTCTGGCGCCGACAAGATGCTGCGAAACATGGAGGATGAGACGGCGCTGGATCTGGCTGATGGCAACGATGATGTAAGGAATCTGTTTTTTTTTGTTAGTGTGTAGTACATGCAGATTATACATGACAAGATTTTAAATTTTGTTTTCTTTCAACAAATCCTGGGAAAAGACCAACGCCAGGAATGTCTCATAGTCCTTACGTGCTACTGACTAAATGACATGTTTACACACACACTGTAGTTTATTTTAAGTCAGTCTAGAGCAACAAGTGTGTATTAAGCTGAAAATAGTTCACAACAAATTCTCCTTATACTCCCGTCTGAGTCATGCTTAACTCCCATCCACCCATCACTTTGCAGCTACTAGTTGCCTAGGTAACAGCTTTTGTATATTTCCCATCCCAAAGTTTTCAGAGTGAAACATGTAGAACATAAAAATATTATTAATACATGAATGGTGTAAGCTCATCTTGCCCGTCAACGCTCTTTACATTAAAATAACATACTCTCCGTCTGAATTCACCCCCATTGTTCAAGTCCATTATCAGCATTGTGAATTTGATGGAAGCCAGCATGCATCAGAGAAGTGTCTGGAAAGACCTCAAACGTACAATCAGAGGCACTGACACGGAATAAATCCACAGGAGTTGTTCGGGATACTTGTAAAGATCTTCTAACTTTCAAAAACTCTGGTTCTTTTAAAGCCAACGTGTGGTCTCAGCATTAATTTGGTCTTTTCATGGAGTTTATTGATCATCAGACTTACTATGAAGTTTCCATTCTCTCTATTACAGTAATAGAGCTCATGTACTTCCATGACCTCTTCTGCAATAATACTGCCTGTAGTCGGATGTTTTTCTGGACGGCATTTGTAAAATCTGACCTTTTGTTGTCTTGTTTGTCTTTCAGATTTTGGCTTTATTTCCTTTCGATGACATCCAGATCTCTGGCAGGTCGGTGGTCGGCGTGAAGTTTTGAGCTGAATCCCAGGCCGAGCGACAGCCTTCTTATTATCTGGAGCCTCAGTGCAGCTGGAAGCGTTGATTTAAATATGAGCTTTTTTTTCTTCATTAAATACTACTGTATTTGTAGTATATATCTATAATACTTAGCCTGATATGTTCATATAAATCTGTGTTTCTGAGTCACGCTCGATTATTCTGCTTCTTTTCACATGCCTCCGGAGGGGCTGTACCACCTTACTGTGAGTTTCAAACTTTCTTTTCAACATGTTGATCCCCCGTATAAAAAAAAAAGGAGAAAAAAAAAAGGATTCTACCTCCTCTTTCAGTTTATCAAACTTCATCAGCGCTTTGGTTGCATTCGCTTTGTGATTTCTTCCTTCTCATCGCTCATATGCAGAGAAAAATGTATGTCCCGCTGACTAAATGGAAAATATAAATGCTGCAAAGACAAACTAATCCATGCTTCTAGTGTAAAAGTTCCTATATAGAAATGTAATATATAACACGAAACGCAGCTTCATTTTTTTTTTTTTTTTTTTTTTTTGCTGCTTGTGAAATGGTTTTCCCTATTTATCTCATCCTTAATCGGCAGAAAACTTACTGTGTAATTACACTGGCGTCTTTAGGTAATATTTCATTTATTTTGTAATAAAAGGAGACAAAAAAAACTCATGTTGTACTCTTTTTTTCTGGTTAAAAGAGAGTTTGGGGGATTTTTAATTGTTATTTCAGGCGGGAATCATGACTCCACGTTCACTGGCAACCCCAGCTTCATCAAAATACACATACCAGTTTATTAGGTACACTAGAGAAAATGAAAACAGCCCTGGAGTAAACCTTATCTTCGTGAAGGTTGTGGTATGCAGCATTTGTTTGAAGTAGACAGAGAGAGAGATGCTGATTGATTAGTTTGACAACCCCATTTCAGCAACACTTTTGCGTTTAATCCAGTTTAACAGATCCACAAACTATATCCTCCAGCTTCATCAGGTAGTTGAATTGTCTGAGCTTAGGTGGCATTTAAATGAAAGGAGGGCTGGGATTTTATTTTCCTTATTTCAACTTTACATAGACAATAAGCCCAACGTTGTTTCCTGGCAGCTGCTTTTAAAAGGTGTATCTTTTGTTTTTCTTTAAGCGGCCTTCTTCCTCATGACTCCTTTTAATACAATGGCCGTATAGAAGCTGGAATTTCCACCCAGATCAGCTCTATAAACACAGACAGGCTCATTACATGTTCACGTAGGACTATTGGTCTAGCTGATGATCGTAAAACACTTTGGCGGTGAGCAGGTGAGCAGGTCTCGCTTGAGTGTATAGGTGCACGAACAGTACTTATTACAGCGTCAGCCTCTTAACACGCAAAGCTCTTTGGTCAACAGAGAGTTATGAAACTATACCTACTTCCCCATTCTACTGTGGTCTGGGAAACTCTAAAGCTATTTGTGTTATGTACTGTATAGGTAGTGCGGGTGTTGCCAAGGGCTAAAAGGTGTTATGAAAAAATTCCACCAATATTTAACCCATTTCCAGGACGCGTGTAGAGGACACATTGTTTCTTCAAACTATTTTGAACATTTTGATCTCTCAATGATCTTTACAAGTGTTTCCGGAGGGATGATTTCTCAACACCTTTCTTGTATACAGATAACACAAAGCGACTAACTGTGCATTAGCATTTGAGGAATAAACCTCAATTGTTTGCTTCAGGGTTTATATTTTTTGCCCTTCATTTAAAAATATGTGATATGACCGGGAGCATTTTGCAAAATTGACAAAAAAAATACTCAGCCAACCACCACAAACAGTTGTTTAAGTACAGCTGAGGCGCTTTACTCCGCTATCAGCACTAATACTTTACTATAATGCATTTACTGGTTTCTATTACTGCTTGAAATAATGGGACTTTCCCTTTTCCACAGGATCAGATTAAAGCCTTGACATTATCATCTAACTTGCACATAAACTCACTTGCCCGTTCATTACGCACACAAACGAAAATGAATATATTTTAATGTAATAACCCTGCAGTAAAGCCACCTCTTCATGACTGTTTCAATGTTCAATTTGTGTTGAAACATCATATAAGAGGCGATAACTCAACTGCATGATCACTCTGGGTGATGTAGTTTATGGTGCTTTTACACTGGATTGAATTAAACACTTAAAATTGTTTCCGTTATTTAGCCTAGCCCACTGACTAAAATGGGACTGAGGAAATAATAGAAACATGTGTCGCTACAATAAAAACCTCCCTCGTTTTCCAACTTTATGTGCAACGGTGTGCAAGTATGTGAATAAATACAAATCCAAAGGTTTTTTCCTGAGAAAATGCAAATGAAAAAACAAAACAAAAACATCGTTTGGAATCCAGTGTAGAAGAAGGTTGTATACTATGCTATATATATTTTTTTTATTTACTGCTTTCCATTTTTTTTTCAAGCATCGCGTGTTAAACGCGCTCAACAAATAGAGCTGCAGTTCCTCCTCCACACCGACAGGGGCCAGCAGTGGCAGGAGGGCGCTGTTGTCTGTCTCCGGCATCCTGTGGTGTCTTGGGTGAATAAGAGGAAGGGGGCCTTTCCTGCTCAAGTGAACACATCTGCTATTGAGGATAAGTCGAAGACATCAGCGCTAAAGGCGGCTAGTCTGTGAGGGGAACGCGGTCTCTAATTATTTTAGAGTATCTCCTCTTGCCGGATCCGGGCGGCTTGATGCTCCCACATAGCGGGGACGTCTGAGTCTGTCGGCCGGTGTGCTGCTCCAGGTGTCGCCACAGAGTGAAGGGGGAAGATGCCTTCTTTTTCATGGAGGTAACGCTTCATATCAAGACGAGCTAACTGGGAAAACATGTCATGCTAGCGACGAATAGGGCAACTTCACTTGACTCTTGACTAGTTTGGCTGCTCGTTGTGCTTTGGAGTGTGTTAATAATAATTTCTCTTATTTAAAGTTACCCTGGTGTGTTTTTATTTTTTTTGTGTGGAGTCTGCTAAAGTTAAACTGCGTCTTGTGTGTAGAAAAAAAATTCAGCTGCTACAAGTGTTTGTTAGCATACATTATTAGCCACTAAAAATATTGTCCTTTAGTTTAAAGGACATAAAAATGCATAAAATTATAAATGTCAGCTTACACAGATAAGTTGTACTAAAAGCTGATCCTGTAGTGTTGCAAAACCTGATTAGTACTACATTTAAATATATCTAGGGAAGCAAAAATGTTGGGTAACACTTATCAAAACTATCAAGAATGATAATTAACATAAGCAGTAGTACACCGTTGTTTTTATTTCCTGTACTACTATTTTCTGTAAAGCCACACCCTCCTCCATGACAACAGTGATGTATAAAGAGGATTATATAAGGTTTATCTAAATTTTACTGCATAGTATCTGCAGCCATATACTCATAAAAGTGCTAATTTTTCATGTAGAGGTTTGGTGGAGCTCTCTTTCTGTGTGTGTGTCTATGGCGTAGCAGCCTGTGGATGGGCTGTCCAGTCGGCCCAGTGCATTCCTCCGTGTAACAGGCGTCTTGTTCAGAGCCCAGGTCTGGTCTGGCCGCGCCGCAGTGGGCTGCTGGCTGACCGGGACGCACACACACACACACACACACACACACACACAAAGAGGCTCTGTGTTAGTCAGACTCCTGGGAGGAGGCCCTGCCTCCCTCCAAACAAGATACATCTCACTGCCACGACAGCAAGGAGCTCACCTTTTCATGGGAAGCTTGGGTTTCACAGCAGGTGTGCTTCACTTCAGTGTCACTTAAGTTGCTGATGCAAAGATAAAATGCGTTCTGGTTGGTTAAATGGGTTATTGTTGTTTTACCTGATCCCATACCATTTCTTCCTACATACAGACATTATAGTATGCTCTACAGACATGTAGCAGCACATGCATATAGATGAGGGTTGCAATACACAGCTTATACACTCGCTTTCTGGTTCATTCATTACAATAGTGAAAACAAATGCATTGTGCTATAACAGTCCTGCACTAAATCTCCCTGCAGGACTGTTTTAATGTTCGGTTTAAGTTGAAACAGCGTGATAAAGGTAGTAATTCAACTGTGTGACCACTCTGGACGATGCAGCTTGTGGTGCTGTTAGTGTTTCTGTTATTTAGCCTAGCACACTGACTACAATACAGTTCAATAGTTCTACAAACCACAGCCTCCAAAATGAAACACGGTTGAATCAACAGTTATTTTAAACAAATGCTGAATAGCACTGATGCCTCACAGCAAGAAGGTTCTAGGTTCGAATCCATCGGCATGTTCTCTCTGTGTCTGTGTGGGTCCTCTAGGTACTCTGGCTTCCTACCACCATCCTAAGACTGATTGGTGATTCTTAATTGGCCGTAGGTGTGAGTGTGAATGGTTGTCTGTCTCTCTGTGTTGATCCTGTGATGGACTGGCAACCTGTCCAGGGTGTACCCCACCTCTTGCCCAGTGACAGCTGGGATAGAAGTTTTTTACTGTGTTTATCCAACCGAACGAAAAAAATGTCTACACAGTTTAGTCTGACATGCCATTCGTGTATTTCCCTGCAGGGTTTGCCCCGCACTTGTGTTTCTTCTGTTCCATTCCACCGTGGCCGCAGAAGAGTCTTCGCCACTGGACGGCTGGCACGAGTTCTGGCTCTTCCGCTTCCTCGTCAACATCCTGGGATACTCCACCATCATCATCCCCGGCTACCTCCTCATTAGCTACTTCAAGCGCAACAATTACATAGAGAAAGGTTTGGGCTTGTTAGATTAGACTGCTTTCTAATTTTGAATGCAAGCTAGGAGACTTTTTGATCTAAGTCCAGGTATCTTTTTGTGTTTCCCTTTCATCCAGGCACTGGGCTTTGCTATCCTGTCATAAAGGCCTGCGTGTATGGCAGCGAGGCCAACGGCAGCTTGTTGGATGACGTGTCGGTTACAAACAGGAACGATGCCGACTCGGGCTCGTCAGTCAGACAAGCTATCAAGTTAATCTTTTGTGCTGCAGGACTTCAGGTAGGGGAGTACATAAATAACACTGCCATGTTGTGACTAACAACATTTTTAAGAGATAAGGTACAAACTCCAGTTGTCTCTTTCTGCACTAAAATACACCCACTCGCCAGTTTATTAGGTACACCTGTGAAATAATTCTAATAGAGCAGTCCTCCACTAAACCGTTAAAGGGGAACTACCGCTTTTTACAACCTGGGCTTTATTTCTGGCACATAATACGATTGTTTACTCACCCATATAACTTGTTTGGAGACGTTTGTCAGATATTTAAATCAGCGTATATCCATATAATGGGAGTGACTGGGGCACCGCAATGCAGCCTCTAACTAATGCATCATCCGCCGCAAAACTCGTTCATTTCACCAACATTTTTGATCGATAGCGCTATTCCCTGTTCAGTCCGGAGTTACCTGTTATCTATTCACGGACGTGCCTCTGCATCCTCCTTTCAACGAGCTCCTCATACGTATACTCTGGCTCAGAATTAGAAAAATATTCAGACATGCTCTAAAAGAACCTAGCAGTAGCAAATTACAGGTAAACAAGCTGCTCAGAGATGACATTGTCCAGGTCAGAGGTTGGTACCAATCTACAGACCTCAGACAATGACAACAGGTAACTCTGGACTCAATGGGGAATAGCACTAGCGTATCATAACAAAATATGGGTGAAATTAATGAGTTTCGCAGCAGATAATGTGTTATTTAGAGGATGTGTTTCGGTGCCCCAGTGGTATCTGGCGAACGACACCACCTAACACCACAGTTAATGGGTGAGCAAACGATCACATTTTATGAAAGAAATAAGGTCCACGTTGTAAAAAACACAGTAGTTCCCCTCCTGTTTTCATTTTGTTGGCTGCTGTAGTGACACGTGTTCCTATTATTTTGACAGTCACATTTTAGTCAGTTGGACTAAATAACTAAGAAATATTTGTGTGTAACAGCAACACAAATTATATCTTTCTGATGCTATTTACATAAACATTTCATAAACTGAACATTAGTGCAGGACTCTTACAGCAGAATGCATTCATTTCTATTAGTGTCTTTAATGAACTGGCAAGGGAGTGTATTTTCCTAAAGTTTGCCTAAAGTTAATATGTACCTTCACCAAGCCAAATATACGCCACCCAGTATGGTTTTAGCTCTTGAGCTAACATTCGCCACAGGTGCACATACATTCAGGAATTGCCAGTTTTTTATTGAGATAAAGATCGTGTGTGTGTGTGTGCACACCTGAGCTCGGGACTTCTCCTGATCTCTGTGCAAGTACACAGGCCTAAGCCAGCTGCTGCTGGTTGCTCAATAAACGCCTCTTTGTTAAACGCCAGCGTCCGGCTTTCTGTATCTGTGAATATAAGAGGCAATGTGTGGATGCAGAATAGAATAGATGTTTATTATCACAGGAAAAAAGCAACAAAGTACAGTTTAGCATCTCTAGAGCTGGCGTTATTATAGAGACATAATAATAGGCAGGTACATAATGACAGTCAGTAAAAAAAAAAAAGGCACACAGGACTTGCAGCATGTGTGCTTGATTTCAAGGAATCTGACCGATCTGGTCTGAGCAACACAAGTAAAGTAACAACTAATGTAAAGCATTACTTTGCCTAATGAGTACTTCAGTTAAACTACTTATTCTTGTTCGGGACAATCACTTCAGGGTTAGGCAAAATATCTGCAGCGTCTGTTTTGTTTTATATTAGACTTGAGTGTTTTGTACATGACTCAGACCTGAAGCGTTTAAGCTGAGTTTCTAATTCTTAGGCGTCCTACCTGACATGGGGAGTCCTGCAGGAGAGGGTGATGACTCGTTCCTACGGGGCCACGACTCCAGAGGAGGAGGGCGAGCGGTTCAAGGACTCTCAGTTCTTGGTCTTCATGAACCGTATCCTTGCTCTGACCGTCTCGGGCCTCTGGTGCCTCCTGTTCAAGCAGCCTCGCCACGGAGCGCCCATGTACAAGTACTCCTTCGCCTCGCTCTCCAACATCATGAGCAGCTGGTGCCAGTACGAGGCCCTCAAGTTCATCAGCTTCCCCACTCAAGTCCTGGCCAAGGCCTCCAAAGTCATACCCGTCATGCTCATGGGCAAGATCGTGTCCCGTAAAAGCTACGAATACTGGGAGTACTTGACTGCCATGCTCATCTCGGTCGGCGTCAGCATGTTTCTGCTCTCCAGCACCACCGACAAGCATCCCTCCAACGTCACCACCTTCAGCGGCGTCATCATCCTCATCGGCTACATCGTCTTCGACAGCTTCACCTCCAACTGGCAGGACAACCTGTTCAAGTACAAGATGTCGTCGGTGCAGATGATGTTCGGGGTCAACCTGTTCTCCTGCCTCTTCACCGTCGGCTCGCTGCTCGAGCAGGGGGCCTTCTTCGACTCGTTCGCCTTCATGACGCGCCACTCCGAGTTCGCCGTTCACGCCGTGCTGCTGTCCGTGTGCTCGGCGTGCGGCCAGCTCTTCATCTTCTACACCATCAACCAGTTTGGCGCCGCCGTCTTCACCATCATCATGACCCTGCGGCAGGCCATCGCCATCCTCCTCTCTTGTTTCCTCTACGGTCACGCCGTCACCATGGTGGGCGGCTTTGGCGTGGCGGTAGTTTTCCTGGCGCTCTTCCTACGGGTGTATGCACGAAGCCGCATGAAGTCAGGCCGGCGGTCAGCGCAGCCGCTCGCACAGAAGGTGTAACACTCCAAAGTCGCACCAAACTGGGGACTAAGACCACGTTTTCTGTGGTGCTATTTGTCTATTTGTGTCTTTTTTTCTTTCTTTTTCTGTTCTTTTCCATTTTTGTTTTATTTTTTTTTGTTTGTTAGCAATGGTACAGAAAGGGATTCTGCAGTTTTGACTCTTACACAAAGATGCCCCCAAGGGGTCCATGTGATTTGTCACAGAAGTTTTGAGTGCCTGTAAGATTGTCTGATACACAAGTCCCAAACTGCAAACTGCCTCTTTAGCTCAATCATGTTTTATCAGTAGAATATTTTTCATTGTGAAAAATGTATGAGAGAGCCATGGGTTTATTTTTAATTACTTTTCCCTCATTTAACTTTAAGTCGTTTTGAACTAGATGGTCACCTTCTGTAACTACACTTACTATCTGTTGGGTTATAATTCAGTAGCTTTTATCTTTATGATGGAGAGCAGGGGCCTCGATGTGTCTTAATGTGGGGTTTTACCTTTTAAAGCTGTTAACATAGTCTGAACACATGGTACATATGTTGCTTCTTCTTTTCTTTTTCTTTTTTAATTTAAGGTATATTAACATGTTCCAGAGGCCATCATCACTATAACAGGTGGCTAGAAAACAAAATAAAAAGAAACACAGAACCAGATGCTGCTGTTAAATCTAAGCATTAAAGTATTCTTTTTCCTTTAACATTTGGGCTGAAAAAAACAAACAACAACAACACAAACATGTAAATATGTCTCATGGATGACTTTTTATTTCCAGACAGCTCGTCTGTTGTGTTTGCTTTTTTGTAAAAAAGAGTTTCAGGCGAATGTTTGGAGGAACTCTGAATGGATGATTCATCGCTGTCGTGAGGATGTGAAGATACTGTCGGCCCAGGGGGCAGTTTGCAGAAATGCCAGAATGCATACAAGGGAAATGCAGTGTTACCGGTACTTTGTTTATATCATTATAATATTTCCTCTGGTAACTGGATTAATAATAAAACATGTTAAATTAACTTAACACGATCAAGTGAACAAGTCTGATTTTTACTGTTCGTCTCACATGTAATAACACGATGATGGTGATTGTAAACATTTTCCATGCACACCAACCAGCCAAGCTTGTAAAGCAATTGTACAATACATCCAGTAACGATTCAAAGTCTAAAAAGTTAAACATTATCCAGAAGTATACATGAACTGAAGGTTACTCGCAGGATGCTTGACAAAAATTGGGCGAGATATGTAACTGGAGAAGGTAAAGGTGAGGATTAGCCGCCATCACGACTCTTGGAACCATGGCTATCCAGCCATTTCAGCGGTGTCAAACATATGGCCTTTGGCCCAAAGTTGGGCCAGCAGAGGGACTAATCTGGTCCGTGGCATGAATTTGCAATGCGCAAAAAGGACTGCTAGTATTTGTGAAGGTTGTTCATAAATGGGACACGTGTCGATCTGTTTTGTTAGCTAATTAGCGAGGTGTTATCTGCTAAAACTGCGAAGTGTTTTAAGTTGCTGGGATTTAGTTACACGCCTGGCTGCACGACTTTGTACTTGTTTATTGAAGAGACTGGACGGTCAGTGCAGCCTGTGTCCACCGGGAATCTATACTTAACTGATGCTATAGCATAACCACGGGACGGCACAGTGGAGAGGTGGTTAGCACAAGAAGGTCCCGGGTTTGAATCCGTGGGCCTTTCTGTGTGGAGTTTGCATGTTCTCCGTGTCTGTATGGATTCTCTCTTAGTACTGCGGCTTCCTCCCACTGTCCAAAGACATGCTAGTTGGGTTAATTGGTGGTTGTCTGTCTCTCTGTGTTAGCCCTGTGAGAGACTGGCGACCTGTCCAGGGTGTACCCCGCCTCTCGCCTGATGACAGCTCCAGCAGACCCCGTGACCCTTAACAGGAACAAGTGGTTACAGATGATGAATGAATGAATGAATGAATAAACCATGAACACACTGCGGGCTGTTGCTAGCTAGCAACCTCAGTTCATGGTCGTGGTTTAGTATCGGACCCTGTGTGTGGAAAACCAACATACTGGATGCTTTGAACGTGAACGGAGCATGGGGACGTGTTTGATGGGACACCACTGAATGAGGGTTTACCAAACTATATCTAACAGCTTCCTGCATCCCTGAAACTGTGAGTAGTGTTAAGATAATATAGATAAATGGTGTGGACCACCTGGTCACAAACAAAGTGTTATGTGTGCTTCTGGATGTACCTTTGTGATGATGCATGTTCTGGTAATGGAGCAGGGAGCTATGGGGCTACAGTGGTTTTGATGATGCATGGGCAGCATAGCTGTATATGAAGCTAACCAGGTCTCTGCACCCTAGAGAGAATAATTACATTATAACTGCTGCTATACACACATCCCAAATTTAATACTTTAATAGACCCGTCATCAGTTCACCTCCCATGCAAAATGAAATTGAAATTGCTCCTAAAATTAAACAAAAGGCTTTGGTTTAGGATTGATGTGAACTTATTCAGACTGTATTTGAATAGTGCGGTGGGTTAGTCAGCCCTGCTTGTGTAATAGAGACAAGTAGCTCTGAACTGTGGATATCACTTCAATAACACAATATTGTTCTAGTTACGCTCGTTATACGCGCCTGAAAAGTTTGATCTGAGTCAACTCTAGCACCCAGCTCTCTGTCCTGGGCAAAGTTGTCATGTGCTGAGACGTTGTGGTAAACTTTAGGTGCAGTTTCCCTCTTTACAATCTCACATTTGTCCTGATTTCGTGTGGCAGACGTGACGGATCTTTTACATTTCTGCAGTATTTTAAGGAGCGCACATGAACAAGATTTACAGCCAGGTGGGCGTCATCTGCAAATAAGTCAGTGATCGGCTCACATGTAACCTCCAAGTTTTTGTTTCGCTCTTTCTAAATGTGCATCGATGTAGCATAGTTTTGTGGTTTAAGTTGTAGTTCAACTGTTTGACATTACTGCAGGTATTCCGGTACAAATCACACCAGTCATTTAATTTTCTTTCCGTAATGACATTTCTCTGTTCATTCCACTCTCTCCGGTCTTGTCAATCGAAGAGAGCAAAGGTCATTTTCGAAATACGTCTGCGCTGCTCTTTGAATCCCTCACTGATTCATTAACCGGTCCACTTTTATGATTCACTGAATATCAAACTGAAGACCGGGTTTGACTGTAAATCGCAAGAAAACCTCCCCCCCCGGTTTTTTGAAACTCAAAGCTGCTCAATGGGGGAATTTCCCTACACATCTCATCTACACCCCATCTGGTTTGTAGTAGTGCGTCATGGCGTCAGCGTCTCCAGTCTCCAGTCCTTGTTTCAATGACACAAGAAGACAAAAAACAACAACAACAAAAAAAGAACAGGAGACGTGAGGGGGCAAAAGAAACCATAGTCATGTAGACCTCTAGTTTCTGCCCCCAGTGGACCAGTCACTCTGAGCTCTCGCTCTGACTGCAGAGATGACACAGTCTGACTGTTTTTTATCCTTCTATTAGCCAGCAAGAGCGCTCGACTGCTTTGCATTACTCAGGAGTCTCCCGAAATTAGTCTTTGTCTTCCCTCTTAGCCTGCAGAGCAAACGCATGAGAAAGTTCGGAGGTGGCGCATGCTGTTAAGATTGAAAGTATCAAACCCTTAAAAGGAAAAGGCTCAATGGAGCCATGAGAAGATTTATACGCTTGTGCATTAGTCCAGCACACAGATTAGAAACCGAAGTCGCAGGTTTTCGATCCAGCGAGTATCTTTGTCCTAACCCATGGTACAGGCTGATGACGGTAACTTAATGAACAGACAGGGGACTGTAAGGAGGGAAATTGTTAAATATTTTTGGCCAATTGTGGATGAAAAGCACATAAGATCATGCATACACCGATCAGCCATAACATTATGACAACCTGCCTAATATTGTGTAGGTCTCCCTTGTGCAAACCGTTCATCAGAGAGTGTACACGGGCCTTCTGAGGTGTCCTGTGGTGTCTGGTAACAGGATGTTGTTAGTGGGAGCCTTTGGGTCCTATGAGTTGAGGAGAGAGGCCTCTGTGGATCATCACACAGACACTTGATCAGTTTGGGATCTAGTGAATTTGGAGGCCAGGTCAACACCTTGTGCTGTTCTTCATGTTTCTTTCAGTTGTTCCTAAACTGTTTTCTTTGGCTGCATTCTGCTGGGGATGGCTGCTCCCATCAAGGAGTGTCATTGCTATGGGGTGGGGGTGCCTGGTCTGGTCTAGGTGGGTGCTACATGTCTAAGTAACATCCACACAAATGCCAGATCCCAAAGTTTCCCAGCAGAACACTGAATCGTCACAAGGTAGTCAGTGTTATTTACATCTCCCGTCAGTGGTTTTAATGTTGTGGCTGATGTGTGAAGATAATACCTCACTCTAGTAAATCCTGAGTCCTGATTCTGATTCTTTCATTTTCTTTATTAGAGGACAGATCTAAAAATACAAATACATGAGCATTGAGAGGAAAGGAAGAAGGCAAAAATGTACCCCTGATGTTTTTTTTATCTCCTTTTCAAAAAAATACAATCCAGCAGAAAAAGGACTGGGGACGATTTCAGAATATTTTCTAAAAATAATTCAACATTTCCTTTAAACTCGTTCCCAGGCGCAACCAGGACCACAAGTGTTAGCCTTTCTTACGTTTTATGCCACCACCACGCACTGCTTTACTGTACAAGTGGAACATAAACACAGGCTGTGTGTGACTCTCTCTTACACCTAGTCATAAAGGTTTTTGTGGGTTGTTGTGTTTTATACTTCATGATAGAAGCCTTTATTTCTCTCGCGTAGGCATCTTATCTGCACATCTTGCTTCCTTCCTACTCCGTGTAGGTGTTTATCGTGTTCCTGATAGCAGTTAACAAGTGCTGTCAAACTGTTTCAGATGACTGCTAGTTGTAAGTTGCGTTTTATTTCTTTTAATTGTCAAGGAAGTGCGCTTCTACACTTTACGTTACCTTCAGATTGTTGTTCACCGATAATAAAAACCTCAACCACTATCACCATTAAACATGCAGACAGGTATAAAGTCATTTTAAACAAATCAAAACCCTGCGTTCAGGTTCCACCAGTCGACGCATAACAAGAGAATTCATTGCGTATTTCTGCACCAGCAGCACGCAAGACGCGCAAAAACTGAAAGAAGCGATGAAAGACAAGCAAAGGTCACGTTTGCGACTGTGTTCACTGCAGGCAAAGGTTACCACAGCCCACTGAAACACCAGGAACCCCCCCAATTAATGCTCTCAGCATTTTGTGGGTGGAGAAGAGATTTACGACGGGGAGTTGATGTTTCCACAGGAAGTCTACTGTTTGAAAAAAAAAAAAGAATAAAGAGTCAAATAGTGAGACCAGATACACTTTCACCGTCATGAGGGAACCCTTTACCAGGAAATTTCCACTAGAGCTGAATTCAACCTTCATCCCCCGTGTTCTCTACGACCTTTGACCCAGTTAAAACTGGAAATCACTTTAGGTAGCCTGTTTTTCCATGTGAAAAATGTGAATATTAGTAATAATTTACATATGATAACAAGAGATTTTTACAGTTTAGCTCTAGACATCAGCTTCCTGCCAAAGAGCTGTATTACAAAAACACCAATTGATTGCATCAGCTCATTGTTTAGGGTCAAAATTGTTAGAGAATAATTTCTCTTCCCTACTGCTGGGGTCAGGTATCTGCCCTATTTTCTCTTTGAGGAACATGCCAAGGCCATGGTCCCTCTTATGGCGTCTTCAGTCTCACTGTCTGGCTGTCAACAGACACAGCTGTAGAGTTAGATGATAATGTCCTCCGTCACTGTCTGACAATTTGTATTTCCTAGCTGGTGTGAATCCTTATCTTCATGTTTATGTACAATAACCAATGGGATATTGACACATCTCCCTCTGCCTCGGTCCACCTTCTTAGTATAAGACTTTGAGTTTACTGTTTGTCCCTTAGAATTGAGGTGGACTCATGCACTTATGCTGTGATGACGAATCTTCTGTTCTCCTCAATCAAGCCTAAATAAACTCCTTCAGCATAAGACATACAGGACTCTGGTACTTCTTCTTCTGCATCGGCATCACCACAAATTTCTCCCTAACAAAAATGTTCCACTAAAAATATAAGTAGCACTGGTGACATTTAAATATGAGGACACGTGGACTTCCCAGTTCACCATACAGACATTGACCGAGACTAAAACAAACAATAGTTAAGAAATCCCAGCACAAAGTCAGCAGCTGCATGACATTACAAAACAACTGACCCAGTAGTTATCTTGTAAACTTATTATGCTGTGATTTTATGCAAGGAGCGCTGAAGTAAATAATAAATGTGTATTTGCATTGTCACTACATAGGCTACGCACGCACGCCTGGTTTTGCTTTACAGGCTCACTGTTCATGTTGAATTAGTGTGACCGTGGAAACAGTCGACAGACCGGACTTGTACTCTCTGTGACTCTGTGAAGATTCTCAGTCATCCAGGTCACGGTGTATCCAGAGGATAGTATCTGGTTGTTAACAAGCCCTGGCTGTGTGAGTTTCAGTGGCCACCGCCCACGGATGTTCCTAATAAAGACCTGAACTCCCACGGGTTAGAGCTGAAGACGCCACTTGGACGATGGCGAAACGTCTTCAAGATAACCCAAGCAAGCCCAGAAGGTTTAATGCATTAGTTTTCACAGTATAATTACACAAACACTTCCTTTAACCCAGGAAAGAAAACATGGGGGATTAGCAGACTTCCATTGCTGTAGAATAAGTCGCCTAGCTAAAAGTGAAGCAAACGCAATGGCATGTGCTTAGCATGTAGATGAGATCTGATGGGTCTGGTGAGATGGGCCTGACACATATATGTGTAAAAGTCTCAAATATCTGGATCCAGAAATCTGTCAATGCTGGGCAGGACCAGAACATGTGCCCAGTGGTACCTATGCCTTGATGACATCGCAAACAGCGAGGGTCAGTGTTTGGTTAGATGGCAGCCAGCCGATCCCTAGAGAAGTGAAGCCTGTGTATGATCTTAAACTGTGTCTAAGGATGAAATCTAGGATGTCTTCCCAGGTCTGCGCCCAGAGTTGGAAGCCAAGGTCTAGTCTCCTCTGATCAAGGCATACTGAAATTGAGAATAATGTTGTATAAAAAAGAAATGTCTGCCTTAAGGATTGGATGACGGCCCAGTATTCTGTCAAGCAAATCATTAACAGGTAGGTGTATGCTTACATTTTCTAATCTCAACTAACAGCTACAAGCTACAGTAATGGACCAAAGATGATACACTGTTGGCGTTACTTAAGGGAAATTTAAGAGATTACCATTAAGTTGTCTCAATTTATCACATATGAGACATGCACATAGTAAAATTCATGGTAATCCACGGTAAAAAGCTCTGCAGTGTCCCGGGGGTTGTCTAAATTGCATCCTCTGGACGTCACCTGTCGGCAGGTTTGTGGCAAATCCATCCGAGACGATTCACGGCATGTCACTGAGGTCAGAAGATTTCCAGAGTTGTTAGGGTTAAGCTTCTGGAGATCATGACTGTAACTGTAACTGCATCCAACCTGATTCAAAAGAGACATATTAATAATGAAACGTGATCCGTGCAATCACTGTATGATTGGCGCCCACATACTTTTGTACTACACATAATGTACTTTGCATACTTTTTGTCTTACAGAGGTTCGATATGACTTTTAATATCCACGTGATTAGAAGTTTTTACAAAGCACATTGCTCGCCGTCCCTTTATGCATGTATATATATATTTTTTAACATTTTATTTACATAATGGTGTCAGTTCTTGCTGCACGCACAGCAAAAGCAGTAAGGTGGTGGTCAAGTTGAGGAGTCACAAAGACTTTCTGAATGACAAAGCTCAGGTTCCCCCACTATCACTCTGACTGCAGCGGTGTTGAATGCTCAGGAGGGACAGACACCCACACCTCACTGTTTTACTGAGAGAAGCCGAAAAGCTGCTCCGCTGCCACCCCCGCAAAAAGCTTGCACAAGACACATGACTTCCAGGAAAACTATACATGTTATATTTCCCGTCCCCCCTCAAGAGTTCAGCTGGGGATGCCTCACAGTTTCAAGAAGCCATCTCTAAAATCTGTATTTCATAATGTGATTCTGCCCGTGTGTTTTTCTTTTTTTTTAAATGCCATGTTGAAATAACTTAAAGCAGAAGTATGTGTGGGTTTGTTGGACACATTTCCTCTTTAACCTCTAGAATTTAAAGATAATTTCTGTCAAGTGGTACAAGGATTTTAATCATCTCCTAAAAGAAAAATCAGATGCTGCTGAGCACAAAAGGACAAAAATTCAACATTAATGATTCTTTAACACGTCTTCTGTAACTGCTTGTTCTTGTTAGGGTCACGGGGTCTGCTGGAGCCTATCCCAGCTGTCATCGGGCTAGATGCAGGGTACACCCTGGACAGGTCGCTAGTCTATCGCAGAGCTAACACGGAGAGACAACCATTCACATCCACTGCCAGTTCACCAATAAACCTAAAGAGCATGTCTTTGGACAGTGGGAGGAAGCTGGAGAACCTGGAGAGAACCCACACGGACATAGGGAGAACATGCAAACTCCACACACAAAGGTCCCAGTCAGCCCATGGATTCAAATCCAGAACCTTTGTGCTGTGAGGGATCAGTGCTAACTACACTATGCCTTTTTTTTTTTTTTTTATAAATAGCATGGCAAGTTTTACATTTATGGTCCTTTCCTTGGATATACAGAACTAATCCCAAGTTTGTGTGTCAACTTTTATGTGGCTGACGCATAGCGTACACTTGTGGTAGGTTATCAAGATAACAGGATTTAGAGAATACTTTGAACTTTGTCGCCACCTAGTGGTCACCTATATGAATGACACGAACGTGTAAACAAGAGAAAAACGTGCCAGTGATCATTTTAACTCGTGTTCCAGTGAGTTGGACAGATGCAAGCAAAACACAAATTAGGTATTACATCTTTAATTTTTTGCAAAACAAGACTTGGAATACAGACAAGCCTGGACTCAGGCAAAGGAATCACAGTCCTCTCTCCATGCAGCGTGCGGTGTTGCACATGAACAGAAACTCCCAGAACCCTCCACCAGACCTGATCTGATATGGAATGTACCATTCCCATGTTCACACAGTTACCACTCCAACATTTAAAACTCAGTGCAACAGGGTACTCGTTAAAACAAATGTGCTGTCACCATGAATTTTACAGCAAAAACCAAAACCGCTTTTCTTAAAAGGTCTTGCAGTGCAACGCTCTGTACATGGGAGCGACACTGGTCCACCAACACAACATGAATGACTATTTGTTTTGCAGTTACTGCAGGTTTAAGGATGAACAATTGGAAAGTGAGGCTAAGTGTTAGAAATCTGTGGGGAGGGGGCAGTTTAATCAACTTCTTCCATGCGTGAAGCATCATCCTCTCCTTCACCTTCTAGGGGAGGGATCTCGTCTGGGATGGCTGCAGTGGAGGCCTCCTCAATGGGAACATCATCGTCATCAATTCCTAGAGATAGAGTTGGGTTAGTTGAAGTCATAAATATTCAGGTAAGAAAGTGGCAAAAACTGATCAGCAATGTGTTCTTACCCAGTCCGAGTTTGATCATTCTGTAGATGCGGTTGGAATGGGTCTGTGGGTCGTCCAGGGAGAAGCCTGAGGACAGCAGCGCGGTTTCAAACAGAAGGATGACGAGGTCCTTCACAGCCTTGTCGTTCTTGTCGGCCTCGGCCTTCTGTCTGAGGGTCTCCACGATCGGGTGGTCGGGGTTGATCTCCAGGTGCTTCTTGGCCATCATGTATCCCATGGTGGAGTTGTCCCTGAGTGCCTGGGCCTTCATGATCCTCTCCATGTTGGCCGTCCAGCCGTAAGTGCTTGTCACGATGCAGCAAGGCGATGAGACCAGTCTGTTGGACACGGTGACCTGGTGGAGACAGGACATCAGAATCTGAGTAACGGCAGGTGTAGCTCTAACACCAGGTGGAAATATTTTAACATCCAAGAGAAGGCAACATCAAGTTAATAGAACATGCAAAACATACATGTTAGAAATACCACACCAGTCCATGTAGACCCATTTCATATTAACACACAATTCTCAACTATAAACATTAAATCTGTTCAACTTCAAAATATACACAAACCAAAAACTCAGGCATCTGTTAGAACAAGATTTGTTGCATTCATTATGAGTTAGGATTTTCAAAAGGTTCTTGCGGCGTCTCCACACAATCTGACACCTAAGCAAGTAGCCAAAACTAAATCCATTCAGGTCACGCTTTACAAAACACCGGAGACCTAAAGGGGCAAACTCACAGCTGCTCGAACTCACCAGAATACAAGTTGGGAGCAATTAGGAGACCTGTTACCAAACAGAACACTGTCAAACTAATTGTGAACTTTGAGAACCCATGTCCTCCAACTATGAAGGGAAATTGGCTGATTGGCTTTAATTAACAGCTGATTTGGATCACTGACCTTCTCTACTTTCTTGTCGAGGATCTCCTTCATAAGCTTGCAGAGGTTCTCGAATTTGGCCTTGTCCTCCTCCATCTTTTTCTTCTCCTCATCATCCTCTGGCAGCTCCAGGCCCTCCTTGGTGACAGAGACCAGGGTCTTGCCATCGAACTCCTTCAACTGCTGGACACAGTACTCGTCGATGGGCTCCGTCATGTACAGGACCTCAAAACCACGCTTGCGCACACGTTCAACAAAGGCAGAGTTGGCCACCTGATCCTTGCTCTCGCCTAATAATAATAAAATAATCAAGTCAAGTAAAAGCAATGCATAGACTTTCATTTTACTGCATCACAGGCTAAGGGTTTCCATAACTCACCAGTGATGTAGTAGATGGACTTCTGGTTTTCCTTCATGCGGGTCAGGTACTCTGTGAGGGAGGTTGTCTCGTCTCCAGACTGGGAGCTGTGGTAACGCAGCAGCTCTGACAGCTTCTTACGGTTCTGGGAATCCTCGTGGATGCCCAGCTACAGACAAACAAGTTAGGGTTAGTCTCCTTCAAAATAAGACCTATAAACCAACTCTGCTAAATTATTATCCATCATTTCTATTTATGTTTTAACAAAATTAGACATACAACAATGCAGGTCCTACAAATGGAAACACATCCATGAAAATTCAGCATTTAAATTCAAGCCACATGCAGATTACTGACTCCAATTAGGTTGTAAGCTACCATTATGTAGCAGTACAGAGTATTTGACCCACAGTGCCAAGTGTTCAGTCTATAAGCAAAGCACCAGGTCTAGTTATGCACGTAATGCACAAGAAAATATACAAGGGCAACTATTCCTCAGCTATGTGGTGGGCTTTAAAGATCTGTGCAGCAACTAAAATGACTACACCGTTTTTTTGCAGAGCTAGATGATATAACTACAGATTAAATAAATGTAAACCTTATGAATCCATGGAGATGCACTGAAGAAACAAAGAGTGCAATGTGAAACAAGAGCTAAAACCCTTTTAAGTTTTCTTTAAAACAATGGACATATTTTGATACCTTGATGTTCTTTGAGAAACCTTCATAGAACTTCTTGTAGTTTTCCTTGTCCTCAGCCAGTTCGGCAAAGAGCTCCAGACACTTCTTGACGATGTTCTTGCGAATGACCTTCAGGATCTTGCTCTGCTGCAGCATTTCTCTGGAGATGTTGAGTGGCAGGTCCTCGGAGTCCACGACACCACGGACAAAGTCTGGAGCAAAGAAAAGAAAACGAGGTTTAGATTAAAGGATGGTCCAACAAGCTTTGGAATGACACTCCAGACCAGAGTGGAAACGGCAAACTTACTCAGGTACTCTGGGATAAGCTCTTCACAGTTGTCCATGATAAAGACTCTCCTGACGTACAGCTTGATGTTATTCTTCTTTTTCTTGTTCTCAAAGAGGTCAAAAGGTGCACGACGGGGAATGAAGAGCAGGGCACGGAACTCAAGCTGGCCTTCCACTGAGAAGTGCTGAAAGAGGAAGACATTGCTTTTAGTTTTAGTACACATCAGCCACAGTAGGTAAAGGGCTAAATGCTTTAGTATGAAAGTTTACCTTGACAGCCAGGTGGTCCTCCCAGTCGTTGGTCAAGCTCTTGTAGAACTCGCCGTACTCCTCGTTTGTGATGTCATCAGGATTCCTGGTCCAGATGGGCTTGGTCTTGTTCAGCTCCTCCTGATCGATGTACTTCTCCTTGATCTTCTTTTTCTTCTTCTTGTCCTTGTCTTTGGAGTCCTCCTCATCATCTGAGCCAACATCCTCGATCTTTGGCTTATCCTCGCCTTCCTCTTTCTCCTCCTTCTCCTCCTTCTCTGCCTTTTCCTCCTCTGCCTCGTCGTCGCTGATCTCCTTATCACGCTCCTTCTCCACCTGTAGATCAGAGTTTATTGATTAGTATTCCACTGAAAAGCCAATACTTTAAACCAGCTGAAACACAAGTCAAAATCAATACTTACAAACAGGGTGATTGGGTAGCCGATGAACTGAGAGTGCTTCTTGACAATCTCTTTCACCCTCTTCTCCTCAACGTACTCTGTCTGGTCATCCTTCAGGTGCAGGATGATCCTTGTTCCTCGGCCAATTGGCTCACCTGTAAACAGAACACATTCATAAGTCTATGGTTTCAAACATGTCACAATATCTTCAAGGTACTACGGATGGATAGGATGCAGCTAGTTGTTGGAAATATCGTGGCATGCCACAGCATCTCATTTTAAAATTTGTAGATAGTCACAAGTAGTGGTGTCGGATTGAAATGATGCCAGGATACATACCACTGTCGACCTTGACTGTGAAGGAACCTCCAGCAGACGACTCCCAGGCGTACTGCTCATCATCATTGTGCTTGGTGATGACAACCACTTTCTCAGCAACGAGGTAGGCGGAGTAGAAACCCACACCGAACTGACCGATCATGCTGATGTCAGCACCAGCCTACAAGAAGAAGAACAACAAACACTTGTCATCTCAGAATATAGGCAATTCCAAAGATTAAACACCATCCACATTTTGCCATATTCACAACAGTCTAGATGATGTTGCCATGCAGTACCTGCAGAGCCTCCATGAAGGCCTTGGTTCCAGACTTGGCGATGGTACCCAGGTTGTTAATCAGGTCGGCTTTGGTCATGCCGATTCCAGTGTCGATGAGGGTCAGGGTGCGGTCGTCCTTGTTGGGGATGATTTCAATTTTCAGATCCTTGCCACTGTCCAGCTTGGTTGGGTCAGTCAAGCTTTCATAGCGGATTTTGTCCAAAGCCTGTAAAAACAGATTGACAGGGACATTAAAAAGTGAAGAGATGTGTAAATTCTAAAACACAAAAATAGTTAAATTTAATGGATATAGAAAATATATATATGAGCACTTACATCAGAGGCATTGGAGATCAGCTCCCTAAGGAAGATCTCTTTGTTGGAATAGAAGGTGTTAATAATCAGGGACATCAGCTGAGCGATCTCTGCCTGGAAGGCAAAGGTCTCAGCCTCCTCCTCTTGGCGCATTTCTTCAGGCATCTGCACAGAACAAGAATAAGGTATCAAGTTTCAGGAAACCACTCTGGGTTCAAATGCATTTCAATTTTAGTAAATAACACAACAAAGCACTTCCAACTGAGGACTAATAATATAACACTAGAAATGTTACTGGCTTTAGCACATAAATGTTCATTTGGATAGTCATAAAGGTAGTATAGTAATTTCATCCCAATCAGGAGTCGGTTTCATAAGATTGGACTGCTGCCGTCATGTTACTCCATAGCGGCGGAAGTAGCCGTTAACCAACATGGCGTCGGCCAACAGACAATGGCTCCCGCAGACACGTGCTTTCCAACGGATACAGACGAAATTAATAAAACCACTAATAAACGCCTCAACGTATATTGACGTACAATGAAAACGTGAAAACTTTGTCGTTAGATTATATTTTACGACAACGGCTAATCGGGTTACATTACGGCGGCCTTATCACATGGGCCGAGGAAGAAAACCGAAATAATTACGGGTCATTTAAGACAGCACATTAGAACAATCACAAACTACGAGTAGATTAGTGAGCAAACATTCATTGCGCATCTATTAGGCGTTATCGTACGCCGACTTACACGAAGAGCTTCTGAAATCAACCATTCATACTAAACAATAATGGGCGTACTTATTGAATTACACGTTAAATGAACGTGTTGTGATCAGTGATTCGGTTCAGTTGGATGAGTGTAAACTGCCAACAACGGCTAACTCGGATCCGTTAAATAACTGGACTCAACCCCGTCGTCTTCACCACACCTGCTTTGGTGCAGCCCGAGTCTGGCCTTACAGTGCGGCACACTGCCGCATTTACACTAGTCTGCATCGAGAAAAATATCGGTCGGTTAAAAAAAAAAAAAAAAAAATTCCACCGTGTAGAGATTTAACATGATATGAACCGGTATCTGTGGGATAAAGTAATAACCTTAATATGTTAACTGTGGCTCTTGGACGGTTAACGTTGTGATGCTAAGGTTATTGTCGTGACTCAGGAGCTCTCATCTGATTAATACCTCAGTGATAGGTGAGCAAAACCCAAATAATGGGGAAGAACAATGTGTGCAAAAAGATAGCAAAGAATTCGTCGACTTACCTTAATAATTTCGTTGACTTATCTTGAATAAAATGCGACCAATATATTGTCCCTTGTGCTCTCTGACGCAGGGAAATAGAAAGGGACTTCCTTTTAATAGACCGGAATCTTTATACACATGCGTTTCAGTGTGCAGCCGTATCCATCCGCGGCGCACCATCTGCCATTAAAACTAGTCTGAATGCAAGGGCCGTCAATAAAACTAAACAGTTACAATATACTGACTTTAACTCAAACTATCTGTCCAAATTAACGGTATTTTTAAACGATCTAACCAAGAAATTGTGGCTCGTTGTCATTGCAGTTTTATAAACACTGGCAGAATCCCTTATTTCGAGGTGATGCGCTGCTGTTATATGTAATTTGCATGGCAAAAGTTATTTGTCAGACATCTATATGCACCTTTTGATGAACCAAACGTTGCACATTTTAAAAACATTTCTGTATATTAATATATATACATTTTTTTTTAAATGCTGCAGTATTTCTAGCAAAGTCCACCTTGAGCTCAGCGCACCATTGCTGCCATCTTGTGGCAGTTTCCACCATAAGAATATAGTCATTCAGACATCATTTTTTGGCGACGGACTAGGATCCATAACTGCATCCATATACTATCGAGGCACAAGTGTGTGCATAAAATTAAGAAATTCGTTCCATCAAAACCACGGGCCCGCTGTGTATTGTCAAGCAAATCGACAAAGACCGTGGGTCTGTTTAATCTGATGGAGGAACATGTGAAAACAGGGAGGGTGTGCTTCGTTTCTTCTAGCACTTTCCACGAAAAACCCGCCTAAAAGTGACGTCACGTACTTGTCAGCCGCAGCCCTCGCGACCCAGCTGCTGTCAGAGAGGTCGAACTACAACAAAAACACCATGGCAACGAACCACCTAGCCCTCTGCAGCATTACAGACACATTATACCACATGAAAGCGATTTTATTTAAAAGATAGGGAAAATAATAGAAAACAAAATGTATAATAAAACCTATTCAAGTGTGACTGTATAGGTAAGAGAAGACAAGCCAGAAGTGAAGTTGGTCACCGGGAAATTTGGACTTTGAACTTACAAATTGCGGACACAAATGCATTGTATATTAAAATACCTGCAAATTGCTACACATAACTATCCAACTCAGGTAACGGACGGATATTTAAGCTCAAAAACATATTATTTATATAATACTGAATAATTAATGCAACCGAACATTTCTGGTATTTGGTGTTTATTAGCTCTTCAATAAATACTTTGTATAATATACTATATAAATGTTATATATAAAGAATACACATTATTGATTTATTATTTTTTTGAATAATGTTAAGTATTATTACAGACCATTATATTAACACCATTATAAAGTAGTATACATAATATTATAAACCTACGATTATTAGTAAGTACAGATAGAGCGCACTACCCTGTTCAGCTCCGTCCAGCGGCCGCGTCCCGCTAAACAAAACAAGCGCCCTCGTTTTACAGACCGCACGGCGCTTGCGTCAATGTTTTTGAAGGCCCGAGGCTAGCCATCGTGCTAATCCAACAGTCGGGACGTTAGACAGATTTACATAATAAATAACCTTCTGCTAGTGTTGTTGGATCCTTTAGACGCCACCTGATTCTGGGTACGTATCTACGGACATTTCGACATTTATTTAAAACGAACATTTAGCTCAGTAAAGAGGATATTGCTTGTTAGGTAACACCAGCTCTAGCTAATGTTAGCCATAGATGTTAGCTTAGCCTTGTTTTAGCCATGCCGGGTACGGCAGCGTGCTCTATGCTCGCTTTATCTTAGTGAGCTGTTTGTCTTTTTTGTTTGTTTTGTGTTTTTGCCGAGCAAATATATAGTTAATACACAAACAAAAAGGTAACAATACGCGTGACCCTTAATTTAGAGACCATAATGCCCCCTTAAGCTAAGCTAACTTCCAAGTATTGTTAACTTGATGACAATCATCACATACTTTATATATCCGATTTGTATGGTTTGTACAAGGCAACTTAACAGTATAGTAAGTCAGTGTTTTCCTGGGTATTAGCTGTATTTGAATTTACACTCCTGTTTAGTTTACATAGTATGGAGGACTTCCTGATTTGAGTAACGTTGTGCATTAACCTGTAATAGATGTCACTGTTCTTTCATTAGGTCGGTCCAGTTCACAACCAGAATGTCCTTCCCCCCTCATTTAAACCGGCCGCTGTTGCCCCCTCCTGGGTTGCCGCCTCAATATGCTGGCTTCCCCACAGGTAAGCCTTCCAACAACTGTGTTTGATTACCTATCACTTGACATATGCCAATGGAACTTCAGGTGTCTTGTTGACTTATATTTCCTTTGCCTGTTGCAGGAACCCCAATGATCCCAGTTCACATGGGCCTCATGGCCCCTGCCCCTACAGTAATGGTGTCCTCAATGGCAGTGGTTAGCAAACCTCCAGTCCCTAAGAAGGACATTGCTGCCATGCGAGCCAAAGACAACGACGAGAACAGCGGGCCCACCACCACTGTGTTTGTCGGGAATATATCAGAGAAAGCTTCGGACATGCTGATCAGACAGCTGCTTGCAGTAAGTGGGAGAACAGTATTTACACATCTGACGTGTATTTACACAGTAGATGAATATCCCTTTTCAAGCAGTCAGATCTACCACATGCTTTATTTTTAAACGGATCTAGTTGTGTAACTGAATGTCCAAGTAGTACCATCAACTTGTATAAATAATATACATCCTCTTGTTCCATAGTCATCAATTTTTGTAGCACTTAAGACAAAACCCACTCTACCTGAGTCATGATCTATGTTCTTTATGTCCATTTTATAGAAATGTGGAATTGTTCTAAGCTGGAAGAGAGTCCAAGGAGCCTCTGGCAAGCTACAAGGTAGTTCATTATACACTCTTCAGTCAGAAAACTTTCCACCCTGGCCGTCCTGGATGATTAATGTCAGGGACCTTTGTTAATTTTTATAAACTGAGCTCTCAAACTGCTGTAAAATACCATATTTAATGTATTTCCATGTCGATGTGTGTTGCAGCTTTTGGATTCTGTGAATACAAAGAGCCAGAGTCCACACTGAGAGCACTGCGGCTGCTTCATGACCTGCAGATAGGAGACAAAAACCTGCTGGTGAAGGTGGATGCAAAGACTAAAGCTCAGCTGGACGAATGGAAGGCTAAAAAGAAGACTGCGAATGGGGTATGAACTTGTTTTGGAGAACTGCTGCACACATCTTAGATTTGTTAAGCAAGTGAAATACGTGTCTATTCTGAAGTGGCTGAATTAGACTTGTGCATTGTTAGAGTAAGACTGCTGAAGATGGAGGAGATGATGAGGAAGAGGTTCTAGATGAAGAGACGAAGAAGAAAGATCAGATTGTCAAAGGTGCCATTGACGGACTGATGCGAGAATACGCTGCTGAGCTTAACGCGCCTTCGCAGGATGAGGAGTCCCAACGACGAAAGAGAAAAAAAGAGAAAAAAGAAGAGGTATACCAACATTTTATTGAATCTTAACTTGGATTATTCAAAACACTGTCACTGAACATAAATGTGGAAGTGAGCCTTGTTAGTTAAACTGTAAAGAATTTACGTTTCCTTCCTTTTTTCCTCAGGATGACATTAACACAATCGACATGGAGGAGGACAAGAGAGACCTGATTTCCAGAGAGATTAGTAAATTTCGAGACACACACAAGGTAAAGTGGCTTCTTCAGTCTTGTATTTGACATTACAGGTTTTGGACAGCAGCTGCTCACATAGATCACTCCTAGCGCTTGCAAATTTAATTGACACATTTACCACTTTACTTGATCTCAGTGACATGCATAGTGCGGCACAAATTGGCTTTTGCCCTTAAAATGTACACAGCCAAACACACTAACTCGCCCCATACTATATGAAATGTTACATGTTCAGTGTTCAGACACCACAAATAGGTAGACGGCTAGTATTCTTGTCACCTTTCTCAGGCCTGATTTGACACGTGTGACCACCGTAGTGAAACTTAGGTGTGACCATTATAGATCCATTTCTTCATTCATCACACAAAAATGCATGGAGACGATGTAAAGTTACTTAAAAGCTAATCTATTCATTAAACCCCACCATTATGATAGTGATCATATGGTGACTAAAGCAAGATGAATCTCACAGCTTTGGAAAAAGTTGCCAGGATAGGATGTAAGTATGAGCCTTCATTTTCTATATACATATACTGGGCGTCCCCCTCTTGAGGACTTGCATTGGGGCAACTGCACTGCTCTGTTGTGTGTGTTGACTATAAAGCCCTTGAATCTAGCCAACTGTTTGACAATACAAACACACCTCCCCTCCCTGCTTCATGAGCCTGAATTTATGACGGCATCGGCTGGAAAGCTGGAGAGTCGGTGAACCTGTGCGAGTCCTCTGTAAATGATGGTTTGTCTTAATGGTGTTCATGTTGAAGCACAAGGACTCAATAACCACTGCAGTGACTTTGGCTGTAGCATTTGTTATGCTAGTGTGGGGTGGGGGCGCCCTCTCCACAGCAGTACGATGATCTGAAGACTGACAAGGTGCGTGCTCTCTGTATGCGTCGTGTGCTTTCTCTCTTCAGTCTCTTCTTCATCAGTCTCCTACTCTCTCTCTCTCTCTCTCTCTCTCTGCCTTAAGTTTTTCTTTCCTGCAAGATGGATCAATGAATTTGTCCATCTGTTAAAACAACTGAACAGGATGATTCAAGTACACGGGTCTTTTTGTATTTGTATGAGGCTCTTGCTAGATTCAAGTCCTGAAACAAGGGCATAGATTTAATTAAAAGCAGGAAATAGCACAGCTCATTGCTCTGGCTTTTTTACAGTAAAAGTTCTTTAGCAGTTCTATAAGCTAAAAAGGCTGCTGTAAAAAGATAACGATAGCTGGTAGACGCAAAAACCAAAATTATTGTCAGCTGTTTTGCAGGTTGTCAAGCCGTGGTAGACGCTGCAGAGGTAAGTAAAAAGACACCTGGCATAAACTCAACCAAACAAGTTTGCACTGGAGCCAGACCTTCAAGTAATAAGAAACCAGAGCTTCATGAGTTATTCTAAATTATTAAATCGTCTTCTTTATCATATCATGAGTTTCCTTCTCTTGCATTACACCCAAGTGTTTGAGTTCAGATGAAATAAAACAGTTTGCTTTAGCTGCAGCACAAGAATTAAGAAACTGAACATGACTCACATTCTGCATCAGATCCAATTTTAACTATAACTATTCTCAAAGCCTTGTGTGTAATGCCCTTCAAAGGCAGAGTTGTGGCGTGTGTGTGTGTGTATGTGTGAATACTTGAGTCACGAAGAGCTACTGAAGACTCCTGCAGGGGTAAGACTGCTTCTACAATTTCATATATCTGTGACGAAATGTACCTGATGTTCATGATGTTCATTTCTTGGCTTTTAGCTCTGTACCGAATGCTACCATTGAAGTAAAGGCTTTTGTTGATGATGATGATAATGATGATGATGCTGTAAGCAAGACAGAATCCCGTAACATTTTTCCCTTGTATACCGTGTGACCTGCTTTCCTCCCAGGCCTAACTTAAAAGGCTTGTAGGGGCAGCGAAGGGCTGAGTCCGTAGTTCAACACCTGTAAGTCACAAACAACTAGTTCAACAAAAGACTGATGCCTGTTTTTCTGTTTTTGTTTTCCTTGTTCTGAGACGAGGACTCTTAAGGAGAGAAAAAGCACTGTCTTTTGCCGCGTTTTTCTCGTTATGAATGCCTCAAGTTGAACATGTTGCACAGATCATTACGACCAGAAAGTGGTTTCCAGTTAAATTCTTGCTAAACTTTATACTGCAAGTCTGAAGCAGCAGAGTTCATCTGCTTTAGATGAAGCTGTTTCTCACCAATTGAGAGCCTTTCGTTTGTTCTAGGTTTTCCCAGTTGGGACTGCAGCTTCTCTTACAGGCTTTGCACCAATTAGCATGTGAAACCTCAAAGTCTGGAAACCACTTGATCTGTGCACATTAGGATCGTGACTGCAAAGACTCGCTGGGTCTCGTGCAGCGTCCGCTGAACCTGTCTGTGTTTTGCTCTGCAGAAACTAGAGGAAGAGAAGGACAAGCGGGAGAAGGAGCGGCTGGAGTTCGAGCGGGAAAGGAAGGAGCGGGAAAAGGAGCGAGAGCGGGAAAGGGAGCGACGGGACCGCGAGAGGGAGAAGGAACGGGAGCGGGAGAGGGAAAGGGAGCGAGAACGAGAACGGGAGAGAGACAGAGACAAGGACCGTGACCGCAGGACCAGAGAAAGGGAGCGAGAGAGAGACTGGGAGAGAGACAGAAGCCGGGACAGAAGTGCAGAGCGCAGTCGATCCAGGTGATGGACAGCTTACAATCACACACATAATAGCAATGATTATTGATTGTAGTGGATTATTAAACATTCTGGAAGATTTATTTCTAATACTTGTGGGTTTTATTTTATATTGTCCCAAATCAGACAGAGTCATAAAGTATCCATAACTTTGTTTTTGCAGGGAGGTGAGTCGAGACAGAGACCGAGAAAAGAAGCGAGACCAAGAGGATGAAGAGGAGGCGTATGAACGCAGGAAGCTGGAGAGGAAACTCCGAGACAAGGAAGCAGCTTATCAGGAGGTAGGAAAGACTCAGTTAAATACAAGAGATTACTCAGTGTTTTGTGTCTTCAGATGACAAAAACATTTCACACACGCCTTCTTAGTTTGTCTGGGGAGATTTTTGCATGAAGTTGTGGCTTACCTTGACATTATTTCTCTTCCAGCGTTTAAAAAACTGGGAGCTCAGGGAGAGGAAGAAGGCGCGGGATTACGCCAAGGAGACCGAGAGAGAAGATGAA